>OX335668.1:11532500-11890000 GCA_946894065.1 Acleris literana | reverse complement strand
AGCCAGTCTTCTGTTAGTAAAAATAGCGAACGTTTTTTTTGATAAACTACAACATAATTTGATTTCAATAATCAATGTAGCTAAAATTTAGCTAAAATTTATACATTCTTAGCCACCTAACTTTTTAATATTTTTACTTAATTAATTAATTTTTGTTTTTCTATATTTGTTACTTAGATATTATTATTTTGTTATCTCTATTTTTCTTTTATCTTGGTGTGTGTTCTTAATAAATTAAAGTGAGAGGTGCCTTGGTCTAAGCCTCTTATTGACTCTGTAAATAATAAATAAATAAATAAATGTAATGAAATAATTACAGATTCGCGCACTTTGTTGACATAATTAAAAGTTCATTTTAGACAGTATCTATTTTATTTCATTTATTCTTATGAAATAGTGTTTGTCGTAAATAAATATTCACAAGCGCATCATAGATATATTACTTGACAGTTCAGCTCGCAAAGTAATGCCGTATGACTGTAATTATAAATATTTGAACTTTGAACCTTAATCCTACGTTAATAAGACCATGTTGTTATTCCAAAAGCATCACTTTAGATGCTTAAGATCCGCTAGCATTTCAGCCACTCTTACCAGAAATATGTTAGAGTGAGCGGGTGCACCGGCGTTTTCACCCGCCAGCTGTCACTTCAGCCGTCATGCGCGTAGCGACAGCGGTGACACGATTTTTACTCTGTAATGCCGGTCTAGTATACATAGAAGTCTAAGTTCCCAAACACTTTCGTTTGATCGAAAATTGAAAAGTTATTCACGAATCAAAATTATAAATTGTAAAAATGTTGAGGCCCGAGGCAGATCTAATTAAAAAATATAATATGATGTCACATGCAATTGGTTACTTTTTCATTACTCACATAAGTTTAATTGTGTTCAGTTAAATGACAACTACTATTGTCAAACCGAAAAATAATGATACAACATAAATTCTAACAGTGATGCACTACCTTCAAAAAGTGAATGTTTTGAAAAAATAATGTACTAAAATGGTACAGTGGCTCAAAAAGCATATTGAACCAGGAGAGTTTTGTAGCATAGAATTACTTTCACTTAAGTTCTACAATGTAAAAAACGTATTCTTATATCTTGGCCACTGCTACAGGCTAATCCCTATTTAATATTAAAGCAGACCTGAAACCCCAGGAATTTTAGGGCCACTCGTAAGGTCCCGATGCTATAAAAATAATGTATTTTGAAAGCTGTCGCGTTGTACATGAATAAGGAGTCTCCGGGATTTTTTTGCCGATTTTGCTCGATATTCATAACGGCAACAGGTAGACGCTTTAAATATTCACAGAATATTTAGTTGTATATTCACATTTAAAAATAAATAATTAAATTTAAATAAAAAAAAAATTTAAGAGGGGCTCCCATACAACAACCGTGTTTTTTTTAGATAATGGTACCCTTCGTGCGCGAGTCCGACTCGCACTTGGCCGGTTTTTTGTTGTGTTCGTAATTGACAGGGCAAGGTTTGTGTGAAAGAACATATGCGCCCGGGTCACACCGCGCACGAATAGCTAGTAGGTACCTTATAAAGGCATGACTGCGCGTGGATGAGATGTAACGCATCTAGTGTAATATATCATATGATATGATATCATAGTGTATATGATTTTGTTTGCAGGAGTAAAACTCACAACTATGCTTGAGCTCTCTCGGCACGTGGCCTCCATGGGCCAGCGCGCCCCGCCCGTGCCCCCCAGTCACACCCCACCGCCGCTCGCGCCAACGCACGGTACGTGTATTTGTATGGTACAAAGAATTCTGTGTATACTAAACCGGCTGTCCAGTGTCAAGAAATTGCGCACCAAGTAACGGTTTACACGCCGATCTAGTCGCCTGCGGGCAATGTCAATGTTAGTCTTCTGTTAGTAAAAATCACGAAAGTTTTTGTTGACGAACTACCACATATTTTGATTTCAATAATCGATGTAATGAAATAATTATATATGCGCGCACTTTGTTGACATAATAAAGTTTATTTTAGGTAAGTAACGGATTTATTTTATTTATTGTTATAAAGTAGTGCTGGTCGTAAATAAATATTTGCAAGCGCCGCCATCTTAGATATATCACTTGACAGATCAGCTCGCACAGTAATGCCGTAATGAGTTTAATGATTGAAGTTTGGACTTACAATCTTATTGGTACGTCAAAAAGACCATATCGTTGTTTCACCAACCGCATCAATTCAGTTTAGAGACCAAATGAATAAGATAAGCATTTAAGTCGCTCTTATCAGTAATATGTTAGAGCGAGCGGGGGGTGACCGGGTTAATGACGCGCGAGCTGTCACTTCAGCCGTCATGCGCGTAGCGACAGCGGTGTACGATTTTTACTCAGCGTTGCTGGTCTAGTGTAGACATAGAAGTCTTTGGTATAGTATACGAATGAATGAAAGAGAAGACAGCCACTATTAACGTAAAAGTGTCAAAGTTGTGCAGAAAATTAGACCCACCGCGTATCTTTAATCATACTGTCTTCGCCACTGAGCCTTAATTATGCGACTGTTGCACAATTTCTATTACACGCTATTCTTTACATCAGAATAATGAGGTTTGTGTACCTAACCGAACCTAACCTAACAATCATATGTTTTTTTTAGCTCCAGGAATATCTGAAGATCCAAGTAGCAGACAGTTAATGAAGCAACTCAAACGAAAAATACAGGTGAGTTCGTACCCCTAACTAGGAACACAACTAAATAATGGAAATAATAAGCTTCTGTCAAAAAGTTACACACTAGGAGTAGCTTTTGTAGCCAACTGTACCATTCTTACAATTAAAACTTGGTAGGTCTTTATGTAGCGGTATCATATACATTTTGTTGGTGGCTGCGACTGGTGTGCCGCCATAGAGTACTGGTAATAAGTGGGCCTCAGGCACCATAATATTGATTTGTCTTCTGGTTTATATGTACTTATTCAAAATTTAAGCCCACTTCATTAAAACTGGTTCAAATTTGACTTACAAGATTTTAACTAAACATACTGACAAATTAGGTCAGTCTATATTAACACAAATAAAGGCAAACATCGCAAACCCGCATTTAACTACGGTTTTTTTATATTTTGTTAGGTCTCTTAAGACTATTTAACACCCACGTTTGCAACCCTGAAAACCCTGTGCTACCCCGCCCTGTGTTTGCAATTTCGCCCGTGGCAAAAGGAACATTGGATAGAGCACTTAAGCCCAGCCTGTCTGCAAGTGCACGACCCTAAGCAACCTCTTTTTGCATTTGCAAGCCACCATTTTAAGCAGGGTCTGAGGAGCGGGCTCTGCGCACATCGCCCATCTTTGACTTGTTGTATCTCCGCAACCAATGAACATAGTATGCTCCGGTTACATTCAAATTGTAGCAAATTTAGTTATCTTACTATAAATACTTGAACGCTTTCTTAGTGTAGTTTTTTCGAAGAAACTGAAACAAGTGCCAAAATTTTCGCAGTTTTCCAATGTATGTTTATTTCTTTAGTGTATGTTTATTTGAAGCCATATTGTACATCCTAAAATGGTAAATTCAGAATTTTGTCCTTTTTTTTTAAAGAAAATCATATAACATTATTCAGTACAATGTTTTTATTATTTAGCCAAAGTACGACATTCTACTATTAATTTTGGATGAAACTGTCAGGCCTAATTAGCTTCAATTTAATACCAAAGTAGACGCCACTTTCGTATTAAATTGAAGCTAATTAGGCCTCATAGTTTCATCCACAATAAACGAACTAATTTCGAGGTAATGAATAGTTTTAAAAATGATGTTTTCTATTATCAGACACAAGGTACTCCGGGCCGGCCTAAAAAGAATAAAGGTGTAGAAGTAACGGGTGAGTCGCCGCCGTCGTCGTCGTCGTACACGCACGCGCGCGGGACTCTCGCTCCGCACGCGCCGCACGCGCCCGTCAAGCACGAAAGCGAGGGAGACTACCACTATCAAGGGTACGGATACGAGGCGCGCCCCCCGTCTTTCCCCCCGTTCGGGGCGCCCCCGCGCGCCCATCCGCCCCCCGCGCCGCATCCCGCGCCTCCTCATGAGTACCGTTCCGAGGCATACGTATTCGAGCCGCCGTACGCGGCCCGCGACCTTAGCGTGCCCGACACCGCGCACAACCTGCCAATCAACTTAAGTAGCGATGCATCGCTCGACTTGTCAACCGAACGCACTGATTGGCAACGCCGCCGACCGCCCGAGCCGCCGCCGGCACCGATGCGAATTCACCTACCTGGGAAAAAGCTCATCCTCGAGACATATCAGAGCGAGACTCAGGCTGGCTCACTACGATCTTCGCATGTTGATGAGCGCGCCCCGACCCACCCCCCGCTTCCTCCGCATGCCCCCCACCTGGAACAGTTCCCTCGGTCCGAGTACTTGCCAAAGAAAATGCGCGCCGCCGAGATCCTGGGTGGCAAGCTCGGGTCCGCTCGCTTGGCGATGGTGGCCGCGGAGGCCGCCGCTGTCTCCTCCTCCGCCTCCGGGACCGGTGTCGTTACTACAGTTCGTTCGGAGGTTGCTTTTTTAGAGGATCCAAAAAACGTATCGAGCCGGTCCAAAAGCACCGCCGCGGCGCTGGCCCGGGAGGAACAGGAGGCGGCGAGTCCGACTCAGTCGGTGAAGGATCCGACGCCTAAGTGTGACCACAAACTGCGGACCCCAGACACTGTTCGGATGAAGGGCACCTCGCCCGTCGGCGCCAACTCCCCGGATCGACCGGCCTCGCCCGACTCGTGTTGCGGCCTAGACGGAATCAATATAAAAACTGGAATGATTTGTGAGGAGAAACATTCGGAAATACTTAACAGGGAACGTGTCATTAGCATCTGCAACATCGACAAACACGCTCTAGACGACTACCTCAACGAGGGAAACAGCCAAGAGCACGAGGAAGAACTGCTCCAGTATTTCCACCATCGAGATAACGACCCGCAACAACCGGTGGACGCGGACGCTTGTGAAAACACCGCTACTTTTTTAGAAGCAGGCCAGGACCCTCACGACGACCATAGTCAGGGTAAAAACGAGAAGATATCTCAATTGCGCGAGTTATTGGCAAAGAACTTGAAAAACCAGAACGGGGCCAGCTCTAAATCCCTTCCAATCAATAAAGAGGCTCAACTCCCAAAAGAAAATGCGAAAGAGAACATCGATCACGTGACTACATCAGCGGCTACGGAAGGGGCTTTTAAGCCTGTCCTTGGCTCTGGAGTCATGGTCATGAACGGCCCGACGTTATCTAATCAAACTGAAATAAGTAGCAGTAAACATTGTACTACGATCACTAATGGGAACGGAACTGCTGCCTCATATGCCACCCCAGGCTGCCCTAACCAAATGGCGACCACCGTAGGCCCTAATATTTACAACGGCTATAGTCACAATGTCCCTCAGAGTCCGACTACAAGAACGCAGCAGTATGATTTCGTGCCTATATCTGATGGGTGTCACTCTCCCGGAAATTTTCACACGAAATCGCCGGTCGGTTTTGTGCAAAGAAGTCACAGCCCTACTAAAGTAAACAAACCGGTGATGATAGGCGGGTCCCTGCAGACTTCACCGATATCGCACAGTACGGCAGCCAGTCCATTCGTGAGCCCGAGGAACACGCCAGTGCCGCGCTCGAGACTCTGTCCCCGTCCGATACCAAAATTGAATGGCAGAAAGAGACGCAATCCCCTATCTTTAGGTGTTGGAGACCCCAACTCCAAACCGTTTGCTATCCCGAATGAACAAAAGTATTTTCATAAAACATCATTATGCGGACCTAATATCAAGTATTGTCAACCTATGTCGGCACCGCCATCGCCCAATATATTGTCTTCTCAATATAAAGGCCACATGTTCCAGGCCAGTCCGGGCGTGACCAACGGCAATAACAATTTACATCTGAATTTTTTTCATAACGTGCCGTTTAGAGATAACGTGAATGGAGATATTAGTCAGCCATTGTCAGCTGACCCACTGTCTAGTGAAGTGAGCCAGTTTTTCCAAGAGTCGATTGCGAGCTATCGCGGTGAGGGCGAGGCGTTCCGCTCGCAGTCTGTACCACTAAAGCAGGCGCTGGGCGCGCTGCCCCTGCTGGGCTACACGCACACACCCGTGGGTTCCGTGCCGCCCACGCCCGTGCCCAACGAGTTCTGCGACTTCGGGTCCCTCGCTGACACCTGCGACATCTCCAAAGCCGGCCTGAACCCAGAGACGCTAGACAAAATCTACGATGCCATAGACAGCAGTAACAATGTACTTAACACGGGTGCGGCGCAAAACCTACTCAACGCATCTAACTCTCTGAGCAATGGTTGCGACCCGCTGCCCGGAGAACAAATTCTAACAGAAGAACAGCTGAATTCCCTTATCCCGAGCGACGGTGAGCTCCTCGATCAACCGACTGCTCCGTTTAACCACTCCTACCCCGAGAACCCGGCCACCTCCGCCGATAATGTTGATGATTTTTTGAAACGCGCCCACAGCATCGAATTCGATTTGTCGGATTTGGTCACTGACAAGAGTAAATATTACACTTCGCGTTCGGTGCCGAGTACGCCGCTACCGTTCAAGCGCGCGGGCCCGAGTTTGCAAATAGACTCGCAGCGGTCGCGGGAAGTGTTCGCTGCGGCGAGCTACGTGACCTCGTCGAACGGCATCTCGTCGAAGAGCGTGCCGTCGACGCCGCAGCTGGGCGAGGAGCGGGGCGTGTTCAGTTACAGCAATCGCGACTTTCTGATTAATGGTAACTCTGTGGAAGCGTGTGGGACGCTTCGCTGCGCGCACCCGGCGCGCGCGCTGCCCGCGGGCCCGCTGCACGACATGCTCCGCGAGGAACTCCTTGCGCCGCTCACTCCCGCCGCCGAGCTCCTCGCAGACCTCGATAAGATTGACGGACCCCCCTATGTCGACCTCTAGTCACCACTACGCCTTTTGTAAATAATCTTAACTCCGCTTTATATTTGTAAAGGTACCAAAGTTGGGTATCTCTACGATATTTGTATGCCTTCAGTGAAGGTCGACCGCTGATAAGTTTCGTATCCGATGGACCACGCTCCCTAAAGTTGAGTCAATTTGCGACGGGATTGTGATAGCGAGCGTTAGGCGTTGTCCGTGTAACACGTATCTACCTGTATGTCCGCCTTAAACAAATTTACAATTGGATTATTCAACATCGCCGTAGAATATGCGAATACTCACAATTTTAGTGAATTAGGTTGAGCCGCTGGCGGGGTATATGTTAAATATGTCTCGTGCACCCTCGGGATTCATCAAGTTTGCCGGTACCTTTAATAGGATTAATAAGATCACACACGCTGCGTAACCACAATGTGCACTATACGTGTGACTATCTGTTTTTATTAAGTACCACCCAAGAGTGGTGGCAAAAAAAACACACCACATTAAAATCACAGTTAGTTGTAATTATTATTAAATATGTTCGAATGTGTATATAATACAATATGTAAATAAGTATTATACCTTAGTGCACACTTGTCAAATTTGTTGCAACATTAGTGGTTATGTATATCATTTATAAAAAGCTAAAGAGCTAGCTCAAAATGTATGTTATTAGCTCGAGTGTGCATTAACGTAAGAAGTAAACGTGTGCTTTAGCTAGAGGGGTATTTTCTCTATGAATTTGAGTATTGCGTAACATTTTCTGAAAATAATGATTTGAAAATTGCTCTATCGCGATTTTATATAAATGACGTTGTAGGCGAATAAAAGCTTCCCTGAAACCGATCTTTTGGTAAATATATTGCAAATGAACTGAATGAAAATGACTAACCAAAAATGTACGGCTCGCTTAACGAGGACAATGGCTAAGCAAACAACGAAGTTGTATTTCTGTACGATATCTATATTTACAATACACATAGTGTAGCGTGGGGTATAGCTCTTATTATTTGACTAGCTTAACGCTCTGTCCTTCGTCTAAAATTTTAACTAGTGACTATCTATTCAGACCAATGCGCGCCAAGCGCGCTTAGCAAAATATTATTGGTTTTCTTGGTATAATTAACGATAAATAAATAGTATATAGTTTATGAAAATGAATTTATTGTAAGTTAGCACAAAGATTTAATATATTTTATTATCACATAGGAATTTTACTTGATATATTGATACGTAAGTATATGTACATACTACTATTAACTGCATCAAATGCAGATGAGGAAATATTCTGCCATAATGGCTGCGGTGAGCTTATAAAGGAGACATAGTGGAGGCGGGCGAGCGGTTATAGTTCGGTTACAAATCTACACTCCTAAGTAAAAAGGGCACATGAGCAATTTATAAGCCGAAGCATTTTACTTTTTACAACAGAAATTATTGTTCGGTCATGTCCGTGTCGCTACCTCTACAAAGTTACACAAACATGTAACTTTTATTTTAATTATAATACTGCGGCAAAATGAGCTGGTTATTTTTTATAGTGTAAGTTAAATTGACAAGGTTAAACCTCGTAGGCCTACATAAGGTAGCATACAAGTCTTAAGTTGCGCCCTTTTTGCTAAGGAGGCAGACATCAAAGGTACTGTTGGGCCTAGCCAAAGCCAGGCGCTTGGGCGAAACCGGTTGCTTCCTCATTAGATAATATTAAAGAAGTTTTTGTCTCATTTGGCCGGCCCACATTTTGTAGTTGTTGTTTTTGTTGTGGGCGGTCTGAAGTTTATTAAAGTGGGCGCACGATTTTACTTGTTTAGAGTGCAATGTGAGGTAAGTGTGCTTTATTCGTGATGGTTAAATGTCGTATAAATTATGTGATTAACAAGTATACAACTATATTAATGTGTATGCTAAGATTTATTTGTTGGGGATCACAGCTCGTCAGCTTAGTGTTCCGCAAGCAACGATGTATAAGTCTTGAAAGGGAAATACAAGTTAAAAATTAATATAACTTAAAAAAAAAAATGACCTATCTTTTCCATTATAAGTATTACAAGTCGAGTAACGCGAATTGAATGAAGTATTAATGGCGCAGTTTTAAGATGGTTTTTATTTTCCTAGACAGGCTTTAATTAAAATATCACAATTAACTTGCATGTGTAGCTCACACAGCTCTTCAAAGTCAAAATATTTATTTCATGTCTGTCTTGGTGCAAAGTAAAAACGGACCAACATTTTTGAAATGTAACCGTTTTCTTAAACTTCTACACAAATCTACGTTAGAGAGTATCCCTCCATCCGTGTGCCGTTTTCGAGGCTCGTTCGAAAAGTTCTACCCAAATGGTAGAATATGTTTGTTAATAAAGTAAATATTAGTCGTAGAGAGTCAGGTCACGGAATATCGTACACTTATCTTACTTATGTTAATTATAAAACTCTTACCGTGCCTGAAAATGGTTAGAAAACTCTTTGAATGCTTAGGAGTCGTTCGTTGATTGTAATATACTTAGTACAAAATGACACACTGATTCGACAGGGATGTATAATGTAAGTAAACCGAAGACTGTTAAAATTTGTAGATATTTTGGACGTGAAGTTATTACCTTTGGCTGTCATTATCATAGATCGGAATATGTATTGCAATTTTGAGTAAATTATCTCAAACGTTTTTGGTATGGATGTGCCACGGGGTTCCGGGAGAATGACTTGAGGATGTTTCTTATATTTGTATACTAATTGGATAGCCTCTTAATAGAAAGTAGCCTATTTTAATACTGCCCTCACGGCCTCGGTAGGTAGGTAGGTTAAGCTTTCAAAATAATAATTTAAATTCTCGTAAGACATACTAACACATGACATGATACCGACGATTAGTCGTAAGTGAACCCTTTATTTTATGTAAGAAAACAACTTGTTTATTTAGTTGTAGCGGTTCAAAAACTTATAAACATTTTACCTTTGTAGGAATGTACAGTCGACTGCAAAGAGATGTATCCACCTTTTCACCTTATTGCATCGTAATAAGGTCCAAAAGAGGATACATCTCTTTGCAGTCGACTTTACTATTTATATTGTCATTAACGCATTCGCTGTCGGCCCTTTCCCCAGTTACGCACCTACTTGTGCAAGGCGCACGTGCACGGGGTCTCGAAAACGCTTATGTCCGTCGCCGGTGGTGAATACGTTAATAGAGAAATAATGGAATGTGGCAATACTGCCCTCCTTAGAAAAAAGGGCGCATGTCTCATAGAACTGCGAATGTATAAGTGACCTTATTTCTTCATACAGAAGTTAAATTTGCTTTGACTATCAAATTGCATATGCGTCCTTTTTATTTAGATGGGCAGAATATTATACATATTTATGGTAACGTCTCAAAATTCCGTGAAATTGCACTACCTATTCCGATCTCGGCATTATCCCTGGTAACGGCCGCGGCGGAGCCCCTCAGTGATCAGTGTTAATATTCCAATTTGGTATACAACTTACCAAATTCAGCTAGTACCTAATTATTTAGTTAAGTTGTACATTTTGTTAAGTTAAATCGCTATTATGTCGTATTTATTTGTTGCACTGTCTAATGGAATATATAATGATACTTTTAAGAATGTAATGAATGATATGATAATGGCTTCAGAGTAAAAAAAAGTCGGAGCTGGGAAAGTTTTAATCTTTTGACAAATTTTGAACATTATTTTGTTATTTAAATTGGGTATATATTTCTGAATCTAGACATTAAGAAGCAAGGGTTTCGTAAATCAACCCCTAAGAAGTAGAAAAAGTGTTTTAAAAAAACATGAATGATTGTTTGAATGTACGGAATTAATTACGAACATGAATACTTGTTTTGAAACGATGACTGTGCAGAAATATTCACGGTTGTTAAGAAAAGCTTGAGGTTTAACAGTTGAATCTAAAGTTGCAAACTCTAGGGCTTAAAAAACGTACGTGAAAAGAATGTACTAGTCTACGTAATAGTTAAGCAAAACCCGTGGAAATAATAGTGTTTCGAGAAACATAATCAACGATTATTTTATCCACTACTGTCTAGACCCTTAATTTCTCTTTCGTGTTTTACTTCCTGACCGTCAGTCCGTCTGCATCTAAAATTAAAAATTTCTAAGTGACAAACTATCATCATTTTATAGGTCTTAGTTTAGAGTTCCGTAATGAAACTAGTTTACTTATAAGTAGGTATGTTTGTATCGTTGACTATACATAAATTATTTTATCCACACTCATATCATAAGTCCTCTATTATGCGTTCAAAACCCGTAGGCAATGACCAGCATTACCTGTGGTAGTAGATGACAGCGATGACAGCTGTTAGTTTTGGAAGATGTTCCAAATTTGGATCTCATTACCTTACAATATTCGATAACGTAATTTCAAAATTACGTTACAGCTGTCATCGCTGTCACCTACTACCACAGGTAAGGTAATGCTGGTCATTTGCCTTTCGGCTTCTGAACCCATCTTAGAGTACGTATAATATGTGTGTAGATAAAGTATTGTACGAGACTCTGCGTAATTAGCATTACAACACTCGTGTGATCTATTATGAAACTCGCCTTACGGCACACTCATGTTGTAATGCCTGTCATTAAGCAACCGTCACGTAAACTACTAGTATGAGGTCGTAATTTTTTCTTTTACAAAATATAAAAGATTCTCAAATAGAGTCCGCACCCCCTTTATGCCTAAACCACCGGTTTCAAACATCTAACAAACTGTTAGCTATAAAATACCGTCAAATTACCAACGAGCTGTAGTAGGCCCTATGACAGGGCGAGATATGTCAGGTCCTTACGCATAGGATGCCGACGGGGTAATATTACTATGTCTGTCTATGGGCGGTACCCTTTGTTTTAAAGGGTAATAATAAAATCAAATGTGAAAACACACAACACTCTATTAAACTATTTCGTATAGGCTGTTTTTTTTTAAAACAGCTGTCTATGAAAATATAATTCATTAGCTACAGTCGTGTTCATAAATATGTGTACACTTTAGTACCTCGTATATTGAATAATTATCATGTTTAAACTGCCATAATAATAAATGAATTGTCACAGCGATTAAAGTGACAAGGAACTAAAGTGTACACATATTTATGAATTCGACTGTACCAGATTATAGCTAAAATGTTTACTGCCAACAATTAGTATTAATCAAGCGTAAGTACCAATTTTACCAAACGATGTTAAATTTAATCAATGTTAAACGACTGTTAGCTCATACGTTTTTACAACTGTTAACGCTCTAATCGTCTGTTAAGTAGTTAACATTGTATGGTGAAATTGGTACTAAGGCTGCCATAATTACGTAAGAAATGAAGTCCACTGGATGTATTTAGGCGCCCACCTTCTGTTTTGGTCTCCTTTTAGTTACTTTCCTGTCATGGTGGTAATATACATTTTTAGCGTGTCAAGTTATTGTTATGGTATCTGTCGATTTTTTTACGACATAATTTGCGTTGGTTATCGTGTCTTTATCATTTAATTGTATTGTATGGTACGGCGTGTACTTGATCGCTTTTTTAGTATGTGGCATGAATTGCTTGCGTTACGGACGGTAAAGAAGCTTTAGGTCCTCGCTAGGACTAGGTAGCAAATACCAGAGGGCCCTGCCAAGATGCACTACGCGAACTAACGTTTCTATTCGATTCGTTTTTAAACCAATTGCGTCACTGGTAGATGACGTAATACGAAAAGTCACGTGGTCTACCAGTGACGCGATTGGTTTAAAAATGAATCGAATAGAAACGCTAGTTAGCGTAGTGCATCTTGGCAGGGCCCCCTGCTGGCCTATTGCCTAACGCACTCGCAATCGCAATCGACTTTAAAGCGGAACAATTGTTTTCATTTTGTATGCAGACAAGCCTTCGATTTTCAAAATGAAAACGATTGCGATTGCGAGTGCGTTAGGCAATATCCCCTCTGATCGCTTTGCGACTACATTTCGATCTGACTACATCGCTTTGTGCCTTGATCGTAATATGACCAGAGGGCTCAGACAAGATGCACTACGCTAACTAACGTTTCTATTCGTTTCGTTTTTAAACCAATCGTGTCACTGGAAGATGACGTGATACGAAAAGTCACGTGGTCTACCAGTGACGCGATTGGTTTAAAAACAAATCTAATAGAAACGTTAGTTAGCGTAGTGCATCTTGTCTGAGCCCTCAGATCGCTCTTCGACTTCATCTCAAAAAGTCGTATAGCGATCTAGCCACAAAGCTATGTCCTCAGATCGAGAGGTAGTCTATATCTCCAGTATGTAGATCTGGCTGATCTTTGGAAAAGTCCTTTTTCTACCAGAACATGTGTTTCGACTGACATGATAGTGATAACGTCTATAAATTGTAATGGCAAAATAAAAGTTAAATAAGTAGATTTTTATATGCAAGCTTAGCCTCTTCCAACTTAGACAATTGTGAAGAGCGGTAAAATATTAGTGAGGTTTTAATTATCTCGTCTTACTTTTTGGAAAGGTCTAATTTCATATACTTAAATCTTGAAAATTAAAGCAATTTGACAGTATGCCACAAGTAAAAACAAATGCTTAAGTACCGTTGAAACCGTCCTTCTAAAACACCTCGCTACCTATAGGCATGTGTTGTGTATGTCATATACGTGTATGATGAATTACTATAGTAAAATTAGCACAAGTACCTACGCGTAATGTAAAAACTTAAATCTATAAATCTTGAGTACAAAGTTAATCATCATAATCTTTATAGTGAGCGGTAAATAATTAAGAGTGTGGTAAGTTGTGTAACCTTTTGTAAATTGTCGCTTATTTTTTACAATTTATTTATAATATTTCATCAGCTGACATATTTCACAACTAACTCTGCCAACAAACACCTGAAATGTATCGCAGTACAGGATTGGCTACAAGCAAAGTTACTTAGATGATTTTTAGTAGGTATAAACAAATTAGTCGCCTGTATCTCAAGAAAGAATCAAGCATACTTAGTCTTAATAGCTTTCCTTTCAAATTCCTTTCAATAAAGATATAAAAAAATATATATTACTTGTAGTTTCGGCTACAGGAGGGGGGCACACGCATCTCTAGCGAAAATGACACTTTACGACTTCAATATTTCCTACACGGTCTAATAATTTTTCGAGAGCTATCCAACAGACAATCACTCGATGTTATATTGTAAAAAAAACATTTGCTTTACATATAGTAGAGAGGACCTGAATAGGACACGACCGTCACCGGCCGTTTAATCGATAAAAAGTATTTTATATCAAATTTAATATGTTCTTTAACGAAATCACTTTATTCTTTAACAGAATATAGTGATTTCGTTAATAATAGTCTTTTAAGACGGCGACCAAATTTTTTAGCCGAAGATAAAAATGACCGAATTTTTCACGCACTATACTAAATGCATATCATATTATATAAAAGGTTCTAATGAAAATTCTATTAAAATTAATATTAAATTAGCACAGAATTTTAAAGTTAATGATTAATAAAATCCATAGGAATTGACACTGATTTTTCGCAGACAACCCTATATCGCCGTGTTCGCCATGAAATGATCTTCGTTTTGGTACAAATTTTATTCAATAAACAGACCGGTGCATTTAAATTAGTAGCACCGACTTACCTGTTTATACATGCCTACACAATAGTTATGTTATGCCTACACATAAGTTGCAAAAAACACCTTATTGATAATTGTTAAGGTCTACAACCTTATTGAATTTTTGAGTTACGCGGTATGGCACTATCACCGACGTAATACCGCGTAAGTAACAAATTCAATAATTTGCAAAATGCACCTTATTGATACTTGTTAAGGTATATTTTGAACCTTAGTGCAATACATGGGCTTCATACTTTCGATTATTATGTAATTTGTCTATTAAACAAGCCGTTGTAATTTTCAAAAAAAAGTTCATTTTAAATTTTTAATTAATTATATTCTGGACTGAATTTTTTTTCAGCCTACCTATTCGCCATATATTACTTAACATATTAAATTTAATTTAAAAAACTTTTAATTGATTAAACAGTCCGTGAAGGTCTGATTTTAGACCAATAGGATGACGGTCGGACGGGCATGGTGAAACTATAAGGGTTCCTAGTAAAACTTCGGAACCCTAAAAAGGGCTATTCCCAACATGCTACCGCCACTCTGTAACCACTAGAAATAAGGGGGTTATTTCGTGGCAACAGCTGGGAAATTTTATTTATAACAGATAGGGAAAAGAACCCAGTTGTTATCAGAGGTAACAAAGTAGTGCTATTGTACCAGGGTTACTTACTTCAGGTTAAAGATTTTTATGTGGCAATAGTCCAATGTTATCCTGAAATTTAATTCACACTCTGGCCGCGGTTTAAATATTGGGAACGGATGATGATTTAAAACGAAGTTGAGCCACATAAGACCGGTGTTTGTTTAAAATAAGATCTGAGTTGTATTATGAACTTGTAAAACCTGCCCACATCTTGTTTTTAATTCGACAGTTCGCCCGCCACTCATATTGACGTTGGGTGGTTTTTTTTACGTACATAAAATTAAATAGGGGGCAGGAATTGAATACACTATAATACGCCCTCAGTCGCGATTCTTATCTATTTGTAATACTTACAAACACGTATGACAACGGAAATTTGAAGGAGTTAGCTATATTATGTTATGTTAAAGCTCTATTCATCATTTTACGTCAGCAATTTTTATGCACCTGTACCTTTCTTTAAAGAGTAAATTAAAGTCTCTTGTCTGCCTTTTTCGTTCGTTTAAAGTAATCTATAGATTTTGATGCACTTTACCATCGTTAAGAGGATGTCTTCCGGGAGGTTTAAGTGTATAATGTGTATAATACATTATAGATTATCACACGAGGCCTACGCTGGGCGCTATTTTTTATTATTTACATATATAGGGTAAAAAACCTAATTAGCCACACCAAAAATACCAGTTATTGGCACATAGTGATTGTATATAATTAAAAAAAAAAGATAATGGTGCCAGTAATCGGTAGTGTGATAACAATAGGACTTTCACCTACCTTGTTTTTCTGAAAACAACTCCACCAACTTAATAAAAATAACTGAATAGGGGTTATGCGGGTCTAGAAACCGATCTGTCAGTTTGTAATCTTCATGGTTCCATAGTCTTACCATGTTTAAAGGGCTAGTTAACTATGTTTTTTTTATTAGTGTGTTGATTTGATTATTGTTCCATATACGCTCTACGATCAATTGTGATTGAAGTCAGATCAAGTAACCAAGCATGTCGCGACCATTGTTTAAGTGTCGAGGCCTGTCATTACGATAGGGTTGTACGGTGGTACGCAAACAATTTCCCCGATACTACCTACACAGAAGTAAATCAGTTTTCCGAGCACACCGTCGAATACCAGTTCGTAGAATGACAAAATGTAGCGGCAGAAAATATAACATAAATTATCTAATGTTAGGCATTCGTATGCTATTTTGTTAATGTTACGAGTACAGCAATTGATATTTTTTATATAATTAATATTTCACGTTTGCAATGTTTATATTCGTGTTTTAAAACACAACAAGGCCTAATTATGTCTTTGACTAAACGATATCGCAATCAATTCATTAAGATGCGGGTAGCTCTTATTAACTCAGCAGGAAAGGCAGCCGCATCTATATTATAAAACAACTATATGGTTTAGCACATAGTCAAATTGGCGCCCAGTGGATTCAGAATTTGTAAGTTTTATTACATTTGTTTTAGAGATTTTATTGTTTGCATATTGAATCATGTGATAAATAAAAGCATTGTGTCCGGCAGTCTCGGCCTCGCTCGGTCGGGTGAACAACGCATAGCAATTAATAACACAAGTGTCAGTCAGTGTATAATGGAGATTTTGTTACTAGAATTAAGAGATTGTTATATAAATTCGAAATTAACTTTATTTTGTACTGTCAAGGGTAAAAATAAATATCCGCACAAATGTACAAAAATATGTACACAAAGACCTTATTGCCATAGTAATAAGGTCTGTGTACACATTTTTGAGACTGGGGTGTATACATATTTATGCTCTTGACTGTAGATGCGTTGGGAGGAGGCATTGTTTATCTTTATGTGCTAGGTACGCTAACATTGTTCTGTTAGATATTGTTTTTAAGATAATACAAAAATGTGTTAGAATAGAAATTCGATTTTAATTGAGTGTTAATTTTAAGTGAGATATCCATGTTGTTAATTAGTCTTTATGGATGTTGACTTACACCATTTGCTATGCAGTGATAATAAATAATATGACAGTATTTTTTAAAGTTTATTTATTTCAAAATTAACATACCATGGATCCGAGGAACCCGACGTCAAATCAAATAAAACAGGCGTAACAGATGTAATAAATAAACCTTTCACGTCGTTTTTTGTCGAATAAGTTCATATTTATCGTTGTCTCTCAGTTGGCTTATTGATGGGTACTGACTACTGAAGCTAATTGAGACATAATCCGACAAAAAACGATGGAAAATGATTATTCACTACATCCTGTACACGCCTATGCTAGCTGAAAAGCTTCAACACTGTCAATTATATGAGGGATGAATCCGACGGTGGCGAACCTGTGGTGCCGATATATCCGTTAATGGCGTTGCGTAGGTTAAAAGTCACAGGTTCAGTGTAAGGTTTTACATTAACCTTTTGAACGCCATACGTCGAATACAAAATGTGCCACCCACACTATGCAAATTACACCTAATTGCTACCAAACAAAGTCTCTTTTATCTTGAACTCTTGTCGGCTGTAGCCGACGTGGCGTCAGTGGCGCGACTTTTAGTTGACGGCCAGAGCCGACTGTGGCGTTGAAAAGGTTAATGGCGTTGCGTAGGTTAAAAGTCACAGGTGCCGTGTAAGTTGCCACCTCTTAAGGTAGCGTAAGCGTTACCGCATTTTGTTTGGATTTTTTTAGCTTCAGTATTACAACCTTTTCGCCGCCAGTGACTTGATACAAAAATCGTCCACACACGCCAATGACAGTTGAATACCACAGCTAATTTCAACCTTACGTCACAAACACTGAGGTCTATTTTGCACTGTAATCCTCGACTTTATATGAAGCCATGGCGTGTGGGGCACTAAATGTACTGAATTTATATAAAGTCAATGACGGCGAAAACGTGAGGATTCTGAAGCTTATAAAATCCAAACAAAATCCGATAACGCTTCTCTCCCCTTGGACTTACTCCGATTTTTAGGACATTTGAATATGTCGTAGATATCATAAAAAACTGTACGTTTTCCTTTCCAAGAAAATAATTCTTACGATTAAACAAATGAAAAAAAATACGTACCGACCTAGTTCTTTATAATAACTACAACGCAGTTTCCTAGTGTATATTCCAAAATATTACCTAATTTAGGGGGTGAGAAACTTTATCGGCCGGAGCTAAACTTGTATGTAATTTTTAGTAAGTTTGTAAGTTCGTTCGTTTGTTTTTATTGTGTCTTTTCCACTTATATCTAGATAATTATTTGTACGAGGTGCGGTCCACAAGTTTCCGGCCTAACGAAGAAGATACCTATATTTACAAAACTTTTTTTATTATTCGATATAGGTACCTAGTCTCGCTCTCTTTCAATGCACTTTTCAGATGTCAAGCATTTCTATCCCCTTATAAAAATACTCGGATGTTTTGTCCTCAAATGCAGCCTTTTCTCAACTAACTTACCAATGGGTACTGAATGACGCTGACCCAGAAAGCAGGGTAAAGGCCTGTTTGAGTGACATTCTGTAGATTTGAAAAATAGGGCATTTGGGTACGTTACATTACATCGAACTAGGGCTAATGTGCAGTTTGTTGAAACATTGTAGGTATTGGGAAAATTGCAGCAAATAGCGTTTATCGATCAGGGCCTCTATTCTACGATGTAAAACAATATTGCTTTTGACCTTGTCAATGTTTTGATATGAAGCTCTTACTTTCTTGACAGTAAAAAAACAATATTAACGTTGTAGAATCGAGGCCCTCAACTGTTTAAGAAGATTGTGGGGTGACGCCTAAAGGTCGATTTATATCTACAGACATTGAGCGTGCCAGGCAAATTATATTCTTCTATATGGCCCGTGTCTGTCGGCGTCTGCGCGGCCGTGTAACGATAGATATAAATACGTTAATAGACACTGTATAGAAGAATATTATTTTCGTGTCTGGCACGCTCAATGTCTGTATGGTCTATAAAATTTAGGGTCTACAAATCTAGGGTCGTATAAAAAAAACGTAATGGTGAAAGAGGGGCAGTGAGTTTATTTTGTATATCAGTACTTTTAACATTAACAGAAGTTCTGACTCTCCGCAGACGAAGTCGCTGGCGGAAACCTAGTAGACTTATAAAATACCTACATTTCGAACATATTTACAACATTAAGCGACATAATTTACATTGAATTACTTATTGATGTGATAACATTAAATTACTTAATTATATCCCTAAAAGACGGTTAGGGCATAATATAATGTCCCATTATTATTTTTAATACAATGACTAATTAGTCCAGCACTTACAATAGGCATGACCATTTTTCACAGCTTCAATAGAAGCTGATTCATGTAACAAACAGTTGAGGAAAATCGTTTTTTATATAAGCCAACAAAGATTTTTTCTCTTATCTCTTCCTAGCAAAACAGAATTGAACATTGAGTTTATATGGCCGACCTGTTACATGGGTCGATCAACTTTTTTACCCATACATTTCTGTCTGTTGCCCACCGTTCAGATTTTAATAAATAAAATAAAATCTGGGGACTTATTTTAAGTGAAATTATTTTTAAATTGTAGTATATCATTAACTCCTTTCATAAATCAAATTATAATGTACTGTTTAAAAATGTATGTAATAAAAATGTGGTAACTCAGTTGACAATTCACTATTTATCACACAAATTCGCGGGCAGTAACTCAGTAGACACGTAATTACCCAATTTTTCACACATTTTAGAAATTAAGATATGGGTAGGTATTTGAAAAAGATAGATTGATAAACTAGTAAAATGACTACATCATTAAAAACGAAAATAAGCAGTGATATAATATTTAAAAACAAACATGTTTTTTGAAATCCGGTAAAATAAAAGTGTGGGTAAAAAAGTTGATTGACCCACATAACATCACAGTGCATATCGGATCTCTCTGTTTTTGAAGGCGGTTTATTGTTTTTAAGTAGGCCCGCTTCTTAGTTGATATATGAAACTTAAAGACATTTCAAGCTCGCCGCAAGCAACGCCGCGGGAAAGTCATAGACATTTTTAAACAATTCAATGTTCTTCGTTGTAGTAACTCAACTATCTTAATCGAGATATCTTATCGCCACCCTTGAAAACGGTACCGGTACCACCGGAGTTCCGGTGGCCATCTGTGGTCTTCATCATCAGTTCCACTTCAGCAAATGATACTTTGAATGCTGAGCAAGTCGGTGCTGATCATTCATCAGATTCAGATTTGGTGACAATATTGGAGTGTACCTCCGGAGTACACTCTATCAAATCGGTCCAGGCGAAGAAATCGGTGAACATACATTTAAAAAAAATCATACAGTGAACGTATAACCTCCTCCTTTTTTGAAGTCGGTATTTTCCTTTAATATCTTTTTTTTTTTTTTTGAAAATTGCGCAGTCTTGTTTAAGTTTTTAAGTTTAAGGCCACCACTGCTGCCCGGCGCGAGCGATTTCGTACCCCACCACCACGCGGCCCCTTTGAATACATCGCGGAGCGCGGTTCTTCCGAGCGCCGCGCGGCGAGGCGCTCCCGCCATTTTGCCGTACCCGCGCGGCGTTCGAACATAGAAACAGTTGAGACGTGTTGTATATTTTTAAACATAAGATTTTTCAACTGCGTCATATAAAATAAATAGATATCTCTTAAATGATCGGCGTGCCGTATATGTATGTATACTATATTGAAAATAAGATAAGATTATTTGTACTCAAAGGACACAGTCTTATAATGTTTGAAATAAGTATACGAAATCAGAATTTGCAAATTAACCTACTAAAAATACAAAATACGAATATTCCTATTTTTATTGTATCAATGAAAAGGGTCAATGATGCTAAGACCTCTGTAATAATCAAATAATTCAAAACATATCTTTAGTAGGTTCAGATTAGTCAAAAATTAAAAAAAATAAAAGTATGTCTCCTTTGAGTTAAATTTGCTATCTTAAGTATTTAGGACTACGCCGAGTGCCCAGTGGCGCCCTCATTACTATTATTCTGTTTTCTAATAAACTAAAGTATTGCCTGTTTGTGCAAAATGTGGTTAAATAATCAACAACAAGTTTTTAGAGTTGTTGATAATCCAGTAGCTCTGCCTACCCCACTCTGGGAATGAAAGCGTGAGTGTATGTATTTAATTATGTATGTATGTAAAGTATTGTCTTGAAAACGAAAAATGGTTTTTTGTTTTATGTGTAGCATATATGTGACGTTCCACGGGTAAAGGTACCTTATGGTCGGTATGGAGTTATGAATATTCCTGTAATCTACAATTCATAAGCAATCAATAACAAAAACAACCAACTCCCTAAGTTGTGCAGTTACGGAGATATTTTTTTTTGAAAATATTCTTGAAAATACATTCTGAAAAAAAAGGACATTTTAAAATAACTTTTTGGCTATATTTTTAGCTGAATAACATAAATCAAACATTGAAAAATATTTATAATCAAACTTTAAGCCTTCTATACTTCGAGAATAAGCAAAAAAGACCAAGTTATTTTCGTACCATTTTATATAACACTTCGTATCTCCGAAACTAAAACCCGCCATAAGGTACCTTTACCCGCGGAACGTCACATATATGAAAAAGTTTTATAGCCTTTTTAACCTTCGTGTAGTAACCTTTGTGTTAAAGGAAAAAGGAGGCCACTTTTTTCCGTTAAATTACTCAATCATTGTTCAATTGGGAATATTGTGATACACCTAAAAAACCCGGACAAGTGCGAGTCGGCCTCGCCCACCGAGGGTTCCGTACATAACACAAATCAAAATTTGGACCGCCGTACCTTACATGAAGACCCTGTTTTTATGTGATTTAATTAAAAATGTATAATTTTTAGATTTTTTCCTATATGTACTTGTAGTATAAGACGGTATTACTTGGCAAATTTCATAGATCTAGGTCAACGAAAAATACCCTATAAATTTTGATTCCCTTAAGAGTGTCGAAATATACGTTTCTTTGCGGCAAAAACGGCTATACCTTTTTTTACGTTAACTTAGAAGTTTGATTTTTTTACTACTTTAAGGGACTGTAGACTTAAGTATATGGTTTTAATTTCAACGCGTTCCCGAGATAAAGTGTCTTGACAGACTTTTGAGGTACGGAACCCGTAAAAGCTGAATAGCCTTTCATAAGGGTCATTTAAAGCATATCATTATTAAAAGTGTTATTGTTACTTAAAATAATTTAGTAAATAAAAGTAACATTTATTATTTAAAAATACCCTATAAATTTTGATTCCCTTAAGAGTGTCGAAATATACGTTTCTTTGCGGCAAAAACGGCTATACCTTTTTTTTACGTTAACTTAGAAGTTTGATTTTTTTACTACTTTAAGGGACTGTAGACTTAAGTATATGGTTTTAATTTCAACGCGTTCCCGAGATAAAGTGTCTTGACAGACTTTTGAGGTACGGAACCCGTAAAAGCTGAATAGCCTTTCATAAGGGTCATTTAAAGCATATCATTATTAAAAGTGTTATTGTTACTTAAAATAATTTAGTAAATAAAAGTAACATTTATTATTTATTTATGTTATTAAGAATTTAGATTCTTTCACCAAAAATTCTGATCTACATAATTTAAATAAAAAATAAAAACATAAACGCTTTTCGAAAATTCCGCGTCCGTAAAGTATAATAATTATTTGTTGGTCAATGCATAAATTACCTGACGTAGTTATCCTTTCCAGCACTTGATGAACTATACCTAAAATATTACCCGTCATTTTGTACCGGCGTCATGTTAATAGATTGACTCCTGTAAAGTATAACCAATTTTGATATCGACATTTTATAAACAAGCAGAAATAAGTCGTTGAAAAACAGTATTAGAGCTGTTTTTATCATATTCGAAAAATGTTATTTGATGATAACTATTATTTAAATTATGCAAGAGTAATTGCGACTCCACGCCACTGCGTGTGATTTTGTTCTCCACATCTCCATCGCACTCTAGCGCCGAAGTCGAAGCGGTAGCCGTCTCGCTCACCCCATGCTCACGATCGTCACCGCCATTTCGGAACGCCAGACGAGCAACTGGCACAGGTCCGTCGTGAAGCGCGGTCAGCGAAGCTTGATTGTAAAAATCAAAAGGGATAGCTCTAGTGGCGTTCGCGCGTTAAAGTCGCGATGGAGATAGTTCGCGCACGGCCCGAATAGAAAGTCGTAAGCGCCGAATCAATTATTTGCTATTTACTACAAATCAACAAGATTAAAAAAAAAACGCTAGGCCAGTTTCAAGAACTTGTTATTACTCAACTACAACTAAAAATCATTGTTAAAGACCGTAGGGTTTTGAAGATTCAACCAAAAGTATGCGAAAAAGGGGTTATGTTTGAAACATAAAACTATCGAGGATTTTTTTACTAATCGTGTTTTCACGTTCTGCAGTCTGAAGGTAAAAGGTTTAAGTTTAATATATCCAAAGGTGAGATACGTAGCAACGAGGGTTGTTGAGATCCAGATCGATATAGGTCACCGACTTTAGCATAGGTGCCCTCTTAATAGACCAATTACTTGCATACTAATCAAAAGTATGAAGCCTATAGAAAACGCAAACGTTAGGTTGACTATTTCTTTCCCGTCATAACTATTGGTTAGGCAGGTATAAACAGGTAAGTCGGTAATAATAATTTGCACCGGCCTGTTTACTGAAAAAGATTATAAGATTTATAACAAAATGAAGATAATTTCATTGCGAACATGGTGATATAGGGTTGTCTGCGAAAAATCAGTCTCAATTCCGGTTGTCGAGAGTAAAAAAAGGAAATATTGCTGCGAAATAATACGTGCGCCAGAGGTCCCCACAAATAATGTCAATGTGTATAAAAGTAATAATAATAATGAAAGTAACTAAAAACAAAATAAATATAGCTTAAATATCCTACAGTCATAAAATGTCAAGAATACAATCTCTGCCTACCCCTCTGGGAAACAAGCGTGATTTAATGTATGTATGTATGTACAATCTCTCTCTCTTTCTAGCTAATATTAATCCCACATGGTGGTGGGGTCAGCTTTCCTTATCTTTCTTCTCCACTTCGCTCTGTCCTCGACATCGTCTTCGGATGCCTGACACTGCTGCATGTCCTTCAGCATTACATCTTTCCACCTTGTTCTGAGTCTTCCCTGGATCTATGACCAGAGATGGAAAGATGTAATGCTAAGTTCCCAACGTAGTCAGGCGGCCTCCTCTTCACGTGGCCATACCATCGCAGCCTACTCTCTTGCATCTTATCGGCGACATCGCGTACACCAAGCTTCCTCGCATGTCAAGAATACAATAATATTTGGAAATTTCAAAATAAGAATTTAAACAAAATTAATAAAAATAAGTACTCAATATTGGTACATACATAACATATCTAATCGTCACTATATTCTTTAACAGAATATAGTCATTTTATTTTTATTCAATAAACAGACCAGTGCAAATTATTAGTACCGACTTATCTGTTTATACCTGCCTACCCAATAGTTATGATGGAAAAAAGTCAACCTAACGTTTGCATGTTCTATAGGGTTCATACTTTCGATTAGTATGTAATTTGTCTAAGTGTAATATTTAATTAACTATGTACTCTTACCTACTGGACTGAAATTTTTCAGCCTACCTATTCGCCATATATTACTTAACGTATTAAATTTGATGTAAAATACTTTTTATCGATTAAACATCCCGGTGAAGGTCGTGTCCTATTCGGATCTTAGACCATAATAAAGAAGCGCGTACGCACTATATATTCACTAATAGCACCACAGTTTTTACTTATTTCCGACCGTTTAACTGCGAGTTTTTACCTGAATTTCTTTAGAGGTTATGGTTCGGGTACGTATCAGAACGCTTAAATTTAAAAAGCCTAATGTATCATAATCCCTAAAAGTTCATAATACCTAAAAGTTGTTTTTTCTGAAACCGTAAACTTTTCAGGAATTTTGAAAACGCCATTGTATAGAACTCATTAGGTTAGGTTAGGTTTGTTTTGTAACAATCCTGAAAAATTTACGGTTTCAGAAAAAACAACTTTTAGGTATTATGAACTTTTAGGGATTATGATACATTAGGCTTTTTAAATTTAAGCGTTCTGATACGTACCCTATGGTTCATTATGCACTATTAACTATATTTTTGTAATAAAGAATTAAATGCAAAAGTTTTATCTGGCTGAAACTGATTTTTAAAATCACAACATAAACTTATGTTAACTGCCCTGGCGTCAAACAATAACGTCTTTTACAAAACATCCGTTCTGCAGTCACTTTTGCATAACACCCCTTCTTAAATAATAATATACATAAATCGATATACTATACTTAGTTAATACATTCCTTCTGAAAATGTCACGTTCACAACATAACGTCTTTTTTGCTTATCATCCTATTTGCTTAATATTTACTTAGAGTATTCCCGGCTTCTTAATTTCGGCTGGCTATCGCTATCACGCTTGCACTCGCAAATGACAGTGTATTTGTCACTCGTATGTCATAGAAAAACGAAGATTGCACTGTACAGTCACGAGATTTAATTTGGTACCCACCTTAGGTCTAAAGTCATTCTGACATTCTACACAACAATATGGTTGAGTTTCCTAAAAGTTAGAAATGACTTGACATCTCTAATGACATTGACGACTTCAAGCATATTTTTCTTGAAATGGGTCCCAAATTAACGCTCGTGACCGTACATTTATTAAAATACATGATGACTTCAAAGCTACAAAAGAATATTTAAAAAAAAACTATATAAAGTGTGCCCCAGATCTTGACATAAATATTTAGGGATAAGAAGCCCTTTCCTTACCGATCCAGAATATAGTTTCACTTTTACGCCATGTTCAGGGACACTTGTTGGTAGTTAAATCATGATGACATTGAATTACTTGCTTAACAGATAAGAGAGTAACAACATGCATAAGGAATGCTATTAAAAAGGATTCCTTGACTTTCTAAACTGGTTAAGAAACCAAAAAGGTAGTATAGGATCATCTTCATTGCTATGGTGACCGACCATCTGCACTGGCATCCCCGGATTCCACTCCAGGACTATACTTATTAAAGGTAGACTTCGCAAATTGTACAAGGCATTTTCATTGTGCCTTCTTCTGATTTCATCAGCAAAACACCTTTTTACAAATTTTAAGAAAGCATCCAAAAAGTTAAAACAAACATTAGGGCTCCAGTACCTCTGAAAATAAAAAAGGGAGAGTGTTTAAATTTAAAATGGTTTGTTACATAAACTGCTTTAGGGTGTCATATGGGGGTATACGAGGGGTTAATAAACTGATCTTGAGCGAGATGTCTGTCACAAAATGTGTTAGAAATGACAGTTTATTAATCCAGCACTTGAGCTTATGAGCTATGTTGCTTTGTTACCTGTGACATTTTTGATAAATCCGACATAGTGAAAGTGTTCAATTCATGCACAATGCCTGCATCATCCCTGTCACCACAAACCAATGTGTTTACCCCAGATAAAAATGACTGGCACCACCACTTTCTTGTTTTGAATCTTCTGTAAAGTTAGAATTCGATGTGGTTAATATTTTACACAAATCAAATCAAATTTTTGTTGAATTTTGATAAATAATAGGAATGTTGACTGACAGGTATACTCCATCTGTCAGTCAACCTTGTTTTGATTGTGATTGCAAGTGCGTTAGGCAATAGCGTCCCAGGTTACCTCCTACACGAGATTGCTCGATTTCACTCCTTGCGGACATACCATCAGGTGAAAATGTATCCTTGCATTCACTAACACTACTACTAATTCTACAACTGGCCAGATTGTAGTTGGTTTTCGTCGCAACCCTGGCGAATAGTTCGTACCGCAGACCGTAAAGGTTATTAAAAAAAAATGCAAAGTTCGAAAAAATTAGGAATTTTGAAAAGCCTCATTATTATATTATTATTATATATTGGGTCTACCAGAGACAATTCTAGTCTAACACTTGAGGAATGCAGAACGGTTACCACTTATTGGGTTTATAAGGATTTTTGTCCCTGAAATGGTAGCCAAACTGAGAATAAATAACCCGAAACTTTCATGTGAGAAATATGGCTCAGAACACAAATGATTTTGTGAAACAGCCCGAACAATTTCTTTAGACTCCCTAGAGTGAAAGATTTATTACAGTCAGCAGTCCGAAGCCCCCTAATCAGCCAGGAAGTGTACAAAACAGCCATTTTGTCAAAAGTGACGTGTCTGAAGTTGACTTCAGACTGGAATTACTGTTTTAATTATTGATTTGAAGGAATGGGCGGGTAAGCATTCAATTGATCGGAGAATACTTCGGAAAACGATAAATACAATTTAGTGATGTCCTGCATGTGGTTTTTTATTCCTGATCATTTCAGTTAGCCCAAATTTGTTCCAAACTCAAAACCAGTGTCACTTATGGCCTGTTGTTTGATTGGTAGTTAAACTAAATAATGGTCAAAAAACATTACTAATGGTTAAAATCTCAAGGAAATGTGTCAAATTTTACATTCCTTTTTTGAATTTTAACAATTCGTTAGGTTAACTACTGATCCAACAACAGGGCCTTAGGGTCTGTTCTGAAAGTTAGGTCTGAAAATTCGAAAAAGGAATGGAAAATTTGACACATTTCCTTGAGATTTTAACCATTAGTAACGTTTTTTGACCATTAGTTAGTTTAACTACCGATCAAACAACAGGCCCTTAAATGGCTTGTTTTTCAGTGCAATTGACACAACCATATTTGGCAGGTGATGTAGAGTGTGTTGATATTACTGATTTGTGATGTTGCAAACAACTATGGTATTAAAGATTTAGATTAGATATATAATAGGTATAAATATTTACAGGAAAAGATAATCATACAAAATTCTGACCTAAAATTCGCTTCTTGTTGCCGGTGTTCAATTTTCCTGCGAGTTTTAAGCTCCACAAATTCCTTAGCAGATAAATAATCGATAGTGGCTTGTGGTCCTAGTTTCTTTGCTGGCGGCTTTGACTCATCGCTGCTCTGACATATTATGCCATCCATCTCAGCACCATACACTAGTTTATGATTGTTTAAATATGTTGCTACTACTAATGAACATTCTTCACTTTCATCTACAGGAACATTAGGATTGGGTTCTGTATCTGGGGCATCTGAAAACAAGTTGCATTTGATAAATGCTTCATTAAAGAAAAAAAATTGATAATAACACAAGTAATTACCTAAATAATAATAAAAATAATTACCAGATAACATATATTGTTCAAATTTGAAGCCCCAAGATGAGAATTTTATTTCATCTGGAGTGATGTTAAGTTGTCTTTTTATCTTATCTGCTGTGGGTCTAGCACATAAATATATGTCCCCACCGCAGAGCAAGGCCACTATTTTCCATGGCTCTCTATTCTCATAAGGAGTATTAGCTATGACGGTCAATAAACCACGGTAACAAAAAAACCTTGCCTTTTCTAAATTACTTGTGTAAGGCAAGTTTAATCTCGCTTCTTCTTCCAGAAGAAACCTGAGCAAACGTGTCAATTTAACATCTAACCCAGGGGGCTTGCGTTTAGCTTGGTCAAGAAGTAAATTAAGGTCAAAATTAACACTGCGGTTGGTAATGTTTCTGGCGAACTTTATATTATCCAAGTCGATGCATCCGATGACAGCGGGTCGCCCAAATTGTGGAAAGGAACCAACATATTCTTCCACATTTACGTGAAGTTCTTGTATCATTATTAAACGTTTCTAAAATATTTAACACAAATACATAATAAATAGGCTACCCAATTCAAATTAAATTATCTTTCTTTACTGCTGTCTCTTTTAGTATTTAGCCAAATTCTCATTCTTTATCACTTCTTTTATTTACGGTGGTAAAAAGGCTAACTAGCCAAATAAATGTGTACTAGCGTGGTACTAGCTAAGTACATAAAACGTAGTGATTATTTACTCAGTGGTAGTGAGTAGTACAGTACGTGAGTAGTAGTACTCTGTGGCTGAGTAGAGAGCATGTAGTAGAGAGTAGAGTAAAACCATAGTAAAACGTAGTGATTATAATTCTCTTTGGAGTAGAGAAGAGAGAGAAGCCGCCGAGAGATTTTTTTTTTTCTTCATTCGTTTTGGATGTAAATTCTTGCATTATAGCTTGGTGCAGCCACTGATTATTATGTCTGTGGTGCAAATAGAAGTTACGCTAGCTCCATTCCTTTCCCTCAATTTAGACTCGATTGACGAGTGACAGGGATAGAGCTAACGTAACTTCGAACTTCGATTTACGACGATATACACCACAGAATAACTGCAGAGCTTGGAAATGGCCGCTGTGCACATTGGGCGAATGCGTTGGACCAAGGTAATCGACCAAAATATAGAATTACGTTTACACATTGGCGTATTGATCATTTTACATTGGCGGTTTCATAAAAGATCCTTTGATGTAGCATTGGTCGCCAACTACGAAAAAGACAATAGCGCAGTCAAGTAGTCCCTAAACGTCGGCCCAATACCGTGGTCCAACGCATTGGACCAATGTGTACAGGAGTCATAACAAATCCAAGCTTCAAATATACAAGACATTGATTGGTAAATGCCATAGATTGCCATACCAAAAAAAAACGCCTACCTTGATTGCAGTTTGAAATAACTGTCATTGATAACTTTTTATATACTGTATGTCTGTATAGTAAGTACTTACAAGTGTTCAT
This sequence comes from Acleris literana, assembly GCA_946894065.1. NCBI lineage: Eukaryota > Metazoa > Arthropoda > Insecta > Lepidoptera > Tortricidae > Acleris > Acleris literana. The sequence goes on along the minus strand of OX335668.1, from coordinate 11,860,194 downwards.
TAAAATAAATTATTGCAATAGGTCCAATAAGTGATTTAGTATAAGTCTTAGCGCATTGCGCATTTGTAAGATGAGAAATGAAGCTTGTGATGTGGGAAATCAACAGAACATTGCTGTTATGGACAAGCCGTTCCATAAATGTAGACTGTGCCTAAAGCTTGGTGATTTCTGTTCAATTTACGAGCAAGATGATTCGATCAAATTGTCTGAAATGGTCATGTCTTTTGCTAAAATTCAAGTAAGTGTTACGTTTATTACTTAGTCTTATTATTAGATTCCACAGTTACAAACTATTACATCTGAAACGTCTATTCTTATACGACGCGGACGCAGGGTCTTGATTGACCATGTCCGCAGTAGTTTAGTGTAAAGTCTGCTTATACATATATGTATATTTATCTACATCCATGTCCTAACTTCCCTACAATATGTTCAGAAGCGATAAGCAAATCGCCTATATTAAAAATCCTGTATCTGTGGTTGCATCTTAATGTTTAAATTAAAGTATAGTGCATCGTAATGTTTACATTAAAGTGTCGGTACCTAAACATTAAAGTATCGGTAATACTGTACCACTAACTTGAAAATGCAAGCCATATCCGATGGTCTCTACGTAAATCATCGAAAGTCACATTGGAAGTTCGTTTGAGTTTCGATGATTTACGTAGGGACCATTGTCTGTACATTATAAATAAAGTTTTTTTTTTTAAGCTTTGGTACTACAAACAAGTTAACAGTAACTCTAACTTAATAAAAATACAGGCCATATCTGAACATATTATAGAAAACTTATGATATGCATGTAGATAAAGTTATATATGCGGCTATACATAATTAGGCATTAAAACACTCGTGTGATCTTATTGTGAAACGACACTCGTGCTTTAATGCCTCTCATTATGTACTAGCCACATAAACTACTATTTAAGCACTTAGGCAGACATTGAAGATATTCATCTGACACTGTGGTTAGGTTTAGTTGGTTTGGTAATAATCGGCTTATGAAGCTAGCAGTTGGTGGTTTGAGATTATCAAGAATCCTTTTTGCGTATACATATTTTATGTACAACCCATTTTATTTGCCATTCATTTGACCATATTATAAATACATATTTGTTTTGCAGATATTTGAAGGGGATGGTCTCTCTGACAGAGTTTGTTCGACTTGCATTGAGAATTTAAGCACAGCATATTTATTTAAGCTTCAATGTGAAAAAATCAATGAGGTGCTCCTGAAGGCGCCAGGTACCATCTTTACTCTCATTACGATGTTTACTTTCGTCTATCTTTCATGTAGCCATGACTAGTGCTATGACTATGTGTATCTTGCTTTTTTTGTACTATGTCTCTTGTGTTGCAGTGTGTATGTGTTGTGTTTTGAGTTTGAGGAAGGTAGAATTTGTTAATGTTGCTCAGAAAGTAATTTCATTTGTTTTTATAATTTTTTACCCTTGTAAATTTAGCTTTACTAGAGGATACCCATGACTTTGTACGCATAGAATTAGTTAGCTTCCCGCTATTTTGATATTTTGATTTTCGGAAAATCGTTTCTTAGTGCACCCCTAGGTACCCAAGTAAATCTCCCTTCAAAGTCTCCAGCAGTTTTGGCTGTGTGTTGATCAATCAATCAATCAGGTAAACTTTCGAACTGCTGTCCGTACCTGGCGCTGCCCGAGTGTATGTTTTTTTCATACAAATGTTGTCCAGATATGTATGAATTCAACAAAAAAACACAAATTGGGCGAGCCATTCTCAAGTTATGAAGACCAAGGAAAACAGGGATTTATTTTTATAATGTAGATTGCTGAAGTCTACACTTTGACTTAATAAGGTCGTAATCAATTTTAAAGATAAAGAGTAATGTGATGAATACATGTCAAATTTTTGTACACCATCAATACCTACCATCATATTCCAAATAGACTAACTTGATCTACATATTTTTAACCTCCCAACATAAATGTAACAATAACAATTTGTGATCTTTCAATACATTTGCTTTGCAGGTGCTCAACTCTATTCCTAGAGAACTAGGTAGCTAAGTTTAATCATAAAACCTTCAGGAAAGAGATGTAAAAACAGGCATTACAGTTTCTTTTCAAGTATTAAAAATAATACCTGTCTCCTTATTACTCTATGGGATAACAGATAATAAACTAAGAAATATGTATTTAATGAAACCGAACCTTAGATAACAGAAACAAGGGAGATATGTTATGGGGGCATGGTTTGTGACGCCTCAGTATGGTCAAAATGGACATATCGGCAGAAGGTGCATCAAGCATTGACTTGGTCACCCTCTGATCACTGTCAATATATTGGCTCCGTGTAAATGGTAAAATGACTGTTTGTAGCGTGAAAGTATGCAAAAATCGAAGTCCAAACGTTAGTTTAAATCAAGGGGTATAGCATTCCACCAGTAAATTTCGTTTGTAAGCATTATTACTATTTTTAAATGAATATTTAATGTTTTAATGGATTTCTGAGCGTAAGGATGTGGTCGTGATTTCTATTGACTATTGATAAATGGCTTTGTTCTACATTGATAAATGTAATTAAACGTGTTAGTTCTAATTTACTAATTTTCATGTTATAGAAAGTTAAATTTACGTTATAATATATAATGAATGAAAATAAATATTATATAAAGTTTACACTGTAAGAGCATAATTTGTCAATGACGTATGTAAATCTATATATATAAAAATGAACTCCTAGTTCTCCTGGTCACGCTATAACTTGAGAACGGCTTTACCAATTTCATTTATCTTTTTTTAAATGTTTTCTAGTACATCATAGAAGGATCTTACATTTAAAAAAAATTAGGAATATAGCACAGAAAATTAAAAAAATAAATACTGTGTAAGTCAGAAATTTGCAGCAGGGCGAAGCCACTGGCGGGCCGCTAGTACTTACTAAAATCTGGATTCAGTTCAACTGTATTACAGATTTCAAAATTTTGCCCATCCTCATATAGTTTTCACATTCATAGTCAGGTTAACTGGAAGAGATCCCTTAAAGGGATAAGTTCGCCATTGTACACGTTATCTTAAGTTTATGTACGTACTTGTAATTGTTTTTTTTTGTGCAATAAAGAGTTAACATACAACAAGGTTTACATAAATAAGTACAACAAACTACTGGTTCATCCTAAAACGAGATCTCGTTACGTGACACTCAACCGAACCTATTATATTAGTGTATTTATATCACTATCATAATATCCAAGCTTAAAGTTTAGACTTTTATGTACTAATCAAGTAAAAACATACACATATTAGTACATTAGTGCAAACACCAGTAAGTGAGCCTTCCTCGACGAGAATGAGGTAAAAGCCGGAACCGCCAGGCGAGGGCTTCTATACCTTTACAAGTCCAGGATTGCTCTTAAGCGCAATTCACACAGGGGGCGGGAGCGGGTCGGGCGCCGAGCATTTCCTTTTCATCGCGGGAGAATTTACAACGCGCTCTGTGAGAATACCTATCGGAGAATGCGTGTTATTACGACCAAGGACGCTCACGACGGGCCCGCGACGGACCCGCCGCACCCGCGCGCTGGTAGTGGCGAGCGGCGGGCGCGGCGGGTCCGTCGCGGTCGCAGCGGTCCCGACCCGCGCCCGACCCGTCCCGCCGCGTGTCTGAATGCTTCCATATAACTCCATGTTAAAAAACCCGCCGAACTCCCGACCCGACCGGCGCACGACCAGCTCCCGCTGTGTGAATTGCGCTTTAATGGTTGAAGCACGTATAGTGCTTTTCTCAAAAATAGAACAAGTAGAATGTAAAAGCCGTGATACTGGAACGTGGTTTTTTATTAGTGATAGGCCTTGTTAAGAGCAATCTTTCTGTGCTAAACACAAGTCGCACTTTTGGAGAAAACAAAAATAAAATCGAAAATCTGTAAAAACATAATTACTCGGTATCTAGCAATGATATAATATAAAAAGAGGTAGATATGTTACCTATACGGTATTCCGCGTGTAAAAATAGCCCGGCTTACGCACACATAATCAGTAAATATTGCAATTACACAATAATTCATAAATGACAAGTGAAAGCAGGATGGTATGCTAATTTCCGGGAGCGCACAAAACGAGTGTATGTTGCTCTGCAGAGTAGTTCACGGTTCCGTTGACGGCGCAAGACTAAGTAAAGTTGTACCAATTGGCTTGGTTTTAGGGTGCCACTATCGAAAAATTTCATGACAAGGTCACGTAAAGTTTATATTGACGCTTGGGTGTTTTACTCATTCATTGTAACTGCATCCTTGATCGATTAATACTGTAAACAGCCGAGGGTATTTTTTTTTGCATCCGATCAAACTGTGCGTTTTGGAAGGGTTATGAAATTGCGGACGTTATTTCCGTGATTTCTACTCTTTGGAATCCCCGCTACATAAACGAAATTTTCAAAAAAATAACTACATTTGGATATAAGAATCTTTTATTTTTGAGGATTTTGGAATTTTTGCCAAGTTTTTTTGTTTGAAACATTTGCTTGTTCATCAGCTGTTAGAAAAATGCAGTTTTGGATCAAAAGAAGGAAAATAATAAAAACATTTAAAAAAGTTAAATAACTCGAAAACCAGTGACATTAGACCTCCAATTAACTGGGAAAAAGTTATTGCAAATTAGCTCTAGTATAACTCCTTTCTAGGCCGAATTACCTGTCACCCTGTATAGCGATTTTAGTATTTTTAGTAACAAGTCCAGCATTTGTATTCAGAAAGTATCATTTAGTGAAATGGAACTGATGATGAAGACCCCTCAACCGTACCTATTTACAAGGGTGGCGATAAGATATCTCAATTAAGATAGTTCAGCGACTATAATTGTTTAATTATGACTATGACGCGCTTCCCGCGGCGTTCCTTGCAGCGATCTTGAAATGTCTTACAAGTCAAAAAATCGAAATCAAAATCTTTTTTATTTTATTCAATAAAGATTCATACGGAACACTTTTTGAATGTCAAAGATCATTTACAATTTACAATTGGGCACATGTTAACTTAAGGGTACACGATCAACTTTTTACGGCAATGTGTGGCTGGCAACTATTGCTGTCTTACTCTTATTTCGTATGTTAGAGCAAGATGCGCATGGTTGCCGGCCACAAATTGCTGTGAAAATGTTGCTCGTCTAACCGGCCCTTTACAAACATAAAAGCTGTTTTCACTAAGTCAAAAAATATAATAATATTAGAACGAGGAAAAAAATAATCAGGATTATATAAAACAAATTCAAAAACACAGTATGTCAGTACAAAGAGAGAAAAAAATGTATATAAATGAAAAATTATTTAAAGGCGTCTTCGTCATTTATAAAATCGTTAATCGTGTAAGAACTAGTAAGTAGGCCTTGCGAACTAAATGGTTTTTTATAAAAAAATAAATTTATTTAATGACATACCTTGTTTTGTCCCTCTGTATGTTCGCTTAGATCTTCCCGACTACTCAACGGATTTGAATGCGGTTTTCATCAATAGATAGAGTGATTCAAGAGAATAATTCTACTAATATTATAAATGCGAAAGTTTGGGTGTATGTGTGTGTGTTTGTTTGTTTGTTACTTCTTCACGCTGCAACGGCTGGACGGATTTGGATAAAATTTGGAATGGAGATAGCTTCTACCCTGGATTAACACATAGGGTACTTTTTATCCCGGAAAATTTAAAAGTTCCCTAGGAAATAACTATAATCGAAATCTAAGCGCACGAAGATGCGTTCAGAAGCTACTAATCCTACTAATTTAATAAACCCTATGGGTTAAAAGGAGGGTGTAGAATTTTGTATGAGTTTCGTCCTATTTGAAGTTAGAAACGTGAAAATTGGCATATAGGCTACTTTTTACAAAAAAAAATTATAGCTTTCAGCGATTTTGGAAAAAGTACCCCTAAGGGATAAAAGGTGGGTGTAGAATTTTATTTGAGAGTTTCGTCTTTTTATAGCTACAAATACAGAAAACCGGTCAAGTGCGAGTCGGACTCGCGTACCGAGAGGGTATTTTTATCGACTAGGATTTCGGCGAGAGCGACTGTGTGTGCGCTGGATGTACCTATTTACATTCTATCCTACATATATAATCAATGCGAAAGGTTATGCGTGCGTGAGTTTGTTACTTCTTCACTAAAACGGATGGACGAATTTCGTTGGATAAAATTTGGAATAGAGTTTGCTTAGATATACACTGGATTAACACATATGCTACCTTGAATCCCGAAATACATCAGTGTTCCCGTGGGATGGCAAAATTACTAATTCTACGCGGACGAAGTCGCGGGCAGAAGCTAGTAATAATATAAATAGTAAATTCTTGATTATGTGCGGGTGTTAGATACACAAAACTCACATACGCACACATAAACCGAAGTGAAGCGAGGGCGGTCGCTAGTATTCTTGTTAACTAATATGTGTACATATATATTTTGTTGTTTACAGAAAATAATGTTAATCAGCCAGCAATTTTTGAATACGATGATTTCCTCAATAAAGAGTTTCATATGCATGCAAAGTCAGTAGAGGGTGAAAATGTTAAAAACATTATCAAGGAAGGTCACGTGGGCAGCAGTCTTGAAGTTAGTGATGAAACTGACAGTGATGTTGATTCTGTAATATGTGTGTATTGTAATCAGTCTCACAGTAACCTGGGAGTGCATACTTGTCAAGTCATTTGCAGCATTGAACACAATGCACTGCAGCACTCGAGCAGTAGCGAGACTCTAGTAGCCACTGACGTCACTCCGTCTGACATGGCCAGGCTGATTACAACCACACAACATTTAGAAGTCTCCTGTGTGCTGTGTGATGAAACATTTGATCAGTATCCTGCATATGTCTTGCACTTTAACAAATGCACACTGAATGTCAAACTACATCATATTGTTTGCCCCTTATGTCATGAAATCCATACTGAGAAATTGACGTACCTAGAGCACCTACGGGTTGTCCATTTCAAATACGAACTTGCTATAACAGATTCGGATGTAGATACTGTAGATAGAGTTGCTCCTATGTTTGAAAAAACGAGAAAACCAACAACAGTTCGTCGCCAAATAGGTTGGTCCATTGAAGATATTTATCAAGAAATAGATTGCAAAAAGATCGAGGACAATCAGACACCTGACTCAAGTCCTTTAAAATCGTTTAATGTGTGAGTCTGGCCTCGTTGTTGGCATGGTTGGGGTTGGGGGATATAAAGCTTCTTGACTAACAGTTTTGAACGTTCTGATATCAGGCTTGTATGTTTTTGTTTTTGGCTACTTATGATTTATCGATTATCTAATAAATGCAATTTCAATGACCTTATAAATAATATTTGTTCCTAAAATAGTAGATCTGTAACCTATATTGACTCGCTAAATAATATCAAACCGCTTACCTTAATCCTTCCTACACTACTAAACGAGCAATATTTATTTATATGTACAGTCAAGGACTTTAATTGTTATGCCACTATGCAACCCTGCCATAATGACAGCGTCAAACCACATGACAGAATATACGCTTAAATGAATGATTAACGTTATGCGACGGGGTTCCATAGTGGCATAACAATTAAAGTCCTTGACTGTACACCTATTTAGTCGGTCAATAAGTTCTGTTGCAAAGTTTACTCTAATAAAACTAGCTTCTTTTTATAGTTTCAAAACACCTACATTTATAGGAACAAATAATCATTTCACATCGCCGCTATTTCCGGTAGGATCTTTTAACATTCACGGCCGGCATCGATACAATTTCGTTTTTTGGAAACGCTTAAATGTTAAGTCTTTGTTTACCAAGGAACTTTTTTGTTTAATATTGTTAAGCCTCTCATATCTGTGTAATTTTTAGAGACCTGGGGGCCTAATGTGGCTGCGTTTATCGGGAGCTTATATAAGTGTCAGAAAGTGACGGATAAATTTCCGTCACTTTCTGACACTTATATAAGCACGAGAGTGACAGATGCTTTATCCAATATTGGATAATAGCTGGTGACTGTACCCGTACGTGAATATGTAAGCCTCATGGGGTGCCATTTTTTTTGCTACTTATGGTTCTTATTCAATATTCATTTTACCATCTCCTTTTTTTGTGTTAAAGTCTACTACAAAGAGATGTAACCATTTTTGGGCCTTATTACAAAGGAATAAGATGAAAAAGTGGATACCTACATCTCTTTGTAGTCGACTGTACTTGTAAATCCTTTTTGACGGTTCATATTTCGCTAGCTGCTGACTTTCTGTATAATTATAATACTAACCTTTAAATCCTTTGTGAGTATTAACATATTTTATTTGCATGCTTTTGTGTGCTTGAAAAATATTGATTCAAGTAATTTGAGAAAGTACCGTTCTAAAAAATAAAATAAAAATTAAATAGTGTTATTTTCAGAAAGCCTTGATGTATATGTTTTTAATTCAGGACATTTAGCAACCAGAGCACGCCAAAAAAAGTTAGCTTTCGCAAATTCTTCGAGACAAGTAAGGCTAAAACTTCGAACTATCTTCCATTCCGGAAATATATCCAGAGCTATAGACTGAAGAAAAAAGTCAACAGTTACAGTCCGATCAGGGACAAGCTGCAAGTCACAAATACGATTAAGAAGTGCTGGCATGATGAAGTTAATTCAGGTAAAATAAACACTAATAAAATAAAAGTGTTAGAAACCGACGTGCATGCATGACTCGATGTATGAATGTGGAAGAAGCGAAAGAGATTTTTCAGGATCGTAGCAGGTGGAAAGAAGTGGTCTCTGCCTACCCCTCTGGGAAACAGGCGTGATTTAATGTATGTATGTTATTAACTGTAATTTATTTTAATATTTAATAATTGAATAGTCGCCTAAAATTACCAATGATTGTTCTCTTGCCAAGAAAAAGAATGTAGGTAAAACCTAACATAATTAATGAATTAGGTACTGCTGAAATGAATACCATCAACAATTAAAATTAATGTTATACCTTGCTTGTATTTTAGATACTGACTATAACTCCCCTAGTGGAACATCTGAAGAATCATGGAAAATGAAGCAGAATTTAATTTGCACTTGCAACAAGAATGTATTTATGTTGTCGGAATCTGTAAACGTAAGTAATGTGGATACTACTAGATATAGTAAGTAGTAATTACGTCTTCCTTAAAATGAAACCCTGCCAGCCGTACAGGTCACACATTCTTTGGAAAAGACACCGCACGGAAAGCACGGAAAAAACATTGGTGAATTTTGAAAAAATAATATTTGTTGCGTGTTTTGAAAAATATATTTAAATACTTGGAGAGCATTCATATCTATGACTAGTTTTTGAGAAAAAAAAAGAATCGTGAGTTAAAAATATATCAATATTGGTTCTATAGAGAATGTATGAATAAAAAATTAAAGTGGCCTGTTTAGAACGGGAAAAAAGGTTTTAGAAACAATTAAATTAAACAACTTTATCGAAGAAACTGATATAAAAAGTGTTTATTTTTTAAGCTGTAGTGTTTCCAACAATAAAAATACACAAATTAGAGTTACAAAAAATAGTTATTGTTAAATTTAATTTACAGTAAAAGACTGTAAGTTAAACAGTTTTCAAAAATGATGGCCGAAAGTAGCAGTAATTTTGGTCCGATTGAGAGTCAAAGTAAACAAATAATAAGTTTTAACTGTTATAAATATTTTGATCTCAAACTAATGAAAAACACCGCTGCACAGTTAGTTGAAAAAACTACAAGTTTTTCTCTCTCGACTATTTATAAAATTATGTCTGAAAGTAAGAGTGAAAAATTCAAAGCAACGAAAAATATATTTTCCTTTTCATGCAAACTGTACAACCACTACAAATGCAATTCCGCACTCCATGATTTATCTACAATTCTATACATACGATCTTTGAAGAGTTTTGACGCCGTTTAGGTTATTATTTTTCCAAGAGACATACACCAGTGGTTCATCATGATGTCCATCTTAAACGCAGACAAAAAGTTAACCTCAGTTCTAAAACCATGGCAGAACGATTAGCAAACCCAACTGTAACTTTACCGAATACGCAAAAACGTGTTATACGATATACGACGAAGTTCAGTCATTTTATACTTACAACAGGCACAAGGTACGTTAAATCGTAGAAGATGTGGAACAGTGATTCACGTGGCGGGCCTGTCATTTTGGCCCGGCGTTTGCGTAGACTTAAGATCTATTTAAGCGTGTACAAACAAACCGTCGGAGAGAGCCATACAGAGATTCTAAAAACCGTTGGAACGTATTCTGCTGCTAATTCTAAGGTTCCTCATAATATTTTTACATCCATATCTTCAACGTACAGTCAACTACAAAAACATGTATCCACTCTGGGACCTTATTACATTACGGTGCCGGTGGCGGTGCCTGCATCCAAACAACTCGGAACGCTATGAGTGACGCTAACTTCTACAAAAAATACGGGGAACTTGTTTTTTTGCCGAACTGCAAACGCTTTCGTAGACATATCGTGAAGATCAGCTCACAAACGTAGACAGAGAAACGTTATATTTATTATAACAAGTTGAAATAAAACTAAAGTTTACGCAGACGAAGTCGCGGGTACAGCTAGTTTTCTAATAAACCTTTTGCTTTTATTTCACAGGATCGAGATCGCATTATTGCGATGATAAATGACTTAGGGGGCGTAGTGGCAGAGAATACAAAAATGGAGATGTTAGCGACTCATTTCATCGCTGTGCTGCCAAGCGACACGTTTACAGGCATGATGGTTTGCGCGCTGTCCACGGGGAAATGGCTTCTGCATGTCAATTACATATATGACAGTTTCCGATCCAAAAAGTTTTTAAGCGTAAGTAACACATCTAACACAACCATTTACTGTAGATTAGGGTTTCGTAACTATTAAATAGATAGAATTCCCAATGTAATGGCGACCTCTACTATCATCGTGATAAACTCCTATATGCCCTAATCGATTTTCATCAAACCTTGCTAAGAACCATACCGATTAAACCCCCTCGTACACTTATCCCTACCGAGCTATCCCTACTGCTAGGAATAAGTGCACGGCGACATTCTATTTTTTTAAACCGCGTCAGAATCGCTCCTGAGGGCCCTGCCAAGATGCATTGCGCTAAGTAACGTTTCTATTCGATTCGTCTTAAACCAATCGCGTCACTGGTAGATGACGTGATACGAAAAGTCACGTGATCTACCAGTGACGCGATTGGTTTAAAAATGAAACGAATAGAAACGTTAGTAAGCGCAAAGCATCTTGGCAGGGCCCTCTGCACGGGTAGCACAAGTTGTATTTTCTCGTTTGTCGCTACATAATTAAAAAAAAATGTTTACGAAGAAAAATAATGATTTTATACAAATAAAATAATGTTAGTTTAATGCTGTAGCATAAAATATCATTTAACTAAAGTATGTTTTAGCTACTTGAAAAAATTGAAAGCGGCCGTTTTCTTTGCAAGAAGGTTTATAAAGTTGTCGGCACGGGTAGCACAAGTTGTATTTTCTCGTTTGTCGCTCAGTGCGTCTATCGGTACTGACTAGATGCCGCACTGATGTAATTCTGTCTTCTGCTTGCTTATAAGTAGTATGTTAGTTAAGATGTTTAATTTTCGATGCGATTGTAGAATTCTTGGTCGTACTTATCTAAAAGATCAGTATTCAAAATTATAATAAAGTTAGTTGGTATTTAAATAGTTGCACACTTGACAACTTTTTGCATCAATTTGCACGATTATGCAATTCCCCAAAACCGCAACAGTCGGAAAAAATGATGATGATGGTCAATATCATTAGTGTTTGACATAAGTTGACAGGAAAGTTAGTTATTGTTTGCTGGTTTTGGAAAAATAATAAACATTGAAAACCTGCTCCTCCTAAGTGGTCAATTTATGCAACCTCTAAATATTGTCCATTCACCTTGAAAATAGACATTTTCATTTTGTACCATAGGAAGAGTTAAGGCGTAAACGAAGTCTACAAATAATAAGACATTTGTCTTTCTCCGTACAAATGTGAAACACCCTACATTTGAGTACTCATTGTAAGGAACTGGACAATATTTACAGGAAAACATGTACGAATGGATGAAGCACCCTAAAATTCTTGAGATCGACAACACGAGCGTGGAAGTCGCTAAAGCTGCCGTGTACTGGCATCTGGAGCTGCAGGCACTGAGCTCCAAGTTCCCGTTCGAGGGCAAACAGATCGTGCTGATCATGAAGAAGAAGTACCGGCAGTACTATCAGATGATATTCAAGACTTTGAAAGCGAAGCCCATCACTTACGATCCTAGGTAAGTACAGGGCCTCTATTCTAGACGGTAAAAACTATCGTCTTTGACCTGGAAAGCTGCGGCTCCACTGAGGCGGAGATGAGCGGAGTGGAGCGGGGCTGTGCCAATATTAACCAATATAATCTAAACTAACGTGCGCAGGGCGCGCTCGACGTGACTGCATGCGCTTTCTACTGGTTAATGTTGGCACCGCTCCGCTCGTCTCCGCCTCAGTGGAGCCGCAGCCTTATGGTGTTGTTTTTAACTCGGCCGCCATAAGGGTGCGGCTCCACTGAGGCGGAGAATATAAACTAACGTGCGCAAGGCGCGCTCGACGTGACCGCATGCGCCTTCTATTGGTTAATATTGGCACAGCTCCGCTCCGCTCCTCTCGTCTCCGCCTCAGTGAAGCCGCACCCTTACTGTCAAGTAAATAAGAGGTATCAAAACGTTGAAAATACGATAACATGTCAAATATGACATGCTTTTTACTGCTGAGAATATAGACCCAGTTAGTACCATTTCACTCACATACAGATCTAGTGAATAATCCTTTCACATCGTCAAACTCGGAACTCACGTCTACTTCCGAATGATGCCAACGTGTCTATGAATTATTGAATTATTAAGTGACATGTTTGTATTAAATAAATAGAGAACTTTAGTTATCAGTGTCAAATGTCAAACCACGAGTTTGATGTATATCACACCGAGATGTTAAAACCCACGATGAAATATATATAGAAACTAGGTGTAGGTAAACAAGAAGAATTATAAATAAATGTTGAAAATAATTTCACAGGCTTGTCGATCTAAACGTTTCCCAGGTCTTAATGCTTTCGGCTTGACTATTAAAAAGGACTGAAAACACACTTAATCTTAATTAACAAAAAAATACTCTGGTATACCAAACCACTCTATATCGATTATCACTCTCGCGATGCGACGTTCCCCCACGTTGCCTTGATGGGTACTGAGTCAGACTGAAGTAGCATGACAAATACGAACATTTCCGAGAAAATACGATGTGAAAAGATATTTCACTACATCTGTACATCACTATTACATTCGCAGACGTATGTATCATATCTGTCACTCATTTTTCATAGACGACTATATACAATTTGGAGTTCATTTTGGATGCCGATTTATTAACTGTTGAACACATTAACCGCCATTGAAATGTTTGAAGTATTTATAGCGTAGTTCTATTACTCGGAAGTCTTGTTTGTAAACATTTATTCGTAAACCCAATCGGAGTGGGTCAATTTCTGGCGAGTGTATTTCTTATTCTGGTTTATATGCATGTTTATCCAGGACACCTGGGAGCTGCTGCACCGCGGACTACTGCTTCGTAGACATGAAGGTGATCCAGCGTGTCAAGCTGCGGTTCTTCGCGCGCCACAATGTGCCCGTGTTCCCGTACCAGTACATCCTCGTGTATCTACTGCACCGCGGCTCCGTCGCCGACGAGCACAAGTATCTGCTGCAGGAGTACCAGAGGATCCAGGCTGAGGATACTGTAGACCTCTTTAATAACACCTGCTAAACCAGATCACCAAGGCCATGGGTAACCCAAAGCATTTCCATACTGACTTTATGCCGTTTTTTCTTTTACAGCGGTCCAAAATAAATATAAAATCAAATATTTTTATATTGTCTTCAATTAGTTCGTATTTGCGTGTGCGGTTTTAGCGCCAAGTACTCTTTTCAACTTCTAATTAATGTAATAAAGTTGAGGTGACGCGAAAAAAAGACATAAGAAAAAGTGAAAAAAAAAATTGTGCGCTAATGAAGTATGGAAATGCGTTGTGCTATTCCTTCACCTTTACTTTAGCGGTATAGTAATGCACCTAGAGCTGAAGTAACCGGTCAAATATGGATCGAAGTACTAATAACGATTTCGAGTGAGGTGTTTAGCGCGTGCGTTTTTGTTTTGGACTTAAAAGAGAGGTGCTCAACTGATGAATTCCAGATGTATTCAATTGACTAAAAGAGTCATATAGAATGTAAGCAAATAGAATAGTGACATTCATATCGTGAAAGGAATCCATTTACAATAGACTCGCTCGTGTTACTTTATTCTTAACGAGCGATTTATCCGTTACTTTAAAAATACTTAGCGTATATTTTGTTTACACTTAGATATTATTGCCATATGTTATATTAGATAAGAGGAATATATTTACTTATACAATATTATGAAATGTTTATGCGGATTTAAGAAAAAATAAATAAAGCAATGTTAAATTTGTATAATTTTAATTTGTTTTTAATTTGTCTTGGCTCCGCCCAGATCTTCGTGATGTTGTGGCTCGTGGTTTTTTGCGATTGTGTGGTATGTCGGGGGGCAGCATTTCGGTGGGCAGCATGTCGGGCGGCAGGCGGCGGCGGAATCCAGGCTTTAGCTACAATAACAAACGTATTGCAAAGCATTCCTATGTCCTGCTCAAATAAGTATAGTTCAGGAAATGTTATTTGGTTGAACGTTGCGATCTAAGTCGACCAAATCAATGTCGCTGAATTATAATATGTCTTATTTCGATTGTGGAAGATGCCGAGGGTGCAGTTGCGAATCTCTTATAGAATGTAGATATAACTATACTAAAGTGTTTGAAGTACATACTGACAGGTAAAAGTGCTCACTCCCAAAATACCACAATTTCAAATACCAGCTTCTAAATATTAGGTAAGGATGATCAACAATATTGAGATTCCATTATATTGAAAAACTGGTACCTATTTTAAAATTCTGGTATTACGGAAAGTAAGCAAGAACTCGTTTTACTTAATTTTTAACCTCAAACGCAGTTTTATTTTTATTTTCATATGGCATATCCAAATGAAGTAAAACTTAGCAGTCATAATGAAATAGCAAATAAAGCAATTGGTGATATTTGTATATTTGGACGAAATAACAATAACTAGAATTAAATTACAGCGGTTTGAAACTTTTCGTAACGCAAACTAATTTATAATATAGATTTAGTTATAACTCTTAAATTGGTCATTTTACTTATTCGCCGAGGCATTCGAGAATTAAAACGAAACTACGTTAATTTGGGGACCTAAACGTAACGGGTACCGTAATCATTTCATTGCGAACATCATAACTATTTAAACATATATTATATTTATTGTAAAGTACCTACTTGAATTCTTGGTATGCACGTATGTCTTGCAATTGCGATTTCTTTTTGGGATTAATGTGACTTTAGGGCTTAAGATTATAGTTGAATAAAAGTGAGTGTGACATACAGACAGACAGACAGACGGACATCGCGAAACTATAGTTTGTCTACGGAACCTTAAAAACAAATAGAAATTAAAATGAACTTTTTCCACTTTAAAAATGAAAATCATATTTTTTATTACGTTTCTTGGTGTTATAATAAGTAGGGAGCGAAACTTTGGTGCCGATGACAGGCGTATGACGTCAAGCTATATACAGAGTGTTACTATCTAGATTTTACTTCATCACTAATAACAACTTATTGGCCTCTTTAGTTTACCGATGTTGACACTTGAGTTGAGACAGCAAATGGTTTTTATAAATAAGGTAATTGCCTGTCATTGTCATATTAAAAAGAAAATTGTTGGGGACAATAAAATATTTATATTTATTTTTTTGTTAATTTTTACAGCAAAAGTAAGGAATTTGAAAACAACCAAGCACATGGGATTTTATGTTTGAATTTTAAGCGTTCTGCATACTTTGAAATCCAACGAAATTTCATTTAAGTAATGTTTTTCATTTACTTGCGGAAAGAATATTTTTCGTTAGAATTACATGACGTAACAAAATATTTTATTCAAATCGTCTTTGTCATTATTTTAATATTTACATTATTATAATAGCATTATTAAGAATCAGTGGGGTGTCGCAATATTGTTTATATAAAAGCATCCTATATGTGAATTTGCGTCATAATGACGTCACCGGCACCAAAGTTTCTCTCCCTGCTTATAAAATTGCCTTTACATGCTTTGCGAGTTGCAATCCTTAAGTCGTAGAGGGCGGGGCGCATCGTAAAACCGATAGCCGTTGGGGCGGAAGTTCTGCAGTGGCGACCTCGTATGTAATGATGGCAGGCCGCTTACTAGGTCAATCATCAGGATCGATCTTGTTGGAGATCATTTGGGGAGGCCTATATCTAGATTCCAGAAGTGGAAATGTTCCAGTGCTTATAATAATGTATGTTGGTGATGATGAATATTGACTTTTGCTTATTTTAGAGATGAAACTAATACTTTTGTATGTGTATTGCCGTGACAATTTTAACATTTAATTTTAGTTCATTGCTAAAAATTTAATCCAAATGTTGGGAACAATGTGGGTGCTGCTCGGAGTGAAATTGGTAACGTGATCCAGTTTTTAGACAAAACTTTAAGTTTAATGTGCAGTGATCGGCCTCGACGGTGCAACACTGGGTCAATGACCTCATTCATTATGCTAATATGGATATGCCCCAGGATTCCGGGATTCGTGTTGTAGGAGGAAGTTAATGTTTCTGATTTTGAAATTTGAATGAATGATTTATGAACCGAAGAACATAAGTAAACATTTATTAGAAATTGTTTAAATCCTTATCATTAAATTAGAAACGGACGGCATTAACTGATTATGTGAATAAGACAATTTGCCATCTCTTTCAACTTTCCGTTTGGTCAAAAATGCAAACAGTAGAAAACCCGAAAGTAACAGTGTCCTTCGGCAACACAGGTATTAATAATAGTTAGGTAAAGGGTTCAGTAGACAGCTGTCACAAGGGAGCAAAATGACATTACGGCGAGGGCGTACAGTGAATCCTGAACGAAGCAAAGGATCCTATAATTGAATCCCGAGCGTAGCGGGAGATTCTAGAATAGAATCCTGAGCGTAGTGAGGGATTCAAGTTATATCGCCCAAGGTGGAAATAATTTTGCTACCGTGTGACACATACTGATTCTCACATCAACTATGAGGAAAATAAAAGATCTTAGTGATGAAACAAATTTAATTATTTACACTCTCTGAAAGTGCTGAAATTATCAAATTTAACAAGAAAATTTGTGGTGTACCTATTTTTCAAACCAACAAAATGTCCTTTAACGGAAAAACGTGCCACTTTGATCCCTCCTAGCAGGGAAGAAAAGTCCCCTTTCCGAATAGGTGACGCCAAAATTATTTTTTCTAACAAGAGTGCGGGAATAAAATCATGTCCATATTAAGATTTCTACTCGGAATCCTGCGGTGCTGCACCGTCCGAGCCGATCACTGTTAATGTGGTGTTTGCATCTTGTTGTTCCACCCGTCACCGCGCCAAACTCTAACATGCCAATCTAAAGGTCATCGCACATTAT
This sequence comes from Acleris literana, assembly GCA_946894065.1. Taxonomy (NCBI): domain Eukaryota; kingdom Metazoa; phylum Arthropoda; class Insecta; order Lepidoptera; family Tortricidae; genus Acleris; species Acleris literana. The sequence continues at coordinate 11,842,620 of OX335668.1, read as the reverse complement.
AACGCCTCGGCATCAAAATAGCACTGCCTCAACTCAAAGTGAAACATTCAAAAGTTAGCTTTAATTTGTGTAAGTACGATATTTCATTCAGCGGACGCCGCGAGGCCCGGTAATTGTTTCACTTTAACTTTAAAAAATGTAGGTATCTTACTCACACTATTCAAAGATCACTTTTCAATGTTGCACTTGGAGATGAGGCGGTGCTAATCTGATGCCGGGGCGTCGTAGTTTGCGACCTTAAGGTGTTTTCAAACCCCATATTTTAATTTTACTTATATTGTCGAAAACGAATAGGTAGGGCCCTGCCAAGATGCATTACGCTAACTAGCGTTTCTATTCGATTCGTTTTTAAACCAATTGCGTCACTGGTAGATGATGTTATGTGATACGAAAAGTCACGTGATCTACCAGTGACGCGATTGGTTTAAAAACGAAACGGATAGAAACGTTAGTTAGCGCAATGCATCTTGGCAGGGCCCTCAGGGCGCCCGTCGTGAATTGACTAAATCGTAAGGAAGGGAACGTAACTTCGAATTTCGGTTTTCAAAGTAAGAGCCATGTTAGGTTATTCCGAATTACAATGTAGTAAGGTAGATTGGTACGAAAAAAAATGAATATTGTATTCAGGCAGTTACTGCCTGAAAACACTAAAAACACCTTCTTCCTCGTGTAATGCTAAAGAACAACAACCATGCGATGCGTTTACATCTGTCAAGTCCGCTTACGTAGGTATAGTCAGGTTTTAGTGATATTTCCATATTATTAACATTCTTTAAAGAAAAAGTACTGGTGTATTTTGCCCCTTGCATTAATCTGCCTCGCTTCCCCCTATTGCCTTGCCACAAATAATTGCCACGTGAGCGTAAAAATGTAGTGTTGCAAAACTATATAATAAAGTACTTACACGGTTCTCGGAAATGGTCGTGCTACGCTCTATTGGGATCGATCGTCATCGAGGAAAGGAGTATTGTTGCCAATAAGCGTACATACCGTATTGATGATCGCCATGTGGGATGTTGACTACGACCATTGTCCAGATAGTTGTTCAGCGACTAGGTACGACTGTTTTTTAGGATTTTCATGTTGATTTTTGTAAAAAAAGTTGAGTTTACTGTTACGTAAATAGTTAAATGTCTAAATAATAAATAATAACAATGATAGGGGCATGATAGACTATCCATATTATCAGTATGTAAATGTTTTTTGAATTTCAAAATATACGGATTTACTCTTAATATACTGTGATGCGCATCAATATTTCTGTGATACGATTGCGATCTGCATGCGTGGCGCGATAATATTGGTAATCTATCGCACCCCACGATAATCAATGGTAGGATGCGAGTACATGTCCACTCCTAAGGTTGCTGCATTTCACCAACGCGGTCATATTTTGCGTGTGCATATTTATTATGAATTATCGTTTGTGTTGCGGCAACATTCAGCTCAGTTGTACTAGTGGTTCTCATACCTTCAAAAACAAATAGCCGACCCAAACCGCGCTGATTAACGCTATAGTACCGAGCATGCCCCAAATTTGAGCGTAACTCGGAAAAGTTTCCAATTTTTCTTCTTCACTCTTCGTTTCACAACTACAACATGGTAAATAGGTAATAAACATTTTGAGGACATCTATCTAACCTGACAATTTTGACATAGATAACTGTTTTCTTTACCATGCTGGATTCATATCACCTACATCTAGGTGTATACTGTTGTGTTTGCATCTATGCTTAGTTCAAAGGAGTTTTACCATGCGACAGATGGAACTTTCATATTCTCAAGTGGCAATTAACCGCACTTTTCATTTTGCCAGGCATTTCGGCCTTCTATTTGAAAAACTGAAATAATTATTTTTCATTTAGATTTGTGAATATATTCTATACATGTATATGAGCTTTAATTGTTTATCGCTCTTTGCGTACAAACAAGCACACTGTCTCATTTATAATAGAACGCTATAAACTAAGAATGAATTCTGCAATTTTGTATTTTCAATCCACGAAGTCGTGCCCTGCTACTTTATTGTAGCATCGAGGAATTTGAAGGTTAAGCGGGTTGATACCATAACTAAATTTGCCGGGTAGTACATTTTCCACATGTCGGGAAATGTACCTATAGCACGGCAAATTTCATCATCATCATCAGCCTATATTAGTCCACTGCTGGACATAGGCCTCCCCTAATGAGCGCCATAGCGCCCTGTCTTCAGCTTGCCGCATCCAGCATCTGCCTGCAGTCTTTCGCTGATCGTCATCCCACCTGGCCTGAGGGCGTCCTACGTACGTTTGCCGAGACGCGCTCTCCACTCAAGAACACGTTTACCCCAGCGGTTGTCGGTTCTTCGCGAGATATGGCCGGCCCACTGCCACTTCAGCTTGCTGATTCTTTGAGCTATGTCGATAACTTTGGTTCTCTGTCGGATGTTTTCGTTACGAATCCTATCCTTCAGAGAAACTCCGAGCATAGCTCTTTCCATAGCTCGCTGAGCGACTTTGAACTGGTGGACCAGCCCTACCATGTGTGTCCACGTCTCAGCTCCGTAGGTCATAACGGCTAATTTACTATTATGTCCAACTGCGAAACATTAAAATTCCTTGACGGGATAATAATGTTCATTGACCCAACCCTTCAACGTTAATATGACCGGCGAGGCTTGAAAGCCCTACACTTTCTCCTTCTGCATTATAAGATCGATTCTAACGAGCTGCAAGTTTACAACAAAGTACTTAATTTTACGATTCATTGGCGTAACCGTTCAATATAAATTTTGGTTCACTAATGTTTGACCAAAAAACGTTTCACCAAATGATTCATTTCACAAACATATCATTTTACAAACCGCTTTTTTTTCCAAAACTGGAAATATTTCAGGATTTTTAAAAAACAAACCTTACCTAACCTATAGGGTTCTACACAATGGTCCTGAAATAAATCCTTAAATATTTAGTTTCGGAAAAAATAGCGGTTTGTCAAATGATATGTTTGTGAAATGAATCATTTGGTGAAACGTTTTTTGGTCAAACGACAGGACACCATAAATTTTACACTGATATGACTAATAATGAGGCGCTTTGTTGATCGAAAACAACTTCGGCTGCGGATGCGCCATTCCTTTCACTCACCGTTGAAGACTTAATCAGGAGAAATATGCATGGAGAGTGGAATTTCGATCGGGCTCCATAATGAAATCACAACATACATTTTAGCGACATTTAGAGCTTATTTTATAGCCTAAAGTGAACCAGGCGCTATCATAGCAGCCATTGAATGTTATGGCGATACAAAAGATGTCTTTGAGGACTACTCTTAACTTCGGAAGTTCTATATTGACGAAATTACAAACCCTTATTAAAACCTAGTGGTTCTATAATACCTCTAGAAACAATTTACGACTTTAGTTATTTTAGAGCGATGTCTACATGTCGATGTCATTTTTATCGCTATTACAAAAGTTCAACGTTCAACAATATATGCAACAACTAACTTAAAGTTGTATAATAGCGCCAGAAAAATCTTATAAACTCTAGCCCCCTTACTAATAAACGTTGAGTAACGGTGGTATAGCTATACAATGTTTTATCCTTATCTGTCATTATGACATTTAAATTTGACAGATAAGGACAAATCATTGTATAGCTATACCGCCGTTACTCATCGTTTATTAGTAAGGGGGTATGTGATTTGATCTTTAATAGCAATTACTGATGCCTTCAGTTATATAATGGCTTTAACGAAATCTTTTCTAGTACCAAAGTGAAAGGTCCATAAAACTCTATGATGTTTGACTAGAGATACAATGGAAGTAAAAATCTCAACTATACCATACTTATACTTAGGTACTTCTTTAATGATCTTGCATGCATGTCTTCTGGGCAAATAGTATAGGTGCTACAATGCAAAGCGAATAATGAGCTAAGATAATAATATTTCTAGAAGTGTTTCAATTCGCCTTTAATATACAAATACTAGAGCTATTAATTACTATTCTAAACCAGTACTACCGATTGAGGCGTTTATTTTTTTGTATATCGTTCTTAGTGTTTTTAATCGCCATTGTAGACCAGTACTACTGGTTGAGCTGTTAATTTGTTTTGCTTTATCGCTTTTAGTGTTTGAAATCTCCGTCGATTTTGATCTACTGTATCGCTTTAAGTGTTTGTAATTGCTATTATAGCGTCATTATAGCCTCCGATAGCGACTACTAAATCATTTGTATCGCTATTATAGACTCTCAGCATCTAAAAAGTTATGCCTAATCTTGGGGGTAGGTACCTATATCATATCCTTCTCTAGCGCCGTTTTAGCGCTTCTGTGACACTATAAGAGTTAGGTAGGGTTTAGATACCACCCTTCTAACTCTTAAACAAGCGCCTAAGTGTTAGGTATTTGGGTGACCTCTCATGTGAGATGAATGGCGTTAGTTTCTTTCATTCTATTAGTGCCAACTCCCACACATGAAAGAACCCATGAAACAGTAAGTACCTACTGCCATCAAACAAATCGAAATATAATAGGTGTTCTGAAATATCTGAACTTGATTCTAAAAACTCTACAGAGCTCGTACCTATGTGCATGTACCTATCGATACCTTAGTGCACAATCGTGCTAAATTATTTTTTTTTGCCAGTCAATTTACGAACTTATTATTTGCGCACAAACATACTAATTACAATAACTTTTCAGATGTAATTCGTACAATTGTGAACTAAGGTATCGCTATGCTCTAATAATGTTTGATGACAAGCTAATGCAGAGGGAGTAAGAAAATTACTTGAAAATAAGTATTATTACTACTGAGTTCAGCTAAGTTCGATTTGTTTATTTGTCGGGTCAAAAGGCTACTTCGTGTCTGTGTGTGTGTTAAAAAATAAAACAACTTACTAAGTCAAGAAAAGTAAGGCTTTTTAATAAGCACAAAAATACTAAAGGATAAACAATTTTTTTGACAATATAGTCATGAAACAACTTGGTTTCAAATTAGGTACTTATAACAATAAAAAGTAAACAAACTTAATCAAAAAATTACGAAAATAATCTACGTATACTGTACTTAATCAAATAATTAGTATGCATTCAGGGCCCATGGCGCACGTGACGTTACAGATATCGAAACAAATTGTCGATCGTGGGCAGTGAATGTGCAGGAAATAAAGATTTCACTCGCGTTGGAGTTTTTCGTGGAGCCGCGCGTAGTTGCCGCAGTAGTAACCAACCTCTTGGCACTTCTGGCAGTACTCGCGCTGGTGCTCTTGAGCGGAGGAGTTGACCGCGTCCGCCGGCGTCAGCTCGCGCTGGGAACAAGACGGGTGGAGCTATCAGCAGGTACCCAACACTAACCACACCTAAGGCCAAGTGGAAAGTGTTTTATACATCCCCACTCAGTCTCGACTGGAATGTCTATTATGAGTGTAGTTTAGGAATCGTTTTCAGTTATTCTGGTTCGCCAATTTCAATTTTCAAAATTTTTACACATTTTGCTCATGTATTTTGGTATAAAATTTCAGTTCTGTAGCCCCAATAGTCTCTGAATAAAACCAGTGACATACATACGGACGGATGGACCTAGCGAAAATGTAGGTTTTGTTAGACTACGGCACCCTAAAACTAAGTGGCCGTATGATATGAATAATGCTATATATTAAAAAACCGGGCAAGATCATGTCTGACCAAGCTCAGTGAAGGGTTCCGAAGCCACACAAAAACTATCTCAAAAATAATGCCCTCTCCGCTCGCAGTGGAATGCGGGCATAACAAGTATGAACTATGTAAGTATTTGTAGTTTTGGCTGTAAGGGGGGGCGACACTTGGCTATAAAAAATTCACAATCAAAATATTTCACAAACTGATCCCTTAATGTTATGCATCCCCTATTGTTTCCTAGTTTGACTACGGAACGAAGGTTACTTAATACATGCTTACGGTGGATTTCTGAACTCTTAAGTGATCTGAAAATGTTATACCTATCAACTGTAGTGAGACAGTAATATACCAAATATAGGAAAACTGGTTAAGGGTAATTCCACGGGCGTTTCAATCGCCATCAGTCCCTGTCATAAATATTGAAAAATGAGCTACACCAGGCAGCTAACATTCTCACAGAGCTATACTGTTGTCGTAGTTCTTGCCACAATTGATCGAATTTTAAGTATATTATCTACTATTTCTTAAATACTAGGACAGCGGACTGACGGCGGTTGAAACGCCTGTGGAATCACCCTTAACCAGTTTTCCTATATTTGGTATATTACTGTCTCACTACAGTAGATAGGTATAACATTTTCAAATTCAACAATCACCCTTAATGTAACTGAAAAACCTTTCGTGTTAAAGTGATTATTATTTATATCTATAATTTTTGAGTAGTTTAGTTTAATTTTAATTTAAATACGTTTACTTCTTTTAATTGTTTTAATGTTGAATTTCGTTAAATAGTGTGCGATGGGTATAAAGACGGGTTTCTGCCGGGTGTGCCGCTCGTGTAGCAAGGCCCGAAGTGTTTAAAAATACTTGCGAGTTCATGGTGAAAACAACAATGTAATACTTAACAATTTTGGTACAGGCGAGTAGGTACCAAGATATTATGTACACATGATCTTATGTATACACTTGTACACAATATTTGTATTCGACTGTTCTTGAGTGTTGAGCCGCTATTGAACCCGTAGCAGAAGCGTTACTCATCAATTATTTTGATGTCATTTATTTTTGGTGATATTGATGTTGTTATTATGATAGGGTTTTTTGGTGGCTGAATAATAAAAGTTATTTACTGTCTACGGAATTGAAACCGGTTAATCGTATAAAAAACTAACCATGCATAAATCAACATGGCGGGACTTAGTGGCTTAAAACTTAAGACACTATAACCCAATTTTATATTCTTACTAAAACTGATATGCTTACGATTTATGATTTAAATAACGCTTACAAGGTTTAAAGGCAACGCTCTGTCAATAAGCTTCTTAAATCATAAACCTACCATTAAACAAGTATAACTTAGTAAACGATTTGACAGCTAGTCTTTTTGGGTATGGTACACTTACCCAATTGAAGGGATAGACGGGCTGGCGGCAGCGGCGGCAGGCCTGGTAGTTCCTGGGCCAGCACAGGCGGCTGGTCCAGGCGCGGGAGCAGGCCCCGCAGCGGTACTCGCCGAAGCAGGGCTTCTCTGCCCCGTCGTTGGGGATGGCTCGCGCCCGCCGGGCCGCGACGCTGCAAGTCTCGCAAAGCCGCTCAAATATGCTGTTCACATTGTTGTTGTGGCACTGGCGGCACCGGTACCGCGGCTCTCTCTGCGCAAAAAAAAAACACTTAACAACTACTTAGTCACTATGTACCAATGTTTTTTAAAACTAAACTTGCCTCTCTAGAGAAAAAGCAGCCCATTGTTAATTTTTCTCTCTGCAGTCGTCCGTAATGCAAGAAACTCGAAGTTAAATGATGCTAAAACGCACGAAGCAATAAACACTGATATTTTGATGACTCGGCGGTAAGTTGAGCTCGAATTACATTACCGATGTAGGTGCTACCTACATGCGATGTTTTCTAAGCTTTTGTTTATCGCAGAGAGTGAGACGGCGATAGGAGTAAGCGGGTCGCCCGGGCTACTGTTGTGAATTAGATGCTTCGACTTTGTTAACACGAAAATAATCCATATACCTAGTACCTGTACTAAGCCGCAATTTGGAAACGATTTTGCTTATGTTATTCTGTATTTTAATTTACTCGTGTTTCGGTATAAATACCTATGCATCGCTATGCAACTTTAAAGCCTTACTCAGGCGTAGGTACATTAGGTATGTTGCATTATATAATTATGTAATTCAATGAGTTGGGCTATTTATATGCAGATGATTGGGAAAATAATGGTTGGCAAGGGACAATTCATTATCAACATATACAATAGTAAGAAACAAAAAAATGCATATTTTTATATAATGTCTAGGTTTTGATGCTTAAATCTACCCGAAGAAACCAAAATATAACAGTTTGTAGGTAAGTATAGGTAAAAAACTCAAGTAAAGCTCCTCGTGCATGTACTTGTGTACAAAACTTATATGGAATTTACTTCAAATTTCAAATATAGAATGTCGAGCGGTCTATACAGATGTGTTACAACTACATGCAAGAGGAGATTTACCATAGTAAAGTAGTCAAAAAACTTTTAAACATCGTAGTTTGGAGTTACGTTAATCAGTCCCTTTTTAACGATTTACATACGATTGAAGAGGCACATTCGAAGTTTGGGGTTTAAAGTTTTGGAGCACCTACCAAGTTATTTGTGGCATTATCTATGTAAAGGGACCTTAAGGCGGATATCGCTTCCGCCATTATTAAAAATGCTCCGATATAAATATACAACGTCGCGTGACGCAGTGTGGCGTAAGCGCCATCCGCCATAAGGTCCCTTTACATAGATAACGTCACATTTTTTAATGTAACCAATGTGACAAGCTTTTACTGTATCGCGTTTATAAGCGTTTTCCTTTCGAGACAGTGCCTTGAATGTGCGTATATACAGTATGCACGCTTCGTATTAAACAAAAGACGCGATCAGCTCTCACTGATTTGTTTAGTTAAAACTGTGGGTGTGTAGGATGAAAACTATCAGTTTTTCTTCGACACACTAAATATAATTTAACAGTTCCGTGAGAACTCATCGCGAGTCGCCGCCATTATGGCCGGAACACACGAGGCTAGTTTTTCAAGCCAGGATAGCTAGTAGTGCTAGTAAGCTAGTGCTGAAACAAGGAAAGTTTTTAATACCTGGCCTTACTATTTTTTAGCTATAGTAGCGCCCCAGCAATGATTTCGCTGTCCAGGCTTGTGCACCTAGGTTCGTGTGGCACTTCATTTTACTGATGACGGACGGTGTTTCTTTTCACGAACATGTTGTTATTGTCACTGCAATGGTACCTGACTGATTACTGGCATTCATGTAGACAGCACTAGCATGTGTCCAAGCGAGGGTAGTATTACTCGCTTACCAGCAATAGCTATATGGCTTGCTATCCTGGTTGAAAAACTAGCGTCGTGTATCCCAGCCATTAGAGTTACCTTTACTAAGAAATTAGATAAAATTGCCAAGCTGTCCTGTGCTTTGTTCTCTTAGAACTTCGTCGCGCATTCCGTCTCAAATTTCGCCTGACCGCCATAACCAGAGATCGGACAATCGAAAAGCTAACTTAACATGGAAGCGCCTTCTTAAAATGATTTTATTTATTTATAAAATATCCGAGACACACATATATATATATATATATATATATATATATATATATATATATATATATATATATATATATAAGTAGGTACGACTGTGTTGAACATGGCATTGATAGAAAAAGGTATTTTAAAAAGTAAATGTAAACTCTGTAAGATATCGCACATTCGGGGAGGACGCACTGTCAGCAGAGACACTTAAAGCATTAACCTATCAGGACGCACTATTGTTCTGTAGGAAAACAAGAAGATGGGATCAGTGCTGGATGGGAGCGCCGCAGAGCCAGTAACCTGAGGCTGGATCAAGGGGAACTGGGCGGAATGAATGGAGATCCACTCGACCGCCCGCCTGCCTCGGCGGCGTCCCCACTCATCATCATCAAACTCTCGTAAACATTACCCGTAATAACGTATTATGTAAGGTAAGTATACCTATATATTTCGATCGATTGAGTAATCAAAATTTAAAGCTCGCCTCCATAACACTGAACAATATCGAAAAATTTGAACTTTAGGTAAGTAAATAAGCTCCCGAATACGATCTCTAGTCATAACTTGGCTTATTTTGTTACATAAGTTAAAACTATTTCATACTTACTGTGCTTAAAACTGTCCCAAGTATTACTGTCCCATACTATGAAACTACCTATTTGAGACATTTTAGCTGATGCCGAAATAAAAACGAAAATTGAATTTGGTTCGGAATCACTTTTATACGAATTCATACATACCGTTAGGTGTCGTTTATTTAAATTGCATCATGTACCGTGTGTGTTACTGCTAACGTTGCAATTAAAAAGATTCACTGCCATGCACTAGCCGTTAAATGTAATTTGATTCGTGCATATCCCTGGTTCGGAATGTATTAAATGAACGCCATTAAAAACAAATTGTAAAATATAAATAGACACACATGAAAAGTGCCGCACAAATGAAGAATATTTAGTGGGTAATTTATTATTGGCATCTTCATCAAACTGCGTTATCGGCTTTTGAGGGTAGGTAAAAGAAGTTGAAATAGATCTGACTAGCTGCTCCGTCCGCGTACAAGTTTATCGCTATTTCCTCAGGAACTGCCCATTTTTCCGGGATAAAAATTACTTCATCCTCTGTACTTTAAAGCTATCTCCATACCATTTACCAATTCTTCAAAATCGATTCAGCTGTTTAGCCATGTAGTCGTAACAAACAGACAGACTTGATTACTTTAACAGTTATAATATAATATTAGTATGGATGATACCCCTTAAAAAAGACCAATTCATCAATACCCCTCACTTCAAAAGCCGATAGACGACTGCATTAAATCCCTTAAAAAATAAACAAAAAACCCGACTGCATTAAAAAAAACAACTGAAAAGCGAAAAACAAGCTATATAATCTATAGAAAATTGTAAGAGCATGTACTTATTGATATTTATAACAATTTTAATTTAACATGAATATTGGTAAAGGTGTTCCAGGCGGGGACAAGCTAGTCCAAATGTTATTTTTTTTCAAGAAATAGGTTTTGAAATTCATTGCTTGTCCCCACCTGCAATACCTTTACCAATATTCAAGTTAAATTTAAATTCTTATAAATATTAATAAATACATGCTCTTACAATTTTCTATAGATTATATAGCTTGTTTTTCGCTTTTCAGTTGTTTTTTTTAATGCAGTCGGGTTTTTTGTTTATTTTTAATAATTTAATTTATTTAACTCTTTTTAGTTTTTATTAATAAAATAGTGGTTTAATTAATTATTACTAAAAAATATATGAGCTCTGGAGCTTAAATTTTTAAGTGATTTCGCTTGTAATTTGAAGCGAAACTTTCTTTCTAGCGAAAACAGTTTATTACTTTACATTTACGTATTTTTTGACTTTTCTGTCAAAATAGTAGCATAAAAGTGTTATAATGTATATATATTTGGAATGGGCTATTTAATAGCTTTCATTTGATACCCATACTGTGTTTTTATGAAAACAAAATGACATTTTTGCTGTAACTTAAAATTTAATATCTGTAAAAAAAAATGTAGCTAAATAAAAAAAAAATTGATTTACCATTAAATTTACCTAAAATTTCATCCCTTTCAATATGTACAGTTTATCGAGTACCACCCTGTATATCGGCCCCGTTAAGTCGAACACCATTTTTGTCATGAGCTTTCTGGATTCAAATAAATTATTTTTTAGCAGGAAATACAAAGTTCGTAAACTGCGTAGCCCATTCGTTGATTTGTAACGTCCAGCCAGCCAAAAAATTAGGCGATATTTATCGGGGGCCTACCTATATACATGATGACTGCAGGGTCGTGATCCTAACTTAATTTTCCCAACTCAGTAAATGATTGAGATTGTACCTATTAGTATAGTGGTTATTGAAACATTTAAAGTTGAGCTTTTATTAAAATAATATTATGTTTCCCTAATTAATACATTAATATTTTGTTTGTTACATATTTAGTTATTTATTATAGAGTTAATATTACGGTTTTGAAACCGTGTTGAATAGAGCCCCAGACGAGTGAGAAATTGGGTTTGTACATTGGCCATGATCCTGAATAAAAAGTTTTCATTTAATGTTTATTTACATAAAAAACAAAGTAATTGTCTATAAGCTTTTAAATCTATAACGTTATGTTCCTAGCTATAGTGTAGCGAATTTTACACGACCCCGCAGTCGCCTTGGAGGCCGATAATGTGAAAGCTTAGTAAAATATTAAACAATAACCAAATAATAGAAATGCACGATATTCGTAAGAACACTATTGAGTTGGTCTGTCATCAGCAAGTTCCCACTATGTCTTCGCCCTAAGCCGCGGCCGCTGCTGGCGGTCCCGAGCCCGCAAGAGTGCGCCGCTACTCCGCGCGCTGACCGTACGCTACTAGTTTGATTGGAGATGGACTGCTGTGCGCCGAGAATGTTCGCGATTCGGTGAGAAGATGGATCATAGCCTATCGAGTGTCCTGATACAAGTTCTTTTTTTGTTCTATATTCGCTACTATTGTATTTTAGTGCAAGTAAATTCTATTTCATCAATCTGGTTTTCTCGGCGCGATGGAATACCGTGATGTCGCGTAAATGTGTCAATAAATAAATAAATAAATAAATCAGTCAGCGCGTGATAATCGACCATCATATTTTTTAAGACTATGGTAAATTAGACGATACCGAGAAGTTCTCAAAACAGGTTGGCACACAGAAGGCTCGACATCCGTGTGGCTCGAGATCGATGCCAACAAAGCGCAAAAACCACGCCCCGCGGACGTGGAGTCGGCGTCGCGCTTCCGTTACATGCACCCAGGTGGGTTACCTAGGGTGACGGCACCAATGATGGACACTTTTAGCTGACAGGCACCAGTAATGGACACTTGACTCTTAATTCAAATTTCATACGGTCCTAAATTGATTGTTGCAAAACTAATGAATAACCCTTATCTTCTGTAAAATAAGAATCAAGTGTCCATTATTGGTGCCTTGTCCATTACTGGTTCCATCACTCTACTCTAAAACAGTAATAAAATGACAAAACTTTTGAAGCTTAAGCCCTTTTACTCCAGAGCTATGACGTCATCGAAGAAAGGGACAGGGTTAACGTAGCATTGAATTTGATTTGGGGATTAAATACTCGGCCGGCGCTATCCCTTCTTAGCCATCTTAATGTAAATAAATAAATATCTGGGGAAAATCTCACAATATGTGTGTGTGTATGACTTACCTACTCCCAAATTCATCGAAAGAGAAAATATTCAATGGAGATTTCTATCTCAAAATAATAATGAAGACAAGATATGACCATGCTGAACTTCAAAAGTACGTGGTTATCTACATCTGTGTCTACACTAATATTATAAAGAGGAAAGATTTGATTATTTGTTTGTGTTGAATAGGCTCCGAAACGACTGGATCGATTTCAAAAAAATTCTCGGTGCTCTGAAACAACGGTTTTCCCATTGAAACACAAGGACAGAAAATGGCTCTCTTTACTCCTAGGAGTAAAAAAAACATATGAAAACACTTTCCGTCCATGTCCATATTGTTTTTTAAAAGTGCTCTCTATTGCGTATAAAATCGAAAGGACCATGAAAAAAATCCCGTACACCCAACTTGTGGGGGCGCAGTGAGGAGCGGCGCGCGGCGGCGGGGCTCTGCGGAGCGGCGGCGGTGGGCGGCGGCTCGTTGTGCGTGAAACTATAAATAACGTGACCAAAACTCGTATTTTGCAAAAAAACTTTCTCTCCGAATTTGTCAAAGGTTTCTAAAAATACTTATAATCATGTATTTGTATAATTTCCTCGCATTGTTTGAGAAAAGCATTATGTATGCCTCGGCGGAAACGAGGATTTCCTGACTCGTATTTTAGCAGGCCCCGCTATTGCCAGTTGCTGCTAGCTCGCTTGCTAACCACCTCTTCAGGAAATCCCTTACTTCCCGCGCCTAGGCAACAATGTACTATTGACTCTCTAAGTAGGCACCTTCAAATATCTGGATACCAGCGCTTCCGGAGAGATCGCTGCTGAAAATAGGTAGTCCAATAGTCTTTTATTTATTTAATTTTGTAATTAACTACAACTAACGACCCGCCCATGCTCCGTCCGGGTGATATTTACACATATAATACAGATAAAACCCCGATTCCAAAGTCAAACTATCTATGTACTTTGATTTTACAACTATCCCGATTCCAAAGTTCGTAAACTTTTGGCAGCAGGATATGATGTTAGTAGTAAAGACGGTCCAATCAAGTGGCCACTGCTCTTCGGAAGAGAAGAGATACCAGGCGAACTATATTATTGTGTCATGGGTATATAGGTAGGTACCCCGAAAAAAATGAGGTACCTCTTTTTCATCGACAGTCTAGCTAAAAATATAAATGAATAATACAATTATTTTTACTTAATATTTATTTATTATTATCATAATAAATACAAATATGCGATAACACTCCCTGATTAAGGACTCCTAACGAGTCCTAAACATGCCGGGCGTTTTCTGACATCAAGACGTGAGTAAGCATGGTTTATTTTATTTAAATACAAATATCTTAGGTAATTCGCTTCCAAGGAAGGTTAAGTAGCTAAAACTAGTCTAGTTAATCATTAACCCCTCGGACGTCGGTGGCAACAGCGCCATTGCCGCGCGTTCCGTACTAAATGTATGAAAGTCAAAAATTGCCGACGCCCCAGCGGTTAAAATACCACATGTCTAATGTATTGATTTCACAAGCTTTAAGTTATTTAGGTTTTTTATTGCACTTTTAAAATTAGCGTCGATTTTCAAAGCTCGACGGTACATTGTCTCTGCGTTATCATATTTCTTCCATCGGTGATACAGTACACCTGCAATGAAACATAACATGCACTCTCTTGTTTTGTTACACAAAATGTAAAAATTTATGTCGGGCAAAGCCTAATGTCGTGTTCCGCAGCTGTAACTATATAAACGAATAAAGGTAAGCGTCCACATGTCTGTATCGTACGCATCGGACGCATCGCATCGAACGGAGAGTTATTCATAATGCGTCCACAGTATAGGCAGGGACCGGATTTGCCGATGCGACTACCAGGGGCCCGTTTATCAAACGCTTGTAACTTGTGTTACAGGCGGAAATCTCTTTCCACTAATATGTATTAAAAAGAGACTTCCACTTATATTACAAGTTACAAGCTTTTAATAAACAGGCCCCAGAGGCCCGTTTCACGAAGCTACAAGTAACAAATTACAAGCGGAAGTTTCTTGCTAACTCCTTTTGCTAGAAAGAGAGTTCCGCTTGTAATTTGTAACTTGTAGCTTCGTGATACGGGCCACAGCAATCGGATTGCCAATGCCGCCAGTTCATTCAGATTTTCGTCGTATGACGTCATCGGCACGCATCGCAAAAGCTGCCTCTCGAAGCATCGCCGTCGGGATTTCCGAGGACGCACTTGTGTGACTTTTTATACAAAGAATACTACGATCCGTTTGATGCGATGCGTCCGATGCGTACGATACCGACATGTGGACGCTTACCTTAACAAAGCATTTTAGCCTTTTCCTCGATTTGTTAGAACTCGACTGAAAGTTTCAACTTGGTAAGCCTCGTATTAGGAAATAGTGCCCTGTGAACTTTATTTAAGTTAATATTGTTATTTTGTTACTTTTATAATATATGTGTCTGAGATGATGTTTTACCAATTGTTTAATCATTAAAACTGATTGTATGCACTAATTCGTCTTCGTAAAGAGAACTGGCAGTAACTTACAACGTCTCAACAGGAAACGGCTGTATTGTTTAAGTACATTGTTTCAGTGAGGTTTGTATACATCGATTATTATATAGATTAGAAATAAATTGTTTTGTTTAGTGTCAGTATTTACTTCTTTTTTAAAGAAAGTGAAATGATAAAGGAATGAAACGTTTTTTTTCAACGTATTTTTATTTTTGTTGTTTCGTAAAAACACTAATAACGGTAAAACATACAAGCGTCGGTATGATTAAAAACAACAAATACAAAAATGGACAAGTGATAGTTAGGCTCGCGCGGGTTTTTAATCAATACCCACGTGAAGGGGCAAAAGGTAAAATAAGTGTTCTACCACCCTAAGGTTTAATCTCGTTTGATTGTTATAAAAAGATACGGTCGATTAGATTCGTCTGTCAACGAAAAGTGTCAACTTTAAGAACATTTTTATTGTTAGGTTTTTATGTCAAAACTGAAAGATCACTTATTTAGCCGACTGTACACTTACAGCGGGCATGATTGTACCACATTTAAACAATATTCTAAAACTCTGAATAAAAGGGACGGTTTATTAATACGGACGGACTGACAGACGGACATTGGAAACCCAAAACGGTGCACTTCCACGGGCAATAGCCCGGTCAACAGTACGGACTTCTCATTTTATCACACCAAATTATAGCTAATGATTTTTGTCTGTGAATGTAACTAATGTATATGTATGTAAAATACTCTATAGTGCAAACAGCAAAATGATAAACAAAAAAATAGAGAGAAACACAATAGGCATTTACAAGGGCGAACTTATCCCTTTAAGGGATCTCTTCCAGCTTCTATCATGTAATAAAAAAGATTCTGACGGATTGAGAAAAGCATCTTTTTTTTAAGTACGTTAAGTTACATTTAATTTATAAATGCATTGCAAGTAAATGATACGGACGTACAGACAGACGGACATTACAAAACCATAAGGGTTTCATAAATGAATATCAGTAGGAAGCCACAAATTCTTGCATGTAAAACTTCTGTCCACGTGTAAAATGTAAGCAAATACCTAGGTTAGCAAAATGTATGGCTTTCGCTTTCGGTCCCAACAGCTCGATGGTCTTCAGAAAATGTTTCTCGGCCACGTCGTAACGCCCCACTTTTCCGTATATGTTGGCAATTGCGAAATGCACCGACGGAACTTCAGGCAGGGAGGTCAGGGCAAATGGGATTATTTCCAGAGCCTTATCGAATTGAGCTGAAAGGAACGATTCGATTATTTATAATATCACCAGCTATTCTCCCTTCATGGCTTCGTCCGAGTTGAACTCGTTCCCATATAAACTACTAGATTTACAGGTACATAAAGTATCTAATGTCTTAATTTCGCAAATGGACTACCTGTATGGCATTTAAATCTGTTGTGCCGTGCGTGATTTAAAGACAAACATCCATACATCTCAACATCCTCACAAAAATTCACATTCTTAATATAATATTAGGTAGTATGGTCGGAATAGGCACATCTAAGGTCTGTTCATTCTTACTTGTCTTATATAGTAAACAACTTTCTAACCTCAAAATGAACCTTTTTTTGGTAAAAACAGCTCTTTTATCGTAAATAAAGTAAACTGAGTAAACATTTCTGACATCACTTGGCCAATGTATTGTCTTTGATTGCATTATTTTGTTTAAAATAGCTGTTTTAGCCCAAAAAAGGTTCATTTTGAGGTTAGAAAGTTGTTTACTATATAATAAGACAAGTAAGAATGAACAAACCTTACACACAAAACATGCATAGCTTATGGATTGGTTATAAGTTTAAATCTGTCTCAACTTGATCCAATTTACCAATTGGATTTAATGATGTCAAAACCTAAACCCAGCTACAAATCAATAAACCCATTGAATTATTTGATTAAGTGGTCAATTAGACTAGCAGGTAAACAAAATGGTAACAAATTTTGAACGCCATGGAACGAATGTTTGCTATGCTATGCAAATTACACCTTATTGCTATCAAACAAAGTCTCTTTTAATCTTGAACTCTTGTCGGCTGTAGCCGACGTGGCGTCAGTGGCACGACTTTTAGTTGACGGGCAGTGCCGACTGTGGCGTTGAAAAGGTTAACGCAGTAACCAACTCCTACAAGTATTTACTGATATTCTATTACTTATTTAAAGAACCACATATCGAGTTAACTAATTATTTTAAATACATGATTTGTAACAGGAAATCTCGTCTCCATAGTTTTAATCTATCATATACCGTTTTTAATTGATTCGTTTTTTGGCAGCTCCATAATAGCAATAGCTATATAGTTAGCATAACTTTTTCCATAAAGAGGACATGCGAATGTATTCATCATCTGCTGTTTTCTTTCACGCAGAGCTATTAGCCGTCATGTCAGCGTTAATTCTCATACCTATGAGAGCCTCCCTTTGCTCTATAATTCTCCACATTCAGTCATATCCCTGAATGTATTCCACAGGAGCAAATGCGTTTAGTAGATACAGAAACTTCCTTTGTGAATGATATTGTATATTAAATTAGGGAGCTCCTTAAAAATTCAGTTCTTTTTCCTAATATTAATTAGTCCGAATTTTAATTTTTCCGAAAGCATGTTATACTCGAGATATTTTAGATTAAATGCTTAGTTTAATTGCTATTCGTAAGTTGGGTTAGGTTTGATTTATAAGTTAAAAAAAAGGCTTCTATGAAAACATTGCATTCGGAATTAGGAAAATTCGGGATTTTGATCAATTCGGAATTATGTACCCATCAATTTAATAGTGGAATGTTAACCTGTGTTGTCCAGAAGACCAAGCACATTGGTCCACGCCAGCTCGTGAGTGGGCATCAGTTTGATTACGTACAACCAATTCTCCATGGCGCGGAACGTTTGATTCGTGTCGAGATACTGAAATTAAGTAATAAGGCTGTAAATCTTACATTTTTGTTTAGATGCAGAGTAAAAACTTTACTTTAATTAATCATTTAGCCTACTTGTAGCTGATACGAGCACCTATAGCCAATAATAAATACATGGTAGCGGTTATAGGGGCCCGATAGACTATCAAAATTAGTATCACAGAACCATGCGAGTTATCCATACATTAGCGATAATATTGACATACCAGTGATAATCTTGAAAGTTTATCGGTCTATTCCCAAATGTCCACACGGCTCTGTTGTAAAGAGATTACGGTTTTGTGTGCTTTGACACTTGACCATAGCCCAAATAGAGCGGTGGTGGTCTAATGGCTTATGGTGTCGATTTGTGTGTGGATGCCAGGTTCGAACCCCAACGTTCTTCATCTACGAATGCTATTTCTGACTTGTTATACAACCGATGCGCCTACGGTGAAGGAAGGCATTCGCCAAACCTGTACGTTTAAGCAACTCAGTGCAAGACGGGCAATTAATTACACAAATGATCCTACAGGGTCGAAATGTACCCAAAAGGGCCCACCTGCATAAGATAAGATAAGTCACTAAATGATCTTCAATGCGTTTATTTCAAACTATAGTGTTTTCAATCCACGTTGGCACGCCGCGCCGGTCATATTGGCGTAGTTCAAGCCCTAAAGAAAAAACAAATAAGAAAAACCAGCCAAGTGTGAGTCGGGCCGCGGTATGGAGCCCTGGGTGCGCGAGTCCGGCTCGCGCTTGACCGGTTTGTTAATTTATAAGGTAGAATAGAATATGTAAACCTACTAAGTTTCCCAAGTTATAGAGACAATCAGGGTAATTCGGTCGATACTTCAGAGCGTTTTCATAAGCTTTCTCGGCCTCTCCGTACTTCTCGGTGATCACCAAAATGATTCCCAGATTCATCCACGCCGCTGGAAAATTTTGCCTGCCGTGGGAAACAATCAAGGGAATTATGTAGTGTGCTTCACCGCAGCCCCCTGAAATATACTCGCTGCTTTCTTTTGAAAGGCAACTCGAATAAAAAGTACCTATTGCGGTTTGACAACATGTTTAGATATTTAAAAAAAGAACCTTTTAGTTAATAGCCAGCCTGCTTCTGGACATTAATATATTTATTTATTAAAATAATAGCTCTTTATATGCTGAAAGCTTATGCATTTATAAAACGTTAATACTTACTTCAACCTAATTGCCTTTTTAAGATACACTACGGCTTCAGTGTATTCCCTTTGAGTTTTAAGTAGGTTTGCTAGATTGTTCATGGCTTGATAGTACTCCGGATACAATCTAAAGAAAAAGAAAGTCATATTGAGGATCGTAAAAAATAACTAAAATTATAAAAATTACAGTTATCGAGTACGAAGTCAAACAAATGGAACCAGGTAGGTATAACCAATGATATTATATATAAATATACGTCATCCGCGCGCAAAAACTTTCCTCAAAAAGGAAGGTCAATTGCCTTACTTTTTATCTATTTATCTCTTTCTAACAATAGCGTTCGCTATGGATTGCCGTCTTTGTCTCTGTCAGTAATTGGTCACGGGTTTTGAATGCGTATAGTATGAGCATAACGTATCTTAATATAAAATATCATTGGGTATAACATCGAATCTTGCAAGGTTCAGTCAGCACTCAGTATGTCATCGTTAAGACAAAATTTAGATTATATGGATAATGGTTTCCGCTACAATGGTATGTAATACCCAGTGGTCGAAATAGGTAGTTTCTATTTAGTTTCTGGAGTCTGACCAGCGAGTAGTGACACAAGCATTTTTTATTAATTCTTCACATGGCAACAATTTTATGGTTTTTAAATATCGGACAAGATATCAGCCTGAACAGCCAAGGCAAGGGTATGTGTTTACCCGCAACATCTCAAAAAGTTGTACAGGCAATTAATTTATATATCACCTTACCATATTGTTCCACCTTTGAGCTGAAACGAGTATTTATTGTTACCCTTGACAATACACTATTTAAAAAAAATAGAACCCTCTACAATACTTATACTAGGAAATATAGTAAAATATCTTTAAAAAAATATGATTTACTGTCAAACAATTTACGATAAGTTATCGGTCAATTTAAGCTTTCCTTTTATCCATTAAAATATGTTATAGAATAAAGGCAAAACAACATTTGTATGCTAATAATTTGTATTTACGGCTACGCTACCCTAAATGAAGCAAGGCCCGATATGCTTTTTCAGATATCGCATTCACTGCCAGTACTGTTTTTTGAACTTTCGCCAGGTGCCACATCTTTTGTTTTATACGGAGCTTGCCTACTTTAAGAACGCACATATGCGTTGATGGCACTGGGTGGAAGTCACGGTGACGCATATATGCGTCGGTGTCAGTGAATGCGATATTCTTGGGTTCTTAACTTTTCAGTTTCAAACATTTCCGTTCTGTCATCATGTCTAAGACAAAAGCAAATTTATACATCGTAGATAATCCCTTGTGGTACCTTGTCTATTTAATGTCATGTTAAAACTGCCATATATGAATTGTCACAACCATGAAAGGGACAGGGTTCTTAAGTTTATACATATTTAAGAACTCGACTGTACAAGAACGGTAAACCTATAGCGTTGTTTATTCATTTTATAGCTGCGTCCGTGTCTTTATATGTACACTTCATAACACCAGGTGTCTCATTTCAATTCCTGTTAAGGAACGTGGTACGTACAAGACAGCGCACGGCAGTCTTCTATTTCGCTTAGCCAGCAGATTAGAGTATACAAGTTTAGTCTACAAGAGATCACAAATAAATGGATAACTTACATACAGGGTAATAGTCAATGATATAATATAGTAAAAAGGGTAGATATGTTATACGCACTTCGATAGTGGCACCCTAAAACCAAGCCAATTGGTACACCTTTACTTAGTCTTGCTCCGTCAACGGAACCATTAACTAGTCTGCAGAGCAACATACACTCGTTTTGTGCGCTCCCGGAAATTAGCATACCATCTTGCTTTCACTTGTCATTTATGAATTATTGTGTAATTGCAATATTTACTGATTATGTGTGCGTAAGCCGGGCCATTTTTACACGCGGAATACCGTATAGGTAACATATCTACCTCTTTTTATATTATATCATTGGTAATAGTTCATAAAAAGTATTTCGGGTTCGGGAAAAGTCGGTTAGACTAGCATCAATCAGAGCACATGGGAGCGACTGAGGGAGATGTACAAACCCAAAGGTCGTTTTAAGGGCTATTGTACCGTAGGGTGACGGAACCAGTAATGGACAAGGACCAATGATGCTCACTTGATTCTTATTTTACAGAAGATAAGGGTTATTCATTAGTTTTGCAACAATCAATTTAGGACCGTATGAAATTTGAATTAAGAGTTAAGTGTCCATTACTGGTGCCTGGCAGCTAAAAGTGTCTATCATTGGTGCCGTCATCCTACAGTCAAAAAACACAATTTCCTTACGGCCATCGCGCCAAATATATGTTTACATACTCGTAGAATATCGTCAGTAGCATAGGGGCGTGTCCATATTTTTGACGTGTTGGTAACGTGGGTATAGTTATGACTTCGAATGTACACGCAGGGTATAACTCAAGGGGTGGATTAAGGACGTCGAAACTTATTGTATGTTCAGCGATTTTCAACTGTTTGAAAGTTGTCTTAACTCTTAAGTATTCGATTAATATTGTGATCACAAAGAGTACCAGTTTTTAGTAATATAAGTTATTTAAATAGTTAATCTCCGTTACTTCCAACTTTTGGAGCAATTTGATCCTAATTGATCCTAATAATGAAGCCGACGTTAGCTCTGTGTTTACACCTATGTTTTGATTTGAATTGGAATTTTGAATTTGAATAACTAAACGTATATTTACTAATTTATCAATACCGCTCTTGTTGGAGAGGGGGTTAACAGGGGGAGCACACACGTGTGTGTGCATGTGTGTTTACGTAAGGTTGAATGTCAGTTGCGATTGTCATCCATGTGTTTTGGGTCTCGGGTTTGTATTTCTTTCTCGCTTGCTTTCATTCGCCGTTATGCGGTCCTTACCGATTTTACCCGAGCCCGAATGGTTGTTTAACTTGTTGGATTGTATAAGTATAAATAGCAACCCATGACACCAGCTTCGAATGGGTAAAGATAGTGAACAATAACATCAACAAACAACAAAATTATAGGTATATATATGTATGATATAGACTGAACGCTAACGTGAGGACAAATTGATTTAGATATACCTTATCGCTTCTCGGTACTCCGCCAGAGCTAAGTCGGTTTGATGCCTCGCGTCAGCAACTTTCGCGACGTTATAGTGCACCTTAGCGTTCAGAGGGCACACAGACAAACCGCTGACGAACAACTGGTGCTCATTCTGCCACGCGAAGGATCTCTCGTAACTTCTGAACCCAAACACACATATAACGAATGCGCATGACATATATCCCACCTGTAAGAAAAACATACATTATAAAAGTAGTAGGGTGACGGCACCAATGATGGACACTTTTAACTGACAGGCACCATTAATGGACACTTCAGTCTTAATTCAAATTTCATACGGTTCTAAATTGATTGTTGCAAAACAAATGAATAACCCTTATCTTCTGTAAAATAAGAATATTGTGTCCATTATTGGTACCTTGTCCATTACTTGTTCCATCACCCTACAAGTATTTTAAGTGTATCTTGTTTGTTTGACGAAAGGGCGGTTTTCAAAAAAAAGTGTACATAGTTAAGGGCTAAAATTAAGTGACCGTTCATTTTGGTCAGGTGACTCACGAAAATTAACTTTACCGTTATAAAACAAATGGTGGTATCTCAGGCAAAACAACTGTAGCAAGTACGACCATATTACTACTGGATTAAGCTTGAATCTGCTTCGTTTATTGAATTTGAGATACCTCCAATTGGCTTATGAGGGTGAGGGCGGTATATTAATGAATTGTTAATTTTCGTGACTCACCTGTCTAAAATTAGAGTTTCTTAATTTCAGTCCTTAACTATGTACACTGTTTTGAAAACCGCCCAAATATAACCTCGTTAAAGCAACACAATTATATTTTACGTGAACTTTATTATACTATGGTTTACCCCATCTTGCTCCGATGTTGTAATCACACAGTTCAAGCAACTACAGCTCTTAAAATCAAGGGAAATAAGAGCTATCGTAAAATATTACTATAAATTTGTGTTTTTAGGTACGAGTATATAAATACATTGGAGCAGACACGAAGTTAAAAATCACACTTTAGCGCCTGTAACCTTAGAGTTGAGTTTAGATATTTTTGATTATCTTATCTGCTCACATAATATTTGTTGGCGACTGTAACTACCATGGGTATCATAATTATTACAAGTAAGACACATTTTCGTCCTAATGTATCGCGGGTCTGGAATATCAAGTGTTATTTTTATAATTAAGAACAAACGTGTTAAACAGGTTTTTAGCCGAGTTAGCCCACTTTTATGGTTTTCAAAAAAGCCTTTGGTTAAGTTACGTTTATTACACAAAGGGAATATAAGTTCCCTTAAATATGTAGTGAATAATCAAATTTATGTATCATATTTATCAGTTAGCTTGTCAATATGACCTGAAGTTAACTGAGGAAACTAAGCAAATACAAGCTTTACCGACATAACACGATGTCAATAATATCAATTTCAATAAATAGGGATGTGCTTAGGGAGACGGTAATTCGAACCAACGATGCATTAGGACTAACAAATGTAAGTATTTGCAGACGTAGATGCAATTATATACACACCTCTTTAGTCACAACTTTGGCATGTAGCAACTTGTTTAGCCCAATGACCACAAAAAGGCAAAAGCCGACTGATGGAATGTACAGGACTCTTTCGGCCACCACAAATCCAACCGGGTAAAATATGTTGGCAGCGGGCAAAAAGGGAAACATCATCAGAGCAAGAGCCATAGTCATTAAACTGAAATCACATACAATATTAATTTGGTTACCTATATTACCGACAGTACGGCCATGGACATACAATATAGTAGCAGACAGAGTTCTCAAAACGTAGGTATCCGTATTCTTCATATCTCAACATTCCCTACTGAACTTCGAGTTGTGTCATGTGGGAACTTCAGTGGCTGCCATTTTTTGTGTCCTCGGCTACCTCGGCAGATAAGATCTCATATACGAAATATATCCTCATAACAAACCTTGTAGATCGTTTTCGTCGCGCCCTGAACATTTTATAAGCAAGATTGACTCCATAGCCGAACATCATCAATACGGGGACAAGCCGGTAATCGAAAAAGTTCTGGATGAGCGGCACACATCCCATGGACCAATCATAGCACAGCCAATACGGCCACACCAGCAGGACGCCATTCAAAAAGTAAACATAACAGTATGTTCCAATCTGAAAAATAATCCTTGCGTTAGGCTGTGACTCCACTGAGGCGGAGCGGAGCGGATCTGTGCCAATATTAACCAATGTGGAGCCGCAGCCTTAATGTTAAGAATAAAAAAGGATTTCATTACACTTTATTATCCAAATTACATTTTTATATAGCTCTGTTACTTAAAAGCTGTTGCTTAGAAGCATCACCAGCTGGCGCTGACTGACGGCCAATCGGTGTTCGGAGTCAAACGCAGATAAACAAAAATGCGATTAGGTACTTGTATGTCGTACATTACAGTCGCCCTTATAAATAGCTGCACACATTACCTTTCCGCTTTGTTACTTTAACACATGTTCGAACTGCCGCCAATCTGTCAAGGGCGTTGAAGCGACAAGGTACTAACGTGTGCACTTACTCGGCCGTTTTTTTCAAGACTCGAAGAAATGATCGTTATTTTTAACAAGTTTTTGCCTTAAACAAGGTCTAAATTAGTCTAGCAGTAGTCTAAATTATCACAAATTTAACCACTCCCAATCTAAGCTTTAGTACGCATGTACTCTGGGTAATAGACGAAGATAAACTTACTTATATAGAGAATTACATACTTAAATACTCGTAAATAAGAAACATCCACAACTCAGAAACAAATACTAGCGCTCATCACACATATATTTGCCCTCACCGGGATTTGAACCCGGAACTACCAACTAGGCTTACGTGTCGTCAATTAAATACAAATGTACCTTTAAGTTCCTAATTAAAAACATACATACATACATATCGTCGGTCTAGATGTGACACCTCGTAACTATTTTTTTTTGGTAAAATGAGATTTTGATGCAGAAAGTTTCAAATAGTATTTCCGGTGTTAACTCGTAAATGTCTCCTGCGTTATAATTGATTTTGACGGAAAAAAACGACTAGAAGTGACACCTCGTAACAAGCATTCAACTGGTGTAACCTCGTAAGATCTACGTGAAACCTTGGTAATATTATCACGGAACAACTTTGTTAAGGTGGGACCTCGTAACTAAAAAGCAGTTTTTGGTCTCTCCTGAAAAGTTTCTCACTTTGCATATACGAGTTGTCACATCTAGACCGACGATATATACCTTCACGCCTGTAATCCCAGAGAGGGGTAGGCAGAGCTACAGAATTGCCTACAACTAAAAACAAAAATAATTATACTCGCATAAATGCTATTCAAACGCTAATAAAATAACAATTTTCTTTCAAATAATTTCATTTTGCTTAACTTCTTATTTTTATTGAATGTTAAACAAATATCATCCTCCCCTTATAAGATTGTTGGAATGCTTCTGACCCTTGCCGAGGTATAGCCATTTTAGTAACCGGCAACTCAAGAACTAATGTAGCCAAGATAAATTCGTTCCTACAATTTGCAATCGTTATATTTGAACTTAAAAATTGTGGTATTTTCCTGATTTTTAACTGACTTAAAAAAAAACGAAAAGTTCTCAATTTGTCTGTATTGTTTGTTGTGAGTAGCTATTTTACTAAATTTTTCTCCTCCCATTGTGGACCAATTATGAAAATTCCTTTTTTTGTTTCATAGGTTATACTTTTGAGGTGGTTCTTTTGTCACCTAGTCCGGAATCTAATGAGGGGATCCATAAGGAATTGAGGGAACTCCCCAAATGCTATAGGCATGCACATAGCGGGGTGTGTAATGATTTGCATAGAAACTAATATACTAATTTTCATTCTGCATAACGCAAAATCAATGATATAATAATTATTATGCATAACAATGAAATGCATAATTTCTCAAATCATAATGTGTTTAGGGTAAAAAGTAGACATTTCTTAACTCTTTGATTACTTTAAATGTGTTATTATTACTAGTAAAGGAGAAATTGTAAAAGGAGAAATTGTAAATTTCATTATATTCTTTTCATCTATAGGTAGTTTAATGAAATTATGCAAAAAGTTTTTAGACTGATTATAGCTCACAGCGCACCTGCACTAGGGAATGCAAACCGGTAATTCTTTGTATGGAAATTACCGGTAATTTACCGTTACCGCGGTAATTCCTATACAAAAAAATTTTTTTTTATCTTTTATCTTTATCTAACCCGCACATAGCGATATTGGTAATCTTGAGAAGTTGGACTATGCAAAAAATAACTGACTTGACTTCAATATTACCAAAACAGTCTTCTTAGTTTAAACATTAAAATAATTTGTGGCAGAATAATAACTTTTTAAAAGTTATCAAACAAAATTAGCCAAATCTGTCCAGCCATTGTTCTCAAGGGATGTCTTACCAGCAAACACAAATTCATTTTTAGTTATATAGATTTCATTATGGTGGTGTGTATGCATAACATACAGACCAACAGATAGGTGGACAGACAGAACCATAAGGGTGTTGTTTGACTTAAGTATCTAAATAGTAATCATACCTTGATGAGTTGGCTATTACTGAATGCTGCTGGGTTATCCGTTGGATTGAAAGTAGGTGTTGTACCACCCATCACAAGCCACCTGCCGTACACTAGCAACAGCGCGGCCAATATGAGTACTGTTATTCTTATGATACAATCAGTACTTAGAAATAATGGCAGATATTGATTATCACGTAATTCTTTTTTATTTGGTTTTTTATTTTTTTTACAAATCAGTAATAATTCAAAACAGAAGCAGACACCCTGGAAGAAAAAAGGTGACTGTAAGGGTTAATAAACACATCATCATAGCTACTTAAAACAATATGTAAGTTGAATATTTGGGTGAGGACCAAAAAGGTGGACCAAAGTTAAGCTTAGTTAACCATACAAGCAACGAAGGCGAAAAAAGTTCTGTAGTGCAATGAAAAGTATCCCTGGCTAATTTTTGTGTCACAATAGAAAAGTTTCATAGAAAATTTAATTGTGTGAGTTAGCATGCCCAACTTTATGAACCTTACTCATTTATAATTTTAAGAAAATAATAGTTTTGTAAAATAAACAAATATCATATTGTATTATAGATACTTGAACAGTTTCTCTTACCAGGACTGTAATTCCGTTTTCTTTGAACAACATAGACATTGCCGCCAGTACGACTGTGGTGAATAAGTACATATATTGTTTACGTGATTTCCTGATGGCCTTATTATAAGCCAGGAATGCCAGGAAGAAGGTGACGGCAGCAAGCAGGTCTGCACGCCCCACGATACCGCTAACCGCCTCCACATGCACTGGATGCACCGCAAACAGCAGTGTACACCACAATACAATGTCAACACATTTTTTACATTTGTGAGTATATAACTGCCCTACAATATTCTTCAATGTTAACCACAGAAGTAAACAGCTTACAACATGGCACATTAGATTTGTCATTTTAAATTTTACAGCAGAGAGTGATTTTCCATTCAATAAGTAATTCAGTCTGAAATAATAAGAATTATCATTTACTTGAGAATAAATTTAAATATAAATCATACAAAATTTGTATAAACATCACTTTGAAGCTCCCAGGAAATAAATATGCAGCAGTACGTACCTGAAAGTCAAAACAGTGAGCGGTCTATACGACTTGTGACTTAAATCACTTGTGATGTTTGTTCCCCAGAAATCAGTATAAAAAAGTTCTAGCCAGGATTCTGATGTGACTACTGGGTTTTTAACTATTGCCTCAGAATCATCGAAAACAAAATCACCATTTAAACTATATAAAAATGGTAAACTTGCTGCACTAAATATACTAAACAACTTGAAAAGCATTTTTACTTTTCCAGACACAAGAGCCTATATTATGCTGCGCATTTATTAATACAGTTTACGTTCAGTGTTGAAGCACTGCCTATCTTAACGATACCTAAACTTTTCTCGATACAGTTTTCACTTTTTCAGTGATCATTTCCATCACGAATAACTTAATTTGTAGCATGAGAGACCGGCATAATACCATATACACTACATAAATAAATAAATCAAATCAATCAATCCGCTAAAATGTCACTGTCAGTCAGATCGATCGGCAAAGCACAGATTGTATAATGTATACGAGTTCAGATTGTTTCAGATTCAGTTAATTTGTAAAGGTTCGTAAAAGAGTTTGAAATGAAAATAAAACGGTATAAAGTGATTCATGTGCGACTCACGTACACCAAGAGTTCTGTACCGTCTGACATATTTGGCCAAAATAAAAAAATAAAAATTTCAATCACGTTGTAACAACGTTGTTATCGTAACATTACGATCGAACAAAAACAAAAAAACTTTTGTTTTAAAGTTTATTTGGGCACAAACGGTACAATAAGACTTATAATTAATATTATTCAAAAATACATTAACTAGTAAAGTTGCCACAAATTACTATTCTATAACATAATATAATAATAGTCTTTAGTTGTTACTAATTTATGTTATGTTAATCACGTGTTAATCAATGTTAATCGACTGTTCTTTCATATATTTTACTGTTATCCTTAACAGGCTATCAGTAAAATATATGGGCCTGAGGCCCTACTTTGAAAATCGAAGGTCGAAGTTACATTAGCTCCATCCCTGTCAATCGTCATTCGAGACTAAATCGAGAGAAAGGGATCAAGCTATCGTAACTTCGAACTTCGAATTTCAAAGTAGGGCCTCTGTTTTATAAAGCTACAAATTACAATTTACACAACCTCGACCAATGACGATCAGCGATTTGAGCAGTGTTGCCGATTTAGACCTGTAAAATTGTAACTTGTAGCTTTATAATGCCGGCACCACACTTCGCTATTCGCTATTCGTTATTCGGCTTATGCGCCTACATTCGATGAAGTGTGGAGGGTTTATTCGTCTATGTTTTCTTTATTCGCACGCATAACGCATAACGGCAATAACAAATATTTTAACAAATACGGCGCAGCCGCGTATCGAATAGCGAGTAGCGAAGTGTGGTGCCGGCATAAAACGTGCCCCTGCGGGTACAGTTGTTGGCAAGTTTGAGTGTACTCGCCGTCTGCTGTGCGAACTTTCGTTACTCTTGCGTTGCCATTTTTTCCGGCATAAATTGCTTTGTAACGTAATATGATACGCAATAAATAATTTGAATTTGAATTCCTTAAAACCCCTATAGGCCCAGAGACAACCTATTTTTCTTTTTTATACTTTGCTTGTAGGTAGATATCCATTCCCGAGGATACACGGCTGGAAGGTAAATACAGCGGAAAACGGCGGCGATTGCTGTATCTGCATAGTTACCACTAGCCATTAAATTCGAAACTTCGAGTGCCGAGTCCCTGTCACTCGTCACTTGAGACTAAATCAAGAGAAAGGGAAGAAGTCAACGTAACCTCAAAATTAGGTTTTCAAAATAGGGCCTGTTTTTTGCCCTTGTAGTAGGTCCCTAACTTGTGTAGTTACGCACCTACCCGTACCCATTAAGTATGTCGGCTGCACATTTTATTTAACAATAACTTCGACGTCATTAGGTTCATTCATCCCTTTTTCGTAATTTCCGTCTGTTATCTACTATCCGACCTTTTTTCCTGCGTTAAGACTTACCGGACCTAAACTAACTCAGTGGCGAAACTATAGGGTGGCAGAGCGGACAAAATGCCACGGGCCCCCGGTCCGTGCCGTGAGCACAGGAAGAACCTAATATTTATTGCATTTTTAATAAAAGTTAAAGGAAGGCCCCTATGTTACGCCACTGCTTAAACTTAACTTTTCAACCCACTGTGCTGTTTGAAGAACGAGGGTAGTTTTACGATTACATTTTTTTTAATATAAAAAAATCTTAGGTAAGATTACAGACGGCCAATTCATATTTCCTGAACTAACTATTTTTACCCAAACGCGAAATAATCGCGGTCAAACATATATACATAACATACATACAGGTCAAACTGAGAGCCTCAAGATTAAGGAGACATCATCGGTCCGTTTCACTAGCCAAGTCACAGACAAACGATCAACAATAAGTCGAAAGAAGGGAAACTAACGCGTCCGCAAACCTAAGTATTAATTGTAACACACAGGACGAGCTGTTCAAACCCATTGTTGCTGTGTTACCCATTTATAATAATTATATCAATGATAGTACCTACTCATTGTTGTTGTTGTTGTGAGTCCGGAATGTCCCACTGCTGGGCAAAGGCCTCCTTCCCACCTTTCCACGTAATTCGCTTATGGGCTGAAAGGCTTCATGCTCATCTTGCCATCTGCGCCGGGGCCTGCCACGTCGTCGTATCCAATCTTGCGGTATCCGAATTGTGGTTATTTTTGCCCAAAGGTCGCATTGTATTCAATGTTAAAAATATATACATGTTTATGTTTATGGGTACCTATTATTTTATTGAAACACCTTTCAACGAACGTATCATTACACAGATGTTTTTTGGTAGTCACATGTTTAACCTAACCTAAGCTACGTAATTTGAGTTTATCGAAACTCATAAGTCCTCTATTATGCATGCTTTCAAACCCGTAGTCAATGACCAGCATTGCCTGTGGAAGTAGGTGACAGCTGTTAATTTTGGAAGATGTTCCAAATTTTGATCTCATTACCTTACCATATTCGATAACGTAATTTCAAAATTACGTTACAGCTGTCATCGCTGTCACCTACTACCACAGGTAAGGTAATGCTGGTCATTTGCCTTTCGGCTTCTGAACCCATCTTAGAGTACTTATAATATTTGTGTAGATAAAGTATTGTACGAGACTCTGCGTAATTAGCATTACGCAACCGTGACGTAAACTACTATTAAAATATCTTGAAAACGTCATGTTTTCAGCAGAAATTAGCGTTCGATCAAAAAAGCTACTAGTTGTGATTGCAGCCCTACCTGTCACCCTCTTAAACTTTTTTTTGATACTATAGTTCGTCGAGGGCTATACTAACACCACATCTAAAGACTTACGACAGGACTAAGAACAGACTCGCAAATCAAAATCAAAGCGAAAATAGAATACTTAAATACACATTTATTCATACAGAATCTAAGTACATTTAATGACAATCTGACAAAATAATACATTTTATTTTCATGACATAGAGATGACAAGACACACCTAAGCTTAGTTCAAGGTCCTTAATTTCAAACTGGTTTGATTACTAACTATTTGGTTCATGCGTGAAGAATTTCCTGCACACGATGGTTGACTGGCTACACCCCTGATTCAAAATTTTATATCTATACTTAAGAACTATATTTAAGAACAAATTTAGTTTAAAATTTATATTTGAAAGTCCACAATGTAGTAGTTTGGTCACCCTAAAAAATGACAGATAAAATACTCTAGGTGTATTTCTCTGTCAGTCACACTTTTTCTAGCAGTAATCATTCCAGTTTGACTAAAAGGTCATTAGCTTCTGTTATTTTGCTAGGGTAGCCACCCAGGCCAAATAACAAAAGGCCAATCTCAGAGAAAATAATAATCTAGCAGAAAATAGAGAAACTGGCAATTATTTTGCCAACAAAAGCGTAGCACTGTGAAATGAGAGAAGGCAAACGAGCATGCAGGGTGGCCCTGGCGGTAAGTGGGCTCCAAGGACCATCGACATTTGTATTCTCAAGTCTGTCAACGCGATGCCAGCCCTATGTTTAGTACTGACCAATACATACACAGCTTTCTTAATAAATTTGTACGGCATGGACTAGACAATGAAGCACTCAGGGGTCTATTGAATTCGGTAAAACCCTGTTGCTTTTGACATCGTATTGTTTTTAATTCGGCCGCTATTACGATCAAGTAAATAAGAGCTATCATAACCAAGCGTCACGGAATAAAGGCTCGGCCAGACAGCACCGTCGCGGGCGCGCCGCGCGATATTTCCATACAAACGGCTACCGTGGTCAAACAGGCTGCGCCCCGTCGGCATCGCGCCCCGCTTCTGTCGCGACCAGTCAGTGTGACGTCAGACAGCGCAGCGCAAAACGAATGACCAAACCACAGAGAGCGAGCGGGAGAGCGCGATGCGGGCGGGAACGAGGCGAAGTGTAAGAATATTGATATATTTCGTTACTATTCATCACGTGTATAACGAGACAGTTCTGTTACGTCACATGTATCCCCTCCCGCGCCGCTCCACTACCGCAGGAACCTACTCAATTATGCGTTGTGATTGTGACTGTAGTTGTATTATTTCCTTTTTACATGCTAAATAATTTTATTTCATTTCGTTTTTTAATGTTGACAATATGATAACATGTTAAAAGCGATAGGGGTTTACCGAATAGAGCCCTTGGCCATATGGTGAGATGGTTTCTAAGGCCTACATGGACATTTCCAGTCTCTAGGTTACAAATGCGTTAGCAACCTCGAGGATTAAGATGGAATACTTCAATTTTAGTCATGTCTTTTCGATGAATATGTGTGTTTAGATAAATAATAAAATATACAGTCACCAGCAATAATATCTTGGAAAACATTGGGCTTTTTTTTACAAAAATGTAATACGTGTGATATATTTTTGAATCCTGTGTTGGCCAAGCAAATGCTGGACACAAAATAAAAATAAATCACTGGGGTAACAAACGTAGAGTAAGGGGAAGATAAACGGTCTATTTATAACATATTCTTGACTCATTAATTACAATTACAATTAGCCTTCTACAGAAGGAAGATAATGAGTAATGGGCGGACGACGGATGCAATATGGTGACGAAAGCACAAGATGGATAAGACATTTATTAAATTTCGATTAATATTTATGTGTGAAAATATATGCAGTTTTTGTTATAAATCAGTACATATTTTGTATATTAAGAAAGTACTGAAGTATCACTTTACGAATACGCCCTCTTACGTCTGTAGATGTGGACAGGTCATTTTCCCTATACAAGTAGATAGTGAAGTATAAAAGGAATGTACTGAAAATACGTAACAAAAAAAAACTATGATTATTTACGTCAACAACAAAATTCTATAAATTTTATTGCAGTGATGTTCTCTTTTTTTTAATCAATTGTAGTCATATCCATATTACGGATATCGTTCGACATTATTTTGACGTAATTTGCATCCGTTGTCCGCCCATTACTCATTACCTTCCTTCTGTAGAAGGCTTGGCTAGGTGCTTAGATGACATACCCCGGTGAATAAGCCCACGTGAATCTATGACAAGTGGCACGCTACGCTAATAGGCTCGAGTAGTAATCGAAGCGAATATCACGTTCGTTTTTTTTTCGGCTTGACGTTAGAAGCCGTTTTTTTCGCTTTATTAGGGTTTCCCTAGTCAATAAGGAACCCAATAAAGGAATACAACAAAGTTGTAATTTGGAATACCGTAAAACGGGGTGAGTAGGGATTAAGGGGTGAGTAGGGACACAACCTAAAATAAGTCATAACTTGTTACAAATAAGAAGAATTATTAAATGGTCAATAACGTGACATTTATTGGAAATAATTTCAGTCTTATAATTAGTAACATATGCTTCATTTTAGGTTGTGTTCCTACTCACCCCTTAATCCCTACTCACCCCGTTTTACGGTAGTTAATTATACATTAAAATATTACGCCGACAAAGTTGTTTCATACTTTTTCAGTACTCGGGTTTTAGGTTTAAGCTAGTAAGAAAAACTAACTTAGCATCTAGCTATATGGCCTCCTCGTATCCTATTCAAGCACCTAACGAAGCACTATCCTCTAAGCGTGTTACCTCCAGTGCAGCCTTAGCCTATAATAGAATCCATAATTCGACGGGCCAAACTTGACGGCTTAAAATTAACAAATGTTGCCACAGTAAGGGTGGTGAGACTGGTGAGCGATGTTCGAGATTTACTTTACTGCTTGGGATACCAGTGGGCGTAGATAAGATGCATAACGTTAAAGAAATTGACGGGCTATAACCAGGGCTCGGGAACGGTTCGAAAAATACCGGTTAATATGGTTCTTATCCAGGTCTTTCGTAAACGCTCGCTTGGAGCGGAATCGATTCGCGAGCGTTATGGTCGCTGGGATTAACCTGGTTAATTTGAAATGACAAGTGGGTGGAGATAATTGCTGCTTGGAATCATATAATCATAAGTCACGCGAGAGTTATTTTAATTGTTATTTCAGAGCTAGCTACTAACCTATTAGGAAACACAAGAAAAAGGTGGTGGGACTGGTGGGCGGTGCGAACAAATTAGCGAACGAAATTAACCGGTTTTTTTGAGCAGGAACAGTTTCATTTTGCTCTTTGATCAAAACCGATATGATATTGATTCTGTTCCGAGCGGAATCGAAATGAACATGCTCTTTTTGAAATATATGGCTTTTCTGACGAGCTGGTTAATAAAATTAACCAGGTTTCCGAGCCCTGCCTATAACCCAGTTGTCCGCCCCTAAATTAGTTTTTATTCCCAGGTGCCCGCAGTGTGAACGAAGGGATGCGGACAACTGGCAAT
The DNA here is from genome assembly GCA_946894065.1 of Acleris literana. Taxonomy (NCBI): domain Eukaryota; kingdom Metazoa; phylum Arthropoda; class Insecta; order Lepidoptera; family Tortricidae; genus Acleris; species Acleris literana. The sequence goes on along the minus strand of OX335668.1, from coordinate 11,807,574 downwards.
AGCCGGAATTGAAATAAGCTGGGGATGCGAGAGATCGTTAGCTTACGTCAACCTTATACATTTTGGCGTTTTCAAAAATTGCTACTTTATTTAATGTTATGCATCATATCGAGGCTCCTAGATATATTTCCGTGTTCGTTTCTAATTTATAATTAAATTTGACATTAACCATGACTTTATTAATCTGAGAAATCCGTTGGTAATGGGTTCTGGGATTAAAAACCACGTGACGTAACGTATAGTTTATCTGCCAATAGAAGCAGAACAATGTTATGTCAATGCTCGGCAAAACAGTTTTGATTGGCTGTTAACCCGAGCCACGTGGTTTGCTTTATTTACATTTAGTTAACTATAGTAAAACCAGAGTATAATGCTACTTGGTTGGCTATCGTTGTCACACTCCCACTGGCATCTGTCAGTACATTGTGCCAGAGAGAGTGTGAAAGTAGTAGGTAGCTGAGTGAGTAGGTACTATTACTATTAATCTTTCACGCGTCCCAGTATGCAACGTTAGATAGTTTCTAGGAATATATGAATTTGGAACTCAAGAGTGGTTCAAAATAAGCTTGATATTGTAATACAATGTAACGTAATGTATATGACATCTGACATGACACGAGGTTCCACGGGTTAATACTCTGTTATTACATTTATTTTTTAATCTAATGTAAAATACACACATGAAAAAGGATCAAAAATACTCAAAACGTGGAAAATATCAAAAATAATGTAATGTATTCAAAACAGTCACCAGTATAAAAATACAATAAACACACATCAACATTGTGTAAGGATCAAAAATACCCTTAAAAAATATTGAATTGTTGTGATACGTTGTAAAATATCATATTAGACATTTTTGATGTATCTATATACAGAAACGTCTTGGTGACAGTTTTGAATAACTAATACTTGAAAACCTCGGGTCTGCACCGAACAAGACTAAAATGTCTAATGGCAGTGCAGTGCACTATCCAACCTCGACATTGGCAGAATCATCAAAACATTGATGGGGCACTTTTTTCCCAAAAATTGAATTGAATTGAACCTCGGGTCGAGTTGATACAGAACATCGTCCTTAGCCCTGTGAATTTCATATAAATATGGCATAACTTTATCTGTTAAACAGGCCAGTCGAATTATGGATTCTATTATTAAGGTTAGTGTTACATGGGGGTGAGAGTGTAAGCTGGCGGTAAGCAGAATATCGATTGTTTCGGGTCGAACGCCGTGTGGGGGTTGCGTAGGGCTCCGGCGGCGTGCGCCAGCTGCAGCGCCGCCTCGGACGGCGCCGACGAGGGCAGCGCCGCGCACTCGCGCTCCAGGGCGTTGCCCACGCACATTATCAGCTCTGAGAAACCCAGGGAGAGAGCCGAGCGCCGCAGCCGGTTCAGCTCCTGAACACAATACAGGCTCACAGTTGACATTACTGATGCACGAAAACAAACACACACACTAGTTAGCATTTAGTTCCAATGTAGTAGCGCCCTTTAATCTGTAACTAAATCATTGTCTTAAACCTTTGTCATTTCTTTTATAACTGACGGCGAGACCGGCGATCTGTCACACAGGGTTTCCTAGTAGGGACACCTGCCCTTGCACTGGTTAAACAAACTTCTAATTTTATATCAAGAAGATATAACGGGGAAAAGTTTAAATGACTTAATCATATGGTGGGACACTCCAACCAAACCTTTACGGTAGTGTCAATTGACTACTAAAAGTTTTTAATGTGCACTACTTGCAGTGCGTAAGCGGACTGTGCAGTTAGTTTGCAGTTTTTAATGCAGTTACGTCAACAACGTCAGAACTGCCCTCGGACTGCCATTTTGCAGTTCAAATGCTGTCCGTATGAACAGGCCCTTTAAGCTTAAAGAATAATCTAAACTTCATAGTTTACGATCAAACAGTAATCTGAAGTACTTAAAACTCTTAAATGTTAAAAACCTAACATATACTGACACACTTTTCAACATATAGACGACAACCACAAAAAATTTAGGAATATTTTGTACAGGGTTATCAATACACGAAGACGTTGTATTGCGTTAATGTCCGTAAAACTAAGTAGCGAGGCGAGTTTTCGTGGATTAAAAACACAATGCTTATGTGAGTCTGGGGTCGGAAATGTTTAACAGCGCGAAAACCCTGTAGCCATTGAAACTGCGAAGCGTTTATGCAACACGTAGTGGCAAGGAGGGGTTACCTTGTAGAGGTGTTGCGTCTTGTCTGGCAGCTTGCGGGCGTGTCGCAGAACTTTCTGGACGTCGGCGAAGAGCGCGTGCGGGCGCGTCCAAGCGCACGCCGTGTTGCCCGCGCTGTACGACCGCCACAGGCGCACCGGGAACTCTTCCGCTGGAAACAAACACCATCGTACCATAAGTTTCCCTTGCATCCTCTAACTACAGGCAGAACAGTTTTCTTATTCGCGAAAGTAACAATAAACAGACTGTCAACCCAGACTTTAAGACCTCCCCTTATTCTCACCTTCTCTCAGTTTTCCAATTGATAATCCTTACCCTGCACTACCCTTTGTATCCGTCCTCCGTAGTAGGTATTAACTAAGCTAAGTAATTGTATTTGGTTGTTATTGGTAATCAATCCTAAGTCGGTGCACCATTTAATTGACTTTATGCGACGTAAATTATTATTGTTACTGTATTTCTATCGGCGAGAACCTGTAATTGGATTTCTGAATGTATGTATGTCTCTAATGTATTTATCATAGCTGTTGGTTTTCCTTATATAAATAAATAAATAAATAAGCACATAATAGATGTACAAGTACAGAAGATTCTCTCGATTAAATCTTTATAAAAGCCGCCTATTTATAAAAGAAAAGTAGTCGTCTCGAGCGCAATCCAAACAGAACCTTAAGTCGGCGTACTTAAGTTGAAAATGCATTTGGTTTACTCACTGCGTCGCCCATGCAAGCCGAGCAAGAGCTGGCAGCGTGTAAAAATAAAATACCTACAAGCCTCCGAGACGGCGTGTCCTCGGTCGATAGGTCGTCGCCACAGCCATCAGAGTTGTCTGGCTAGCTAGACGGATGAGCGACCACGCCACAGCTTTAGTGTGTTCAGAACTCTCGGACGGATGACACGTATTGTAAGCGCCCAAACTGTATAGTTCACTCATAATTCGGCCTAAAAAACTGATAGAAAAGAAATGGGCATGTTATAAAAAAAAAACATTTTAAGAGTAATTAGAATTACGATACGTGAATTTGTGTCATACGTACAATAAAAAGCAAAATCAAAAAAGAAAAAAGCAGATCTAACATAGCAGTTTATTTGGGATGAACTGTTATTTCTACCTACGTTTAAATATCAAAATATCCGGAACGGATATCTTGATGCGAGTAACATGTGCGACTAAATCACGCCATATCATGATGCTATGCGAATAACAGAAGTTACAAAGTCACGGTGATATTTCGCAGTGATTTTTCTGGAACTGGAACGACAGTCACGGCGATTAAAATCTAACGCTTTTACCCATTTCTACTTATGAGTACAATTGACATTGATAGGGGTGAAACGTTGGCTTGTCTTAGAGAACAAAATTTCCTGAGTCCATTAAAGCTAATGAATTTAGTCGACTACGATGATATTCGTAACTATTTCCTTGTACTAATTTATACTTTAATAAAATCGCGTTCGCGCTGAGATGCCGTAGTTTTGAGATACGTGCAAACGCGCTGCTTCCTCTGAACGAACTCAACCAAAGAGCATAATTATATATATCAGAAAAATACTGACCCACGTCTGAGTGAAAGATTTTTTCATCATCTTGACGATTATTCCGTCTCTGTCGCTCTGCTGAGTAAAAACCTCCCTTAATTAATTAATTAAGCCAATCTATCAATACATCACTACATTTCAAAAAGTAAATAATTATGACAACCAGTTGTTAATTAAATCTCATTGTATAATTCATCACACATTCACACATGATTTCAAAAACTAAAAGGCCCCGTGCCGACTATACTTGCAGCGGCTTTACGTTAGTCCCGTTTCTCACCGGGACACCATGGCGACGCAACCGGTCGCCGCTACCAACAAGATGTATGACACGATGTGCAACCAAGCGAATCCCAGGTGAGAAGTTTTCCATAGAGCTGTATACTTTTTGTTGGTGGCCGCGACTGGTTGCGCCGCCATGGTGTCTCGGTGAAAAATGGGCCTAATCGCGGAGTGAGTCGTGCCGGCCATAAGCCAGAAAAAATGTTGGGCTAGTTTATCGCGTTCGTATTTTGTTTGTCGTGGTCTATACAGGCTTTCGGTAACGAGTTTCTGCCGAATAATATAACATGCCAATAGATACGGAGATAATGGATGGTGTAGTGCAAATAGCTCATCTGTTGTAGCTCGACGAGTGCGACGATAGGGCGCAGGGGCGCCTGGTACCAGTTCAGCTACCGTCGATTACCACCTTTACACGACACACAGCTCACCCGTAGGGGAACTCATCCTCGGAGCCACGCCGGTCAGGCGGGCCGAGCCAGGGCGCAGCACGCACAGCGGAAGGCTCGAGCGGGACGTCGCGCACTATCCACTACAGTGGCGCGCCGTGCGCCCGCCGGAGCACGGTCGGGCGGTCGGGCCGAGCCGGGGCCGCAGCACCCGCGAGCAGCGCAACCGAGTTGCCTCGCACCTCTATACCCAACCCACAATTTAGTGTTGGTAACAATCACAACTTTAAAATATTATTACGTATCTTCAAGGGTTTTTGGGTTTCTGAAGGCTGCACTTTTAAATAAGAAATACAACAGCCAAGTTTTAATTTAGTTTGCTCTTTTTACTGGATAACTAAATAATTCAAACTTCAAATTAACCGGCAAGTAATCAATATGCAGTATTTTTACTTATACTTAAATACTGGAACTCATGAAACCTATCACCAATGAATTAAACATCACAACACATTTCCGTTATTTATTGAAGGTGCATTAAAGTTCACAGATAACATATTAGTTCCTAAGAAAGTTCTTTAGATTGTGCCAATTAGATCAACAACTGTTTTTCTTAAAATACAATTTATTACTCTCACCGACACCCAGTACCTTGAACACGTATGTGCGTTAACAGCCTTTCCAATACATTTACTTATCAATAGGATATAGAGGCTACCTGAAGCACATGTACACAGAAGCACAGATCAGCAGAAGGTAGAATCAAGAGCGGCGCGCCTGCAGCACCCTTCGACTCCGCCGTCACGGGCCCAGCCGGTCGCGCTCCAGGTCAGGCCGCCGCACACGGTACAAGCATTAGCGCGGCTTGCATCACTAACAACCGCTATACAGAGCCTCCCATCACACATAATACCGGGGGCGGATACAGAGTTTCAATTAGTCAGACCCTGAACTCTTACCTCTTGTTATTATTAATATTGTTTGACTTTCTTGTAAATAAATATTCATTATCATCTAGGTGTTTAACCTCAACGCTACTGTTTTCAATCCACGACGGCAATGTAAGTAAAATGGCTCAATATTGAATCGTCTATGTAGCAAACCGTACAGCTACGCAAGATGACCAAGTAGCAAAATGTCAAGCGTTCTATAAGCATCTAGCTCAAGGCACATGACGTCTTTAAGGTAGAACAACAAAACAGCATTAGCATGTAGCATTATGTCCAAAATAAAAAAGAGTAAAAATGACAAAACAACTGATAGCCGAAATTGCACGTCAAATCTGTTGCAAAAGCAGTAGGTAAACCTAAAAACAAAAAACAAAAAATAACAAGAAGCGAAAATATTTAAAATCGCTGCAGTGGAGAATCAAATATGCAAAATGCACTCATTTCATCGACAATATAGGATCTGTGGCCCGTTTCACGAACCTAAAAGTTACAAATAACAAGTGGAACTCTCTTTCTAGCATGAGGAGTTAGAAAAAGACTTCCGCTTGTAATTTGTAACTTGTAGCTTCGTGAAACAGGTCTCTGGACATACTACTATTTAGGAATTAAGCTTTATGGTCGACATTTAGGATTTAGCGTTTTGACATTTTTGAATATACGACAATTTAATATTTGGACATGTTGCTATCTAGTCGTGCCGCTAAGAGGACTATAGGCTAATATGAAATTTTACGATTGATTAAATTGTAAAATCTTCACAAAATGGTCGTTTTATATAAATATTATGGATATTTTGCTACATAGACCATTCGAAGTTTCCTTTATTTGTGTAAAGCCTAGATCTACAGACGATGCACAAGGCAATCCCCCCTCTGTATCCGCCCATACGCGATACACTCACCTGTGGTGGGTAGCTCGTCGTCGTCGAGCGAGCCCAGCTGGTCGAGCGGGCCGAGCCAGGGCACCGCGCCGGCGCCAGGGCGCATCAGGCACAGCAGCAGGCACGAGCGGCGCGACGAGCGAGACGGCTCGCACCACGCCACTAGCGCGCCCCACCAATCTGGAGCCAGTTCGACTATAGCCACCATTGACTCCACCTGACCATGACACGTACTTTTAATATCGATCGCTAAACGGAAAACTTCGAATTCAATCAATGTTTAAATACTATTTATCGAGTTATTTGTCTGTCTATAGTCCGACCGCTACAAGGCCGGACAACAGGGAATCCTTAGTTTCATTTAAAAGGATGTTTTTTTTCATCGTACTACGTATAGAGTGAGGCATCGATGGAAATTTCTAAAAAAAATATTAATATGGTTTATAAATTTTTAATAGTGTCCCTATTACTACAACGAAAATAACCAATAATAAATATGTGAATATTATAAATTAAGCCAAATATAACAACATTAAAAGGAATAGTTACTATAACGACTAATAAGGCTCATTGGTTTTGAGATTAAGGCTGTGAAAATGTTTATAACAATTAAAAACCAACTACAATGTGGTTACAGAATTATCAACAAGCTTTTAGAGTTGTTGGCAATTCTGTGGCTCTGCCTACCCCAAACTGGGAATAAAGGCATGAGTTTATGTATGTAGAAACCAACTATCAAAGCACCGATTTAAAAACCGTGAAAGGTAAATCGTTTTCATACTTTTATCGTATGGCAACCATGAAGTTATAGATAAAGGTGGAGGCAACACTCTCTGAAGCCGAATGAAGCATCCTTGAAGTCATTCTATCTCAAACACTTTGGTCCCCTCCTCTCTTTCTAACTAGGGTATTTAGAAAGAGAGGAGGGGACCAAAGTGTTTGAGATGGAATGACGAAAAAGTACATTCAAGACGCTTCATTTTGGTCTAGAGAGTGTGGCCTCCATCTTTATCTATAACTTCAACCTTACCAACGGAACCTTACACGGAACATGCAATTGACCCGGTTTCAATATTCATTGAAATATTTTATGACAATATTTATAAAAAGCATGTTAATTTTTCTTAAGCAGCACGACGTGGTCGAGTATCCTAAACCACAAATATTAAATGGGTTACATACTAAAACCACGCAATCGTTATACTTTTAGTGCCCCGTGAAGCAGAACGCAAATATTTGGAGATTTGCTGGGTTCCGACATTTCCTCGTCAGGAGAACCGCTATCCATCGAGCTCGAGCTGTCCTGTAAAACATAATGTTTCTATTATTTACTGGATCCGGCGTCGCTATTGCCTAATGCACTTCCAATCGCAATCGGCTTCAAAGTGGAACGATTGTTTTCATTTTGTATGCAGACTCGCTTTCGGAGTCTCAAAATGAAAACGATTGCGATGGCGAGTGCGTTAGGCAATAAGCCCTCGGGTCTACAACACAATTATTCTTTCAACACAATTTTTAGACATTCTTCGTCACGATGAGCATTAATTGAACAAAAGTGACAAAAAGCTATTTTCACTAGCGTGTACTGAAGCTACGAACTTATGATTTTTTTTAATTTCCTTCACTGCCTGGGACAAAATTTCCAAAGTTTTTATTCCATTTGCGTATTACTTTTATCCATTACGATGCCACGACTACCTCTTCAGATATCGTTACGAGTTATAGACTTTTTGTGTAACAAATCGTTCGACACTGGTAATTTATCCGACGCGTTCGATTAACGCCCACGCGATTGGGCCCTTGGTACCAGCGCTATGACCATCATTTTCATTTTCGTCATTACGTAATTAGCCCCTTGAAGGGTCACAAATGACCGGAAATTTTGTGTCACTAACTCTCGGTCTAACTGGTATACCTACATATTTAGATTATTTCTACAGTTACCTTGGTCGAAGATTTAGATCCATAGCTGTTGGGAGTATTGCCACCAGGAACATGGGGTATCACTAAATGCTTGCTGACTGATATCGGGGTCCCCGAGGTAGAGCACACTGAAACATTCCTCAATTTTAATACTTTTCTGTAAATTATAATGTATTAACATTTAAATACTTGTATAATAAGTCTGTAAACTTTGTAAAGGTTTAGTTAGGGGAAATTGTATATTTTATTTTAATTACTGTTTTATTTTTCTTTCACTGACATTTTTTCGCAAATGTATTAAAAAATGTCGTTTGATAGACGTGCGGAACTGTGACTTTCACCGTCCCGAGTAGTCGTCGTGTAAAATGACATACTTTCCGCACTTGGATCAAAATGTACTATTCACTTAACGTTAACATAAGGAGGGCTACGAGTATGTCTCGGTTTTTGTTTTATTTATTATAAAAGTTGGTTGCTGGATGTTTTAAAATGGCGTTAAAATTGGGTTTTTTGGGACATTAGGATGCTTCTAGTTCCTATAATAATTAGTATGTGGGAAAAAATCAAACAGAGACATGACAGTGGCAGATGTTGATTGTAGTTATGCAAAAATAAATGCTTTGTTGTTATCCAGAGAGGAAACAGGGCAATTCGTTTGCATGGACTAGACGCCGTCCGCATATCCTCTTAATGAAATGGTAATACCTAGTTCATTCTGGTGCAAAAATCCAATGACGTGCAGCTCGTCGGAGAGCGTGTAGATGGCGGCGGTCCCCTCGTGCACGGCGGCGTGCGGCTCCGGGAACAGCTGCACGCGCGACTCGTGAGCGCCGCACTTGAGCGTGCAACAGTACTCCTGGAAGTGCTGCTCGCACATCCGGGAGACGGCCATTATTGCCTGCAACGCCAAATGACACTTGGACTGCTCATCCATGCAAGCAGCAGAATAAATTCAACCGTTAATTTGTGTTCATAAAAACCGTAATATTTTAATAAGACTCACTCTATCGTCTGATCGAAAGTCTGCATTCTTAATACTTGGAACAGGAACTGGTCAAATTACCTAATTTGGCTGGAGATTTATATGAAACTAGTTAACCTGGCACACATTGTCCTGTTTTTTTTTTCAGTAAATTTTTCTACATATTTTTTTTCCTAAAAACTTTTTCAAACTATTACTAATAAAAATAAACAATAAGCCAAATCTACTAACAAAAACCATTACATTTTTATTCCTATATACAAGTCGATAGTAAATGATGACGTCATAATTTACTATTCACTATTATAACGTCTCACTATTATGTTTCACTATTGACTAAACTCAGTCTTTAAATTAATTTAAAATTATGAACAAAACGAAAATCAGTCTAGTTCGGATATTTTTGTGTGTTCGGTTGAAAATATTATATTTCCATTGTTAGTGTACCATGACATAATTCATAAATAGTAATTTATGTTTCGTTTAACATTCCTATTAGACATGTATGGGGCATGTCTAATAGGAATGTTAAACGAAACATAAATTCTGTATGCTGCTGTCATAAAGCCCGACACCATCTTGTGATACGAGGATGCAAATTTGAGCCGCAAACAATTGCTTTCCTTTATTTCCAACTGAAATATAATTAAAGTATTTTTTAAGTTAAGATTTTAACCCATCCAACTTTTTAACCTGAACGCTGCATATACAGTAAGCATATAACCTACAGGCTTAAGAATTAAGTTTCAGAATTAAGGTTTTCCTTCTAACACCACCCTGAATGACAAAGATGTCATTAGGCTTATGTGTTAAACTTACCCCAGACACTGAAAGTTGATCTAGACAGTAAATGCCCCCCTTGCTCACGCTGCCACTTGAGTGATTAGGTAACGTGGCAATGTCCACAATTTTCTGATAAAGAGGCATTGCTGAAAAGGTAAAAACGATGAAACCATTATTTAGGTATTATCAATTAATAACTATTATAATTAAGTCAATCTAAGATGATCCGTGTGACAAACCAACCCCTACTATACTCGCAAGCAAGGTAAACTGTAGTGAAGACCTGATAAATTATTTAAACTACTACGGGGCGCCATTACAAGGTTTGTAACATGTATTATTTTTTTAATGTCAAGAGAAAAACATACAATACACTCAGTGATCGGATTTCCCCGTGCAACATGGGATGAACGACTTCAAACATTATGCTAATATGGATATGTCTTATGTTGTTGAAGGAGGATACTGTGTTTGATTGTATCACATGAAATCAATTTCAATAACCTTTTGAACATTTGAAACAAATATTTTCACTGTATACATATACAAGTTTCATGATCCTGATACAGCCAAATAACTTTTGGGTATGAATATAAATAAAAGATATATGGTGTTTACCATTCAATTGAAGTTTTTTTATTAAGGTTAAGTTAAGTAGGTTAATAAGGTTAAGTTTTTTATCAAATTACAAAACTACACACAATTAAAATCAAGTTTGAAACAGTATACAATTATTTCCTCAATGTTTCCTATTTTCAATTGATTTCTTTTCACATTCTTTCTACATGGATACCAAAAAATAAAACATAGGTACGGGTTAGGTTTTCAGACTAGTATAAAAAATATTTATTCAATGCATTTGTTATGATTTCTTTTGTTTTAATCTATAAATATCATAACTCTCAAGAGCATTTTCTTTATGAAACAGATCCCAGGATTTTGGTCATATATTAAGATTCCAACTCAATATCCTGCCATGTTGCACAGTAAAATCCAATCACTGCATACATGTTTATAATCATGAGCAGTAACAGAGATCTATGTAAACAAAACATGTGGTTAATTATTTAAATCTCACCTTGGACCAAGCAGGCCTCCGTAGGTGCTGCTATGGGAATCACGTGGACCCTGACCGGGAAAGGGACAGGCAGGGGCAGCGCTGGAATGACTTTGTTCCTCCCCACAGGTCCCATACCAACATTTCCATCTGTTACCTTAAGTAAAAAAAAAAACGCATAGTATCATAGAAATAATATAAACATAGTGATATTCATTGGTAACAAGTACCTATGTTGATGTTGATGTTAACTTGCTACTAATAAATAAATTACATTATGATTAGGTACATTGTTATAACTTTTGTCAGCTTGAACTGTACCTGTAAATTGAAGTAACAGTGAATGTGTTTTAATAAAATTACCCTGCTCCTTGTCACAAATTTAAGTTAGTTTGTATCACATAATTTAAAAATGCCAACAATTAATGGGCAAATGAGCTAAATGGCCTTATATTCTTATTTTACCCATGAATTGATATGAGTGTGTAAACATACTATTACAATCTGCACGGGGGTTTGATACCCCCATTCACTCAGCACCAACTGGCTGACTCCGGCCAAAGCAACCTCGAGGCAAGTCTTGTCACCTTCCTCCAGGTGTAGCAGCTTGTTACGAATAACATCATAGTCTCGTGTAAACGGCACCACCACTGAAACCACACAGTACAACATAAGAGAAACAATTCAAGGGTAACTACTTTTTGTAAATTAATCAACTCACCATCACAAACAGACGAGAATGTCGCAAAAGCCACAAATTCTAAGCTAACGTGCACTGACAGAAAATCCAAAAACGAATTTATAGCGGTAGCGGCTATTACTAGCCTAGTAGGGGTGTCAGTAGGGTCTAGCGTCACTAGCGGCCGGAACATAGACAAAGACACGTCTAATAGAATAACTGTCGGCATTTTAATATTTGTAATAACTATATCTCGGATCACAATCCGTATATTTGTTTTCTTATGCCACTATAATCTTGGTTTAGAGCCTGTTTATAATTGTATTGAGTGACAGTACCGACATGACATTGACAGCAGTAATAAAGAGACCCATTCACAATCCTGCATTGCAGTCTTATAGGTATACACTTTTTTGACTTGCAGAATCGTGAATGTTTTCGCACACGTCACATTTTAAGGGGCTTCTAAACGGGCCATATTTTCACTGCTATATTATGTGGCCGGCAACTATTGGTGTCCCTCTCTTACTCGTATGTTACTCGCCGGCCACATATATTGCAGTGAAAATATCATAGAGGTAGGAAAACATAGAGGGAGTATAAAAACGGCTAATAAAATAGTACTCTTCGCACCTGTTACAAATCCCCAATGTCCCCAATGGGAAACAAAGAAAATGATGCTTAAAATATAACCTTTTTACAGGTGAGTGATGTTTTACAATAAATCTGTTGTTTTTTGGCCATAATGCGGCCGATTTGCAAGTATAACTAGAAACATTATCATGGTTTTACATCTTGTAATGAATAAAAAGGCACTATGTGCAGCAAATATGCATTTCTTACGCATTTTTTTGATTTTCTTTCTGAAGTAAACAATAGTGCTTTCAAAATTAATATCGATAAGTATACTTTCGATATTTTTATTGAGTACCTACATGAGTCAATTATGTCTATGTGTATGTGTTTAAATATCAAAAAATTTATACATTTTGAGTTAAAATAGCGATGCCGAACAGTTAAAAAGTCGATGTTTTAAATGTCGAAAGTATTTGTTGGGTATGTTTTTGAATGTCGAAAAACGTTCGGTTTTTTGCGTTGTAGACATAGGCATAGGCCTATGTCTTTTAGACTTAAGCATGGCATAATTATTGTAGATATTTGGATCGTTCGTTATTCATGTTCAATATTTTAACATCGTTGTTTTAATTTAATATGTATTTTATCCGTACCTACATATCCATCGATCGATAAAAAAGCCTACTATGTTTGATATTAATTAATTGTATTGTTTCAGATTTCCAAAAGCCTCGCCAGTCAGAGAGGAGCTGAAATTTGTTTGGAGAGGTCTGCGTGATTGGAATGCGATACCCCGAAAATGTCACCGACTATGTTCTAAACATTTTTCAGCAGACTCATTTATTATGAAGGCTGATAAAAGACTTCTAACAGAAATAGTTCGTCGTGGTTTCAGAAGTTGCAATGCAATCCGGCATCAAAAAAGGGTCACAAACTGTCTTCCAATTACTTTTTGTAAGGCTCATCATTATTAAAGATATACGTTAAATTTTCAATTAAAAACTGTAAAAACTGTCTTTATTTTTATTATATGACTAAAAAGTTAATTTCTCAGCTTACTTTCCGAAATAAGGTCAATAATCAATTGTAAATCAATCACAATTATTATTGAAAATACTGTATGTCCTTTAATAGGTTAACCTAATTTATCGACAAACCGCACATCACTGACTGCAAATTTACGCACACTAATGCAGAGTGACACACACGAACACACCTAAAAAGTGGTACACTTTTGAAATTCAATCGAAAGCGATCATATACATACAGACGACTCTTTTTAACGAAGGGCTTTTGTAACAGGTGCGAAGAGTACAATTCTATTAGCAGTTTTTATACTCCCTCTATGTTTTCCTACCTTTATTTTCTATCCATTCGTCTTAATTTAGTAGGGTTCACATGTCGGGTATTGACCAATAAAAATTGGCTACAAAACTGTGTTATACACAGAAGAAAAAGGTGGTACTCTTGACAGATGGCTACACGGGATCTATGTATTCCTTCATCTTTGGAAAATATGTCCCGTTTAGAAGCCCTTTGAAGGACACCGCACGTAGGGTTGCCATACGTCAGGATTTGTCCTGACATGTCAGGGTTTTAGAACTTTTGCCAGGGGATTGCGGCCGGATTCGGTAAATGTCAGGATTTTTCAAACAATTAGTCTATAAAAAACAAAATTCACATTAATTGACGTTTTTGTTATTCAAATAAAGATAACACAACACATCACAAAATAATAATGAAAGGTGTAAACAAAACATGTATAGCCTGGCCAAAAAGTCGAGCCAGTGGTGACAGCTGCAACTAAAAAAATTCCATACAAAATTGTTGCCATGTTTACGCATTTTACGTCAAAAATGTGACAGTTACGTAGAAAGTGGCGCCCTCATTTAATTTCTACTCTTTTTGGTCGCACTATACTTTAAAAAAAAACGCAATTTTGTCCAAAAATTAAATTATTAAATTGCACAAATTGAGAATGAATTTCAGTTGTTGCGAGAAATGTCAGGACTTTTCGATGGATGTAGAACATTTTTCAGGACTTTTAATTTCTACAGCAACCCTAACCGAACGCCACCCGCACGCAAAGTACGATAAAAAAATATATCGGTGAATTTTAATAAAAAAGATATATATTATGTACTTGGGTGAGGACCAAAAAGTTGGACCACAGTTAAGCGCAGTTAACCATACAAACAACAAAGTCAAAAAAGTTCCATTGTGCGACGAAAAGTATCCCTACAATAGGCTGATGTCCTAAAAAAATCTAATTAGTCCGTCATTTACGTTATCCAAAAATATTGAACACATATTTTTTCTTTTGTCAATTAAACAAAAAATGACGAAGATAAAGTGCACTGAAGTTTCGCGTGACGTCACGCCGTGGTACATTTTATACCACGTTGTGACGTCACGAGCCCCCTCCCGAACTTTGATGCGCGTTATATTTGTCAATTTTGATTGATTTGATAAAACAGAAAATACGTGTTCAATATTTTTTGATAATCTTACCTATAACGATTTTATCTGCAGAGATGGGATGGCATGGGAAAATTTATTCGAATGACGAATAACGAATAAGAATAACCAAATTATTCGCGAATAACGAATGAAATTCTCGAATGATTATTCTTATTCGATTAATAATTCGTAAAAAAATTCGTAATATTTTTATTCGAGAATAATTTACCTTGGGTGTCTTTGGATAGGTCTTTCAAAAATATTCCGGGTTTTTGAAAACAATTTTTCGTTCAAGGGATCCATTTATGAAATATTAAGTTTTAAAGCGCTAATTTTTGTTAGAGTCAAGTGTACCCCTTTCCCCCCTACAGCCAAAACTACAAATACAAAAAATCTGAAAAATATGTTCAATGAAAGCGCATATAACGAATTTAAAAGAAAAACTATCACGACTGAGTAGACATCATTGGTTTTTGAGATACAGGCGATTAAAGTGTTTATACCTAGGTACTAAAATCATCTAAAACGGCTCCAAATGACTTTAAATAGAGAATAGGGAATATGCGTGTTTTTTTTACAGCTTCAATAAAAGCTGTTTCATGTTACAAACAGGTGAGAAAAAACATTTTTTGAATAGCTATAAAAATAACCAAGATATAATCCAACAAAGATTTGTTCTTATCTATTTCTAGTAAAACTTAACGTGGAGTTTATATGGCCGAACTGCACAATGACGTCACCGGTGCACATCGGATCTCTCTGTCTAATTAGCAGTTTAAAATTCTTGTATCGGCCGTATTTCTTGACCGATTTTAATTTTAATTTCACATTTAGTGATCTCTTTTACGGTATTTTCATATTTTGTTGAGAAATGCGATTTAAACAATCAATTTATATTCCCTATTAGCTGTTACTTGTTGTTTTTATGTTTGTAGGCAATAGTAGTCATTTTGTAGTTCTGAGCGGCTTCGGAACCCTACACTGGCCATGGTCCGACATGCTCTTGCCCGGTTTTTATTTCTGGTTTATAATATAAATGACTTATCATCAGTATCATCACCAACAATAGATTTAAACTTTGTGATATTGTACTTTTTGCTGATGAGACCTACTTCATTCATTTTCAAGGTAAACAGAAAGTCTGTAGACTAGGTACAGTAGGATAAACGCCAAACTAGTTAAAGTACCTACTTATTTGGTTTACTAGTACCTAACAATTTTATTTACTACTAAATGCTAAGCAAACTGTGTTCTTTGCCTAATTTTAAACAAGTATATTCTAGTAATTTTCTCAATGACGAGTGTTAGCAAATGGTAGATAATGAAGTTTTCCTAGGCATAATAATAGATTAAAAAATTCAATGAAGTCCCCATATAGCTGTCTGGCAGGTGAACTAAGTTCGGCAGCTTACGCCGTTCTAACCAATAATGTTGAGACATCTCGCTTAGTTTAGGTATAATATGTAGATATTTCAGAAAATAATATGTAGATTATTTTCTGGTTTGGGGTGAGGCAGCTGACATACAAACTTTATAGGTAGGTATGTGTTACAAAAAGTGGCCATTCGTTTTATTTATAACTTAAATTCCCGTGAGGATTTATTTTATTTATGGGAATATTATTAAGGTAATGTTATTAAGGATAATAGATTCTTTCACCAACAATTCTGATATACATAATTTAAATACTAGTTTCAAAGTTGTAGTTTATTCTGTAGCGCTGCCTTCCTCACTCTGGGATTACAGGAGGCGTAAAGGTGTGTAAATACTAGAAATAAAAATTATATAACTATTCGATAATTTGACGTCCTTAAAGTATATAAATCATTTGTTGGTCAATGTATTCATTTCTATAATAAATTGCCTGACGTAGGTTGTTTTAAAGTTACCCTATCGAGCTCTTCAAAATTACTTGAAAAAGTTGTTAATGTCTAAAGCATACTACAGGGTCGAGATCGACATAACAGACAAAAATGCTTGGCCTAAACCCGAAACTTAGTCATGAATATTTTGTGCAAATGCAAAAGTTGTAGGTATTTTGTCTAGGGCCACCGTTGATGTAGGAAAACATATCGAAACTTTTATGTGGTCGTCTTGCACCATCTTATTGATTACAGAACCGGCCAAATACGATTTCATTTGATTATTATTCACTACATCGTACATTGCTACAGGCAATATGAGTTCCGTGACAGATTTTGCGGATTGGCGGAAACACGCTTTCGCCCGGCGCCGAGACAAAGGGCGCTGAATAAAACACGCTAAGTCGATATTCCATAGGCTTAAACTCGAAACTTTGCATATTCCTTCCCATTCACTCATATTTAAAATGTAGCTTGGGACAAAGAGACGGATTTAACGTGTTTGCGATTTTCGGTCTTTGGAATGGGGTCCCTCCCCTGCCCCCTGCTATTTTGCATCCTGGCGTGAAATCACGATGATTGCAGCCAAATGGAATCTTCGCCGCGAACTGTATAGCGCCAAATTACCTCTTATGAGACGCCCAAGTTGCGAGAAAATAATACATTTTTTCTTTTTGTTTAGGTACCGTCAGGTTTTGATATTTTGCCTGTAGATGTAAAAAATATCAAGGTTTTCTTTGTGGATATTGGACTGTAAGTGGTATAGGTGGTGTCCATTAGGTAGTTTCGACCATTGCCTTCCAAAAGCCTCTAAGGTTATCTATGAATAAGTCTAGGCAAAGACACAGGCCAATTTACAGAAGCTGGCGGCGCAGATATCTAGATGGTCTTCACGATGACGTTGACGACGTACAAGTGGTCAAAATGGAAAAAGTTGACAATAACAATATATACGATGGCGACGATGAAGACTATCCCTTCAGCTACAATTTCATCACTCAACCTTGGGATGACCGGTCGAAGAACAGTAAAATTAGAATAGTCGCGTTATTATTGTCCATAGCCGTTGCTATAGCGATTTGCATTTTCAATAGCATTTATTTCCATTACCGTGGGTACCACGGGGGAGAGTTGGCGACCGCTGACAACCCGTGCCACCTCGTCAGGAGAGAAGACCATCCCTACGTCGCCAGAATATTCTCCGTATCGACGAAGAAGCTATTATGCGTTGGCGCCGTGATAAGTTACTCTTCAGTGATAGCAAATGAAGTTTGTATGCGATCGGGTACAACTCGACTTTTTTTAGGAAGTTCAACAGAGTAAGCTTTTAAAATAAAAGTTACCTACTGTATGACGTAGCAAATAGATATAGCACTGAAAGTGTCGGAATAGGTTTGTTTGATGTTTACCAATCATCTAGTTATATTCGTTTTGCTATGCGCGCAGCATTATTATTTATTAACTTAGCAAATAATTCAATATACTTAAATGATACATTTTCTGACACGCTCTAATGCCTCTAGTCTAGTAATAGGGAGGTAGGTATCATAGCTGGTGGCTTTTCTATCTTCTAACCACGCCACTTTTTTCAGCCCCCGTTGCAAGAAAGGTTTCTCCGTCGACGTGGGGCACACGCTACATCTGTCGCACGAAGGCGTCGTTGCCAAGAAGATCTTAGCGATCGAGAGCCTCGAGAGCATAGCCGCGTGCAGCAAGATAATCAAACTGGGGTTGGAAATAGACTGGCATGCTCCGGCTTATGTGATCGGAAGGCCGTTGCAGGGGAACGAGAAAGCTCTCACTAAGCAGCCGGTGCATTTTGCTGGAAGGGGGAACTGTTCATTACCGACGACGCTAAGTACTAAGCTGGATAAGAAAAGGATTATCTGTGTGAAGGATGTGGGGCACTGCCTGGTGCGGGCGGGAGATTTGCTGGTGCAACACGGGCAATTGTTCGGGATAGCGTCCACCTCCGCTCACCGCTCCGACCTCTATAGCACCGCGTTCTTCGCAGACCTCAGCTACATCAACAGACAGCTACAGGACAAGCTTAATGCGTTCCACTATTCTGATACAGAAAATTATAATTTCTAAAAATAAAAGGTGCTTGAAAAATGTACTTAACGCCTTATCCTCGACAGAAACCAAGGTACCCAGGGTGGAGAAACCTGGCCAGGGCTTTTGTATATCTTCTAGTTATTCTTATTCTACTTTTTATCAAGACTTTTTTCTTTCCATCACATATTATCGGCACACAGATAGTCCGCATCCTGGATTAGATAGCACACAGGTAATTAGTAATTACAATTAGTCTCAAAGAAAATCAAAGTTTCTGAGGGATAAACGAGTAGTACTAGAAATATCACTTAGTTTTCTCCTGCGACTATGTATAGGTATACATACTTACAACAAAAATATAGGAACACATGTAGGTATATTTTACCTACAATACCTAACTAGAGTGCGAGAGTTATTAAAATGTCTCTGGGGTACGGTTAAAGTCAATTAGGCTAGCATGTAGAGTAAGAACTCATAACCGAAAGACCTTTTAAGAGCTATCTTTAATATTAGGTATATTTCTATGAGAGCATATGTTCTCAATTACTTACTACCTATCTGTAAACCTAATTGCATAAAAGTTCAACTCGTTTCACAACAACACCAACACCGCAGTGCTTCAAATTCTGATCATGTTAATTGTCAAGTCCAACCTTCCACCTTTAATTTTCATTTACGAGAAAACTGCAAATATTTGCTAAAAATTGTGATACACATCTTATGGTGCAACTTATATATCAGCAATAGTTATTCGTATATAAATTAAGGTAATCCCCGAGATATGGAAATTTTAGGTTGTGTAGTTAGAACAATGACTTACCATGTATATACATACAGGTCGGTCTTGGACCTCTGAATACAGGACAACCCGTGTAATAAAAAACCTGACATTAGTTGGATTAAGTATTTTGGTAATGCCACAAAACAATTTACATTTAAAACCAAGTAAACATTACCCAATTTTGATAAATAAATTTGTAGAAGAATTTTATAAAAACATCAGGGATTAATTAAGATTTCACCTCCCCGACGAACCCCGCATGATCGAAAACCTCCCCCGTCCGTCGCGTCCGTTTGAAGTCAAAAGGATTATCGATTTCTATTTTCCTTTTGTAGTTACATAGTCAAAATACACGTTCATTTACAAGTTTATGTATAACCTTACATTTTCGAGACAACCTTTTGCTGCCATTATGCCTTCAGTGTTTTAGGTAAGTAAATACAGTCGTCATATGCTTAACGAGACTAAATTAACAAAATAATCACCATTCGATGGGGTGGGGCTACGTTAATTAGAGCTACGGTAGTTGCTAGGTTGCTATACCTTCCGGTCAAAGCCGGGCACCTTTAATCAAATAGTTAACTTCGTTAATCGCCAATCCGTTACTTAAAAAGTTAACTTCGTTAAACGTTATAGCGTCACATTTCGGAAGATTTAACGGGAGTTAACGTCAATCGTTAACTCGTGAAAGAAATTGCATTCTACATGCGGTTGCGTTAGTAATTTACTGTTAAACAAAATGGTATGTGCTATGGAAATTTAAACAAGACATGAAAAAATATTAAAATAACGGTGTATCATCAGAATTTGTTATTAGTTAATAATAGGGAATATGCATCGATTTTTTAAATAGCATTTCTCAACAAAATATGAAAATACCGTAAAAGAGATCACCAAAAGTGAAATTAAAATTAAAATCGGTCAAGTAATACGGATGATACAAGCATTTTAAAATGCTTAGACAGAGATCCGAGGTGCACCAGCGACGTCATCGTGCAGTACGGCCATATAAACTCCACGTAAAATTCTGTTTTGCTAGAAAGAGATAGGAACAAATCTTTGTTAGCTTATATCTTGGGAATTTTTATAGCTATTCAAAAGATGATTTTTCTCACCTGTTT
The DNA here is from genome assembly GCA_946894065.1 of Acleris literana. Taxonomy (NCBI): domain Eukaryota; kingdom Metazoa; phylum Arthropoda; class Insecta; order Lepidoptera; family Tortricidae; genus Acleris; species Acleris literana. Next base: position 11,787,048 of record OX335668.1, on the reverse strand, counting down.
GTTATATGAATCAGCTTTTATTGAAGCTGTAAAAAAAACATGCATATTCCCTATTATTATTTAGCCACCCGCTGCACTTGTTTCAGTACTTAGGTACCTGTTTCCTGTTTTTTGCATTCGATAAGGGCCTCTATTCTAGGCGGTAAAAACCATATCTTAACCCGTGTTAAGGTATGCCCTTGATTATAAAATGTTTATAATTAAGGTCGTATTTTCAATGGCCTCTCTCCTAGAGAGAGGCCGACACAGTAAAAGCCATATCGTTTTTTATCTGTAATCGTATTGTAATCACGTTTTGATAGTTCTTATCTACTTGATACCTATAGCCCATTCTATAACAACATCATAAATCGCAAACGCGCATGTAACTACGTTTTTTTTATATGTTTTTAGGTCCCTTTAGAGTAGTTAATACCCAAGTTTGCAACCTTGAAAACCTTGTGCTACCCCCATGGTGCTCGAAAAGCTGCGAAATTTTGGCAGTTGTTTCAGTTTTTTCGAAAAAAATACCCTAAGGAAGCGTTTTTCAAGAATCTTTGGTGCTGCCCCGCATGCAACTACGATTTGTTTATATTTTTTTGGGTCCGTTGCTAGTATTTAACATCCTAGTTTGCAACCCCGTGATACCCATGGTGCTCGAAAAACTAAAAATGTTTGGTACTTGTTTGTTTTTCGAAGAAACTTCTCTTAGGAAGTATTTTCCAAGTATCTTTGAGAGATTTTACAATTTGAGCGTAACCTGAGCTCACTATCTCAATTGGTTGCGGAGATACAGCAAGTCGAAGATGGGCAATGTGCGCAGAGCCCGCTCCTCAGACCCTGCTTAAAATGATGACTTGCAAATGCAAAAAAAGGTTGCTTAGGGTCGTGCACTTGCAGACAGGCTGGGCTCAGATGCTCTATCCTATGTTCCTTTTGCCACGGGTGAAATTGCAACAACGCCATCCCTATCGTACTGGACGACCCAACACCATGAGCCGGCTCGCCTCCACTCCTGAAAACATTAGCCCTCTTCCCCCCCTCCTCCCCACTGATCTAGACTGGATGAGACCTGGTCCTTCCAAAAGGACGAAAGTCTAAACTGTTTTTGCTTGACCGTGTAAATAGTATTATTTTATAGTTTAGATATATGTTTGCTGTGTTTTTTTATGTTTACGTTTATTTGTTTGAAACCATATGTTAAATCTAAAATGTCAAATTTACACTTTTTGGTTTTCTTTAAGAAATACATTCATAAATTATTCAAAACAATGTTTTTATCATTTAAGCAGAATCAGATATTTTAATAGTTTTTATATTTTTTGAGAAAACTATGAAAGCTAGGGGCACTACTTTGGTGTTAAATTGAAGCTAGTCAAATTGTACACTAATTCTTATCTCAACTTTCATTCTAGGACCATTAGTTTAGCCAGTAGGTACGAGTATGTAACTTGGAAAATGACCACAACACGAAATTTTCATTTTGTTGAAAAAAAATGACAATCTTTGACTAGCTGTGTCTCCGCAACTAATTTCTTACGGTACTCAAATTAGGCTTAAATTGCAGCCAATTTAGTAGGTTCTTTATTACAGTATGAACAAAGAGACTCGAAAAACGCTTCCTTTATATAATTATTTCGAAAAAACTGAAACAAGTGCCTTAAATTTTCTCAGTTAACGAAACAACGTGGAAGTATATTCATTTCTTTAGTGTATGTATATTTGAAGCCATCCTTAGTAAATTCACATTTTTGCACATTTAAAAAAAAAATCGTCCCAAAATTAATCAGCACAATGTTTTTATTATTTAGCCAAAATCCGATATTTTACTATTGTGTTATTTGGGATGAAACTATGAGGCCTAGAGGCACCATTTTGGTATTATATTGAGGCTAATTCAATTCTATACAAATTCTTTTGGCATGACTTTTGCCTAGGAGCATTATTTCAGCCGGTATGTAAGTATATTCGAAATAACCCTACCAACACATTTTCACTTTTTGTAGAAAATTGCCCATCTTTTACTTGCTGTTTCTCCGCAACCAATAAACATAATGTGCTCAAATTACGCTCAAATTGTAAAATCTCTCAAAGATATATACTTGGAAAATACTTCCTAAGAGAAGTTTTTTCGAAAAAACAAACAAGTACCAAACATTTTTAGTTTTTCGAGCACCATGTGTATCACGGGGTTGCAAACTTGGATGTTAAATACTCACAACGGACCTAAAAAAATATAAACAAATCGTAGTTACATGCGGGTTTGCGATGTTTGCCTTTTTTTGTGTTGTTATAGACTGGGCTAATAAGCTACTGCTATAGCTAAACGACTTTCCCCTTTCTCTCACCGGAAATTGACTGCATCACTTTGTTATGGTAACCTTGACGAACTAAATATACTAAGTAAAATATTTTTTGTTTATTCTTCACTTACCAGAAAAAACTTACTTGCTTTCGTGATTTAAGAGTTGGATTAGTATGTTTCAATTTTAAAAACCGGAAAAATTACTATACCTAGTCAAAGGATGATAGGTCAATCCTGACAGCTATCATTCCAGTAAAAATATAACCTCAAACATAGGTTATATATGTATAGCCGAGTCCATAAATATGTATACACTTTAGTACCTTGTCTATTTCATGTCATGTTTATACTGCCAAATATAAATTGTCACAACTTTCAAATTAACAAGGTACTAAAGTGTATACCTACATAAATATATGAACTCTACTGAACATATAAGTTGAACTATTTTTGTACGGCGATGATAAGTGTCATATTTCTTTTCAATATAGCATAAAAGCATTTGATCTCAGTATTTCAATTGCAAATGTAATGGGCCTCAGAGTTTGAAACAATAAAAGGGAACGGCAGTATTAGGTATAGTATATTTCCAATAGGTTCAGCACAGGTAGATCATGTCAGTGGCGGTGCGGCGCGGCTCGTGCCAGGAGCCCAGGTCCACCTCCTCCGGCGGCTCGCAGCTCTTCCAGCCGCGCATCATCAGGTACAACGCCATCACCACGAAGAAGGTACCCATGGTGTACAGCACCAGGTCCAGCTGCAGTGAGCAGCGGCCCTTGGAGCTCGTGCCGAGCGACACCTGGAACGAAGGGATCCTCGACTCCTTCGAGGGCATACTGATGGACCACGTTTAAAACAGCGAAGTTCGAGCGATTCGAGATTATATTAACATTATTCCCTGGGGATGAAATAACAATGTCAAAATAAAAGTTGTAAATAATATAACTTGGCTATACATGATCATCATTACAAACGAATAATAAAGAAACTTATAAAGTAGGTACCAAAATTCAGTTAATAATATGTTTTATCGCTCCAAACGTTGTTCTGTTGAATCTGAGTGGGGAAAAGTGGAAACTTCCTTGCCCGCATCTGTTTTTAGTAAAAAAAAATGAAATTATTTTTCTAAAATTTGAAAAGGGGTCTAGAATGGGGGGTTCAAAAATGAAAATGATGAACTTTAAAATTTGTATATTTAAAAATCTTTTTTTTTAAGTATAATTTTCCGTGATTTGCTTTTTGAGTTATAGCCCAAAAAATTCTAAAAATACCGTTCCCCCCTATTATCCGAAGTTTATGGACCGAACAATATGAAAAACTCCTGACTTAAAGATAGTTGGTAGTGACCCTGCCTCCGAAGCTAGCGGTCCTGGGTTCAAATCCCGGCAAGGGCAGATATTTGTGTGATGAGTGCGAATATTTGTTACCGAGTGACGGATGTTTTCTATGTATATAAGTATATATTTCTCTATATAAGTATCTATATCGTTGTCTAGTACCCATAGCACAAGCCTAGAGCTTAGTTTTGGACTAGGTCAATTGGTGTGACATTGTCCCCCTGATATTTATTTATTTAACTACTTATATTTTGAGTACAATTATGACCAGCTATATACTGATCTCGACTTCCCGTCTAGCATAAGGTCTTCCTTTTTTTCTTTTGCCTTGTGAGCCTTTCCATGAGGTCACTCTTTCGGTCCAATCCAGAGAGGACTGGCTATCTTTGCAGGAGACCTTCACCTTTCAGGGTTCTTGCAAGAAATAATAAACAAACATATAATAAACTTTATACTTTATACAATAACTTACTTAAAATTATAAGCTGAAACAAATTACCTAACTAACATAGACTTAAGATTATTTGTAGCCTTATTTTTTACTGCAAGAAATAAAAGGCTTTTTATTATTTATACTTACGTATATTTTACGCGAAAAATAAAATTAAGTCGTCAAATTTTACAGTTTTGGAAAAAATTGCAAAATCTGTATTAAAATTAAGGCTAAAATGGACCTTATAATATAGAAAATAAATTTCTAAAGAATTCAAACAGGTTTGTGCCGTCGCGAAGTCTGAATATTTTTCTAACAAAATCCGTGATCATAATAACAAAGTTTAAACTGTTTGGAATGTAATTAATACTGACACTGGTAGAACTAGAGTAGAGTTAGAGAGTAGAGAGACCCGCACTACAGCCTGCAAGTTGCAGGTACTGTAGTGAACTCGGACCTAGATGTAGCTAAAGAGTTAGAGCGGTTCTTTACAAATATACCTTTAGATACCACTAAATCATTACAATCATCTCCTGATAAAGCTGAAATATTATTACGATCAAATGTGAAGGAATGCTCAGATGTTTTTTAACTTTCATCATGTCTCTCCAATTTTTTTATTAAAACTTTTAGGTCACTTAATCTAAAAAAGACTGAAGATCTCTGGGGCCTCTCCGTCACAGTACTACAGCCCATCTTAGAGTTATTTGCACCATATCTAGCTGCTTTATGATTTGTTCCTATCACTTTCTAGCAAAGCCGAATTTAACATGGAGTTTATGTGGTCGACGTGTTACACACGGCGTAACGGATCTCTCTGTCTGTTGAGAATTATAATAAAAATGCGACTTGCTTAGAAATTGATTTTACTCTCAATTTGAATGGAAACAGTTTACAAAATTGACATAGATGTGATCGCTTCGGTGTCTGTTCGCAAGTGCCTCGGCGCCGGGCCGTTTGCCGGTCCGTTCGCCGGTGGTCCCCCGCGCGTCCTCTCCCCCGCGGCCGTCTGTCACGCGTTGCAGGCGTGAACATCCTCCAGGACGTTGAAAGCATACGGGTAGAGCTTTCAATTATCTTGAATATTGGCGTCCTCGGCTTCATTGTCATCAGAGAGAGGTACTAAGAGGCACAGTCTGTTTATTGCCCTCCGTATGACTCCTTTCGAAGTGGTTACGTCAGCCACCCGGCTGATGCCATCCGTTCCAGGATACAGGCGGCTCACACGTCCTAGGCGCCACTGCAGTGGCGGCAGGTTGTCCTCCTTGAGTATGACGACGTCCCCGCAGGTCAGCTCCCGCTGGGGCGTGCGCCACTTGGTGCGCTGCTGCAGCTCGGCGATGTACTCCCGGCTCCATCTTTCCCAGAAGTGTTGGCGTATTTTTTCGATTAGCTCATATCTGTTGGGTCTAGTTGTATCTATTGGCATCGTAGGTATGGACATAAGCGGTCTCCCGATGAGAAAATGGCCTGGGGTCAGAGGAGAGGGATCAGTACAATTGGACGAGAGAGGAGATAGCGGGCGTGAATTTAGAATTGCTTCAATTTGTGTAAACAGACTCGCCAACTCCTCAAACGTCAAGACAGCATTGCCAGCTACACGCTTTAGGTGATGCTTGGCTGATTTAATTCCAGCCTCGAAAATTCCACCGAAATGGGGAGAATAAGCGGGGCTAAATACGAATTTAATTCCTTCATTACTAGAGAACTCATAGACAGATTGACGGCTGGATCTCAGTAGCCTACCTAACTCATTGCTCGCTCCCACGAAGTTCCTACCGTTATCGCAATAAATCTCATACGGCTTGCCCCTACGCGAAACGAACCTTCGAAGGCATAGGATAAAAGCTTGAGTACTGAGATCACCCACTAGCTCTAAATGTACAGCCTTAGTACTCAAACAAACAAATAAACACAAATAACATTTACTAGTGCGACTACCACGCCCCTTTCGACTACTAATCAAAAACGGCCCAGCAAAGTCAACCCCGACCGAGTAGAAAGGGAAAGCAGCATTGGTACGAGCCTCAGGTAGATGTCCCATTATTGGCTGCAAAGTAGTAGCTCGTAACCGAATACACGTGACACATCTTTTAACTACATTACGCGCTAATTGCCTGCCTCCAATCGGCCAGTACCTGTCTCGAACTGATGCTAGGGTTAACTGCGGCCCTGCGTGAAATAATCTTATATGTTCATGCATCATTATAAGTCTAGTCAAATTATGTTTGGCATGCAAAATTATTTGATGTTTCTTATCATAATTGTAGCTCGAATTATTTAATCGCCCGCCAACTCGAGCGATTCCGTTTGTATCAATAAATGGCGTTAAATCTAATAATTTGCTCTTTCTGTGCAATGTTTTACCTTGTTCTAGAACTTTAACGTCGTCCTGAAATGATTCTAATTGACTAAATTTAACTACAATTATTTGTGAATTATTTAATTCCATTAAATTTAAGGGACCAGAGAGCCTTTTTTTTGGTTTTTTGCAATTATTAACGAATCGTAATACACGAGCGAAAATTCCAATTAACCTCGCAAAATTTGAATATCGAGTGAAATCAATAAGCGGATTATTCGTGTTGACATGATCGGTGGATAACAAAACATGTACTTTCAACTCTGGTAAAATTTGAGAAGTGCATGAATTCTGCGGCCACTCAGATTCGTCTTTCTTGAGAAAAGAAGGACCTTCCCACCACAAGCAAGAAGAAGCGATATCCTGAGGGTCGACTCCCCGCGAGGCGAGGTCAGCTGGATTCATACTGGTCGGTACATGTCTCCATTGAAACCCACAAGTTAACTCATTAATCTCGTTCACTCTGTTACATACAAACATTTTTAGATTCTTAACGTCGGTTTTAAGCCATCCCAATACAACAGTTGAATCAGTCCAAATCGTTTTATTGTTTACCTTGAAACGAATTGACTTGATCACTTTGTCACACAAACGCGCCCCTAACAACGCTCCTAACAACTCTTTTCTTGGTATGGTGGTACATCCTAAAGGGCAAACTCTGGCCTTTCCGCACAAAAGTCTAACAGTAACTTCTTTCCTTTTATTTACTGAACGCAAATACACACACGCGCCAAATGCGGTCTGAGAAGCATCGACAAAACAATGCAAGTCTATTAAAATAGGCGATTCACAAATAACATTTCGATTTATTTTTATATCAGAAATTAAATACAAATTATTAATAAATTTTAACCAAATACCTAGGAGCTTATCCGGTAAGGGATCTTCCCAACCCAACTTGTCGACCCATAACTGTTGCAAGAATATTTTTGCCTTTATAATAACAGCACAAATAAGACCTAGTGGATCAAATACTTTGCAAGTTGTGGAAATAACTGACCTCTTCGTGTGCCGTGAAGCGTGCTCAATATTTGCTTGAAATTGTATCATGTCATTTTTAGGACAATAACTCAAACCTAACACACTAGACTCCTTTGACAACTCAACGAGGTCAGCGATTGACTCCTCATTGGTAAATGCATGCGAACAATTCGTGCGTATTTTCCTTAACGGAAGACATGCAGACTTTAAAACATTATTAACATTTTTATATATGTGTTGCAACTCACTTTCTGTCTCGGCGCCTGTATTAAGGTCGTCGATATAAAAGTCATTTTTAATTACATTAGAAATAATATCATCATCACATTCATTAGCTAATTGCAAAAGGCACCTCGTACTCAAAAAGGGAGCAGAGGCCATACCATACGTTACGGTATTCAGTTGCAACGTTTTGAACTCATTACTATCTTGACCTTTCCATAAAATTAATTGGAGATGACGTTGAGAAGGATGCAACTCGATCTGCCGGTACATTTTCTCAATGTCACCCAATAACACAAACCTATGTCCGCGAAATCTTAATAAAATTGATATTAAATCACTCTGAACAACTGGCCCTACAGCCTGAATATTGTTCAGGGATTTGCCCGAAGAAGTTTTTGCTGAAGCGTCAAATACCACCCTTAGCTTCGTTGTCTCACTTTTATCGCGAGTGACGCAATGGTGTGGTAGATAATTTCCATTATTCGGACGCTCCACTTCGCTTAAATGGCCTAAACTTTCGTACTCATTAATGAATCCACTATACGATTCTTTAAGTTGCGAGTTTTTATTTAATTTATTTTCTAAATTATTAAAACGCTTCTTGGCTAAATAAAAAGAATCCCCGAGACTACTTTCGGGTTCCTTCAAGGGCATCTTAACACAAAACCGCCCGTCGTCCAAGCGAGTTGTGTTCTCCAAAAAATTATTTTCACAAAACTGTTCTTCTAAAGACAAAGTTTTTACATTCGAAGGCAATTCTTCAACCTCCCAAAACCTGGCCATGGTTTTATCTAAATCAACAAGGCTGAAATTACAATAGACCTTCGATCTCGGCTGATTAATACCAACTGGGCCGGCGATTAGCCACCCCAGCTTCGATTCCTGTAATGTAGGCATATTAGAACCTAACTGTATTTGATTCGTACCTATAATGCTCCAAAATACATCCGCCCCCAATAATATATCGATAGAGGAAGGCTTGAAAAAACTAGGATCTGCTAACTCAATATTGCCCGGAATACCTAATCCATCAGTATTTATTTCTACTCCGGGTAAAGCACCTGTTATCATAGGCACTAATAAACACGAGACTCGTGTATGAAATGGAGATAAACATGATTTTATTTCTACTTCACAACTCCCGGTAATATCACAATTCATATTGTTGAGCCCGCAAACACTGAGCCCTTTATTAGATTCCTTACGCAAACCTAATTGATTATGTACCCTTTCTGTTAAAAAAGATGATTGACTAGCGGTATCTAATAATGCACGACAAATAATACTTGCACCATTTTCCTTATTAACGAGCTCCACCCGTGCCGTGCACAATAGTGTGTGAGTCATCGTCACAGCTGATAAGGCGACGGGCCCTAGCGCGGGCGCAGTAGATGCGCCCGGCGAAACCGGTTCTGAACGATAATCAGCTGTCTGCTTATGTAGCAAGGTATTATGTTTACCTTTGCACACCCTACATGAACCCTTTAATCGACACTGATAGGCACTGTGACCAGTACGTAAACATATATTGCAAAGCTTAAACTTAGTGACTTCGCGAACCCTGCTACCAATATCCAATTCTTTGAACTTAGTGCATTCGTGCACGAAATGTGTCTGATTACATATTACGCATAGCTGAGAACGCTTAATATTGTTATCCGACGCAGTAAAAAATGATCGGACCGGCTTATTGTTATATGAAATGGGCCTATGTTCATATTTATCCGACCTATTATAGTGCGTCGTTTCTAAAATATCGGCTCGATTACGTAAAAATGTATAAAAATCAGCTAGAGTGGGTAATATGGTTAAATTATTTTTATGCTCTTCCCACTTTCTACTCGTGATGGAGTCTAACTTTGCTGAGACGATAAATATCAATAAAACATCCCATTGGACAGTGGGCAGTCCCAGCGCTTGCAAAGCTTTCAAGTTTTTAGAGACATGATCAATCATAAATCGCAAAGCCTTAAAAGATTCTCTTGTAATAGGGTCAACACTCATTAACGACTTGAGGTGATTATTTATTAAAATATTCTTGTTATTGTACCTATCGCACAATAACTGCCATGCATTTTTGAAATTATTGGCGGTAAATTCTATGGATGTAATTACAATAAACGCACTGCCCTCCAAACTAGACCTCAGATAATGAAATTTGTTTATGAGTGGTATTGACTCATTATCATTTATAAGCGAATCGAAAGTGTCGCGGAATTCTAGCCACTTTAAATAATTTCCATCAAACTTTGGTAAATTTATCGTAGGAAGTTTAACCGAATTAAAGGCATGCGAACATGAACCCGCCACACTCTCGCTTCCACCTGTATTCTTATTCAATGTTGCGGTTTCAATTAACTCTTGTGCCATGGAAAGGAGAGAGAAGAACTGCGATTCTAACACATCGCGCTCGGCGATTTGTTCCTCAATATTTGACGATTGTAATTCAATTTCAGATTGTAAGGCATTAAAATCGTTCAACAATTCTTGGAATTTATCTACCCTCATTGATAAATCTTTAATCTGAATCGTTGTTATCTTACTGGAACCTAATTGATTTAAAACATTAACGTGATCTTTAAACTTAGTCAGTCTGCCTTTTATAATGCTTCGTTTTTTAAGCAGATCTTTAAGTATTTCCTTTCCCTCCATGACTAAGCGCTAAACTAATAAATCTTACGTAGAAAAAGCAATGAATTAAGCAAAGTACTATAAATTGAAAAACCTGTAGGTAGTGCTATGCTAGGCACTTAAAATCCAGCCGTCACAATTGTCTGCACGGCGCCCGCGCTGCGCACACAGCTTGGCTCCCCGAGAAGCGCCGGCGACGCCAGCTGACGCGAGACGCAACTCAATAACGCCGGAAAGCGTATGAGTTCGTAATTCTCACTGAAAATAGTCGGCAAAATACTGTGAATATTACTTTATATTTTATAATTTCAAATGAAGGTAGGTACACTAAGTGACAAACTCTTTGTACTTAAGAAGTAATAAATAGAAAATTGGATTAAACTGTATACCAATAAGTTATTTTGATAGGTATAGATAGTCTGTTTGAAGTGTTAAATTGAAAAATATATATTTGAATAGGTATCGAAATATAATTCGTACGAAGTGGGACAAAGAAATGCAACTGCAAAGAAAAAAAAAAATGCTTTATAGCGCAATAGCCGATATGTAGAAATAAAGAGATAGTACGCGTTAGCTAGATACTATCCTAACACATTCGGAGCGGCGAAGCTGCTTACACAAATTGAAGCGGAAATAGGTAGGATATAGTAAAGGATTAGGCCTAGTACTTCCCTCGGGACAACCATCCAGATGTCTAGAGCTCGTCGACAACCTTCTCGTCAGCCAGAGGTGAATAAATCTGCATACGCGCCCATCAAATCCTTTGTTCCTCTTATCCGTTAAATTTCAAACTCGAGTAACGGTATTCCAAAAGTTCTCGAACTGTCCGAAGATTGGTTATTTATTTAGCTACTCCTTGTAACTAATTTTCACGGTCGCCACATGTTGAGAATTATAATAAAAATGCGACTTGCTTAGAAATTGATTTTACTCTCAATTTGAATGGAAACAGTTTACAAAATTGACATAGATGTGATCGCTTCGGTGTCTGTTCGCAAGTGCCTCGGCGCCGGGCCGTTTGCCGGTCCGTTCGCCGGTGGTCCCCCGCGCGTCCTCTCCCCCGCGGCCGTCTGTCACGCGTTGCAGGCGTGAACACTGTCTAATCACCCAAATACGTATTTCGCGGCCGATTTAACTTGTAAGTTCACTTTTGGTTGTCTTTTTTTACGGTATTTTCATGTTTTGTTGAGAATGCGATTTAAATAAAAAGCAAGCTTTAAAAAACCCGACTGTTGTTGCTAACCAACTTTAAATCGTTATAAATCCTAAATTATCGTTCAAAATGAAAAATGATTAAAGAAACCTAAATATGATTTTTAATTATACCTATTCAATGATACCCCATTTGTCATAGTTCGTTGACTTTTTTTCTTTTCTTTTTTACAATATGGCGTCTAGTTGCCGCCATATTGAATTTTAAACACTGTCATATCTTTAGTGACACTCACGAGATTAAGACAAATCGATTGACATAAGAATCATCAAAATCGGTCCACGCGTTTAGTTTCTAGAAGTCACAAAGGAACAAACATACATATATAGGCTGTGAAACACAATACCCTCCGGCAGTCGGGTAAAAAATCCATTCATAATTATTCCCTATAAACAGCCTTGTCGTGTAACTTGCAAGTCGGCATGATTACACAAGAATCTACGAATCGATTCAGCATTGGCCCCGACCCCGTAAGCACTAATGTCAGTATAATGTCCGGTTTTTTTTAAATAATGGCTTCTGTCCAATGGGACTCCCTTGCCCAGTGTCATGGTTGAAAGGAGCTCGTGATCGGTGTATTAGTTCTTAGTTCCCGCGAGTTGACTTAATTTCTGGATTCTGATCTCTACTGTTTTAAATGTCTGGTACAGTCAACAGCATAAATAAGTGATAAATTATGTACCTTGTCGCTTTTAATCGTTTCACAATTTTGTATGACATTTCAAACACGAAGTTAAAGTGACAAGGTAAATGATCACTTATTTATGCTGTTGACTGTACCTATATATTCTAACCAGATAAAGCTTACTTTAGGTTTATATTTGACACATTTTGTATTATTAAATGACAAATTTTAACCCGAAGTAAGCCTTATTTGTCCGCGGTTTGAATATAGGAATCCGACATTAGTGAGTGAAGCACGTTTTGAACGATAGTTACTCGTCTTATATGTATAGTAATTATTAAATTTAGATGCTTTGTTGCCAAATGACTATTTTACAGTTACTTACTTTTGATGCTGACCGTCCGTCCTCCAATTTATGGCATTTTCCCAATTATATTAAAATATCCTATTAAAAGCCCGTCATACAAGTAATTAAGTGTCTGGCGGTGATTTTCCAGAATGTTGAATGCCTGTCACTGCTAGTTTCGCGCTAGCGACCCGAAAACGCTGTGGCGTGCCACAATTAAAATGTTAATTCCGAGCTTCACTCTCCGGCGGCGCGTCACCGCCTCGTGTCGATGCGACCTGACATTTGCAGCGAGGAGGCTTCAACATTCATTTTGAACAACCACCAAGTTTCAGCGAAATTGACAATTAAAATTACCGTTACAAAACGCCGCCTCCGAACGGCGGTTGCGGCACAGCAGTTTTCATACATTTTATATGAACTTGCCGCACTACAGTACACCCGGTGGCGACAATATACTCCACCGTCGTAAGGTGGAGTCGGTAGGGTATTTACGATTGAATTTCATAAAGTCTATGATTTTTGGAAACGTTATTTAAGTAAATATTGTGAGGTTATACTGTGATCACATTAAAAATAAAAATTGGTCGGTTATTTCATTCTAAAATGTCAGTTTAATAAATGAATTAAGGGCGGTAAAAAAGATGGAATGGGCGGCTAGGAAAACTTTCTTGGATGGAAAAGCGCGGCAAACATTCGTTGAAGAGGGCGGGGATGGTCAGGTAAAAATGTTAAAAAAAGACCAAAAGAAAGATAGGTTAGGTAAGCAAGTTTTTTTATTGAAGATTACATAATGAAAAACACAAGGGATACATTTTAAAGCCTAAATATTTTTGGAACTGCTTATAACTAATGAGATTTCTTACCGACCCATTCAGATGTGTTAACTGCCGCCCACGCGCGACCACCATATTCAGACATTTTACGCATACGGTTACGCATTAAAATATTAATGATGACAAATTTTCATATATTTCAGAAGCGTTTAATAATAAAAAACTTTACAAAAGTACAATGTACTTACAACTGCCGCTCTAAAGTAGTGTCATTTTTAATTGGACAAAAATTTCAATAAACTTAGTCTCATAGTGGTTAAATTTCAAATCTTTTTCATCTTAAAATAAGCGAAATTTCATAATAGCGGCCTGCACACGTACAGTTCGGACTGCGGGAAACGCCACGCGTCATTCCAATCTTCGCTCCGAACCGTACGTGTAAATGCAACTGTAATAGTAAAATAGTAAAATCCTACGGTCCTGACTGGTGCGTGGAATGGCGCGTGGCGTTTCCCGCGGTCCGAACTTTACCGTGTAAAGGCCGCTAATGAGTTTGATTTAAAACGCCTGATTCCTAAAACATTGATACTACTCAATTTTTGTGAGGGTTTAAACTTTGAATAGATAACCCGTTTATACTCGGCTTTTGAGATACTTAGTTTTTTGGTATTTGTAGACGGAGCCCTACACTATGCATGGCCCTACACTATGCATGGTCCGACATGCTCTTACCGACCTACTTGTTTTGACGTCACCGTTTAAGAACTGCGGGGATCAGAATTTGAACTGACAGTAGACAGCACATTATTTATTAAACGTACTTGTACGTTATCCTCCTCGTAGGGCCCGATGAAAAGTATGGCAAGTAATGTAACCATAATTATGAAAGCAAACATTTCTTGACACAACATATATCGATTACAATTATGATTATGACGTTCATTAACTAGATAGGATAACTTCTAAGTTAAAGTAAATTTCAAATTCTAAATCGGCGCCGAAATTGTAAATATTAAATCTTGCTCAGACGTGTTCCCAAGGTTCAAACTCTAAAGTTGACTTAAGGACCTCCCGTCGTCCCGTAGGCTCTTACACTACTGGCTTACACGCTCTGCTGTCGGAATTGGAGATATACGCTGCTTCTTACGCCGGATTTACACCGGCTAGTAGGCAGGTATACCCAGTCACTGCACTAGTACTTGCCATGGGCCACGAGGAGTCCTATTGGTTACATGACTGTATTACTTTTTCATCTTGTTACTTACATGATCTCTATACTTTCTTGCCAAGTTGCCGCTACCCTGGCCTGGGGATAAATCGGGCATTTGAAATTATAGGCGAAATAAAAAATGGATCGCTCGTAGGAAAATGTTAATGACATCGTTTTACCACTGGCAACTCAAGTTGGTTGTAAGTATTTGCACTTAATATTTTTGTAATCGAGAATACATGCTTACCTGTGCTTTTTAATAGTTTATTTACCCTTCCTAATTTTGCATATTTAATTATTTACAATTATTTAAAATACGTACATTGTTGTATAGCGAATGGAAAGCTATATGGAAAAATTAAAATAATTACTGTAATTTCCCATTTAAAAATTACATTTTTTCGGTATTGTCGGGATCTGTGATTAAATTGTCGTGGTGATATTTTAATGTCAACGTCATAATATGTCAACATGAATGATAATTGATATGTCACTTACCATATGAGCAAACTTTTTGCTCATATAAAATGTTCTCTTTAGTAATAACCTAAAAAGTGTGAATCCATTGTGAATCCATTGGAATTAGTAAGTACTTAGGCTATGTTTTATTTTTCTGCGCAGACGGAGTCGCGGGCAACAGCTAGTTTTTTATAAAGAAATATTAGAACAAAAAACATGTAAGAATGTATAGAAAAAAAAATGCCTATTGGACTTTAAATAATAGCTAACATGAGAACACGCGTGCCTAGGTATGTAGTGAATAATCATACGACCCCATCGTATGATTTGAATAAACCTAAAAAAACTTTAGTTCGAAACTAATTAAGAAAGCAGATACCTATATACTATACTAGGTACTTATTTGAATTTTTTGCGCTACATCTGCTGTCAGGTGCAGAATACGGGCCTCTATTCTAGGCGTTAAAAACCAAATCGTCTTGACCTGTTATAGGTAGTTATGGTATTGTTTTTTACTTGGCCGCCATTACTGTCATGGTTTTTCCCGCCTAGGATCTCGGCCCAGCACGTAGAACGTGTATCTGAAATAAAATTAGCCGAGTCACTAATCTGGTTTTTCTTAAGAATAAGAGCAAATAGAAAAGGTGAAAAATTACAAAAGGTATTACAAAGTTGTCGTAAAAAAGGAAAATCGGATTATCCGCGCGGCCCCGAGGAGGGCGGTACGCGCGCCGGATCGGACGAGTCAAATAAAGTAACTACTTACCTGATATTCTCTTATTTTTACAAGCTTAAAATCATGCTGAACAACAGGGTAGGACGTTAAGGCCTGAAAGACCTAAATATTCCCCTATTACCCCCATTGTAGACCCCTTTTTTAATATTCAGATAAATAATTTCATATTAATTTTACTAATATAAGATGCGGCCAACCAAGTTATACATTTATACCTAATTTCAATTTGATAGCTTCTACATATAGTTTCAGAGCAAAACTGCCGTGACATAGGTACAGGTACAGGTAACCGAAGTCTCACCATAAGATTTCCTTTTTACCATTTTGGTACAGAACTCTAAAAAGCAGCGACAGACATTGTTTTTGTTAAATGTACGTGAAAAGTTTTTAACTATTTCTGATACACAACTGGGTATGTGATTGTTATCTAAATAAAACAGCACCGTGACTGAGTGTCAGACTGAAAGATAACGCACAGCCTAAAGTTAGACCTCAGCAGTTGACATTTGGAGGGAGTGTTCCTTGGGTTTAAGGGATTTTCCGAAAATCGACCAACAACGGCAAGAAATAGGGGGAGTAGCGGGAAACTAATTTTAAGCGTATGAAGTCGCGGGAGTCCTCTTGTATTAAATAAAACGATGGCTTTTAACAAAATGTTTAAATAAAACAAAAAACCGCCTTCAAAAACGCAAAAAAATAACTTCTTTAAAATTTTAGGCACCTAATAGTATAGTCTAACTGATGTCGGCTTTTTGTTGAAAATATTGTGGTCGCCGACTTCAGTTGGACTATACTATTAGGTGCCTAAAATTTTAAAGAAGTTATTTTTTGCGTTTTTGAAGGCGGTTTTTTGTTTTTTTAAAACATTTATTTTATTTTATACTTTTTATTTAGTGATCATAATACGCTATTACGTAGTCCCACTTCTTAATTGATATGAAACTTTAAGTTATTTCAAGCGCGCCGCAAGCAACGCCGCGGGAAAGTCATAGTCTTATTTCAACAAATAAATATTCTTCGTTTTAGTCGCTCAACTATCTTAATCGAGATATCTTCTCGCCACCCTTGAAATCGATGCCGTTGAGGAGTTCCGGTGGCCATCTGTGGTCTTCATCATCAGTTCCACTTCACCATATGATACTTTCTGAATGCAAATGCTGGACTTGTTACTTAAAATACTAAAATCGCTATATGTTTGCCTACAATATTTGAGGAGTTCCCTAAATTCCTCACTGATCTCCTCATCAGATACCGATTCGGTGACAATGGGACCACCTCGGAAGTATACTTTATCAAACCAAAAAAGATTTTTTACTATCGGTTCACAATTGACGGAGTAATCGGTGAACATACATAGAAAAAAAAAAGATACATACCTACAGTGGAACGTATAACCTCCTCCTATTTTGAAGTCGGTTAAAAATGTGGAAAATTGCATGTTTCGCCTTGAATACATGAAAAAACCGGTCAAATGCTTGCTAAGCGTCGCCACACATTAATTTAAAACTCGTACCTCTTATAACGTTAAAGAAGTGTATTGTGTAAGTGAAACTTACCAACTTAGACCCCTGGATTAAAAGAATTGAATGAATCTGAAAACAACGGTTTCATTTCATAATATTACAAAAAAATGTTTTGGTCGTAGTCTGTTTACAAAATACGTTTTCTGTCATGTCGTTTCCATAATCTGCATAAAAGGCTGTAACATACAGGCAGACCAAATGAGACCGTCGAATCAGTCCAACTGGCTTAGGTATAAGAAGAATATTGGAAATAAGTTTTATAATACCTACAATATGCCTTCTGGCATACTAATACATATGTCTACTGGCATACTAATACACACTATACCTATTTAGTAAAGGTACTAACAAAGTTTGTACGCAAGTCGCAAACTTATTGGCATCATTGGCAACTCCAACTAACTGGCAAGTCGGGGCGAGGGGGCAGATCCAAATTGTCTTGAACTTGTGTGAGATAGAATGCCAAAAATTGCGTTTGCCAGGTATCGGTGCGTACACGTTTATAAACGGCAGCCAAAAGCAATTAGAAACACGCAGTAATTTTTCGTCACGTTGTATTTTTTCTCGGCGGCAAAAAAGAATTAAACCTCCTTTGCTCAACTCAAGGTAAGATGAATAGCGGGATTATCATATCTAATCCAGAAAAAGGGCCAAATTCAAATAAGTAGCTCCTAATTAGAGACTATCGTCAGCCCTCGCCTTTTATACAGTTTTTTAAATAAAAAATGGTTTTCAGAGGACACTTTTTTAAAGTCTCAATTAGCACCTTGATCTCTTATTGCCTTACAGAATGGACTTAAATTCAAATTTGTATTATTAATTTCATTACATTATTACCAAGGATCGGAAAAACGCCCGTCATTTTGAAAACATAACCCTGTTCCGTACAGGAGAGACTTCCTTCTGGTGTTAATTAAAAATATTATTAGCTATTTTACATTTATTATACCATTATTTAATATGTATTCAGCAAAAATATTATTAATGAATAAAACCATAATGGTTATAGGAAAAAAACACTTTCGCCAATCAATAAGAATGTCTTTTTTTAAATTTTCTCCTGTTATTCCATAACGACGTGAATTTAGGACCTATTTATGAGTCGAAAAAGTTTGTTCACAGTTTACGGAGGACATTGGGGTAATCGTTGACATTGGTTTACTGTTTGTATGTGTGTTTGTGTTTTCTAATTAACATTTCAGTGTCATTCATTAATAAAATTGTCGCTAAGTACATATAAATTATTGTATAATAAATCTATATAATACCTAATAATATTTTTAATTAATGTCAAGGAAGTCTCTGCTATACGGAACAGGGTTATGTTTTCAAAAAGACGGTCGTCTTTCCGATCTTTGATTATTACCTTCCTACTCGTACATACAAACCTTATAGGAAAAGGCTTTCACGATTTTTGAATTATTTAACGAAATGAGGATTTTTTGGGCTCAGAAATCGATTTATCAATCATTTTAGATGAAACTTTGCAAGTAATTACAATACGTGTATAATATACATACGTATATGTCTATATTAAATGAAATGCTATTTTGCGTGGCGTCCTTAGGTTGCCGTTCTATCCTAAATCTTCAAAGTGCATTTGTTTTACCGCTCGCCGATTCCACTGGGTTTTATTAACCCTTATGGCCGTAATACAGGTTGGCCCATCATGGGCCAGCATAGGGACGGAGTAATGCGTAAGAGTGAGATGCGAGAATACGTTGCCGCTCTAAGGTGTAAATGCGTCCCTTACGTTGGCCCATGATGCGCCAACGTGTAGAGCGGCCATTATGCAATCGTATTGTTTATTACTCGGCTTCATGGTCAAGATAATAAAAGAAAGAGATCACGCTGTTAACAATAGAGGAAAAGACAATGAGCGTCAGAACAGAATCGATAAACTGTTATAGACTATGTTGTTGTTATCCATTTCATAAGCACTATTTATTGCAATGCTTGTAGTTTTTATGCGATTGAGTCTACCTAGAACTTCTTCATCGTTATTGCCTTGTTAACTATCACTTTGGTCAAATACACAGAAAGATCATGGCCCATAATCATAGCCGGTCAAAAAATGTTTGCGTACATAAACCTAATTGGTGGTAAATTTTGCAGTTATGACCCACGTTTTATTTTAAGTAAATAGTTTTAAAAAAAACCATCAAGGTAACATGTAACAGTGCAAAGAAGATTGGCTATTAATATACCTTTGATTACTTTGATTAGGTAGGTATATGAAAACCCTAATAATCGTTTTATTATTTATTCTTTTATAATTACTAATGCGACATATACCATTATAAAGTATACATATTTATCTTTAATTCCTGCCCTATTTAATTTCTGTACTCCCTGGGTATTATTTTCATACTAGGTGGGCCGTGACCTTTAGATCCTAAACTTAGGGCCTCTAGCACCGACATTGTTCGTCACTAGTCACGTATTTAATAATAACGGGTGTCAGGTGTGTCAGCCGCACCAACCTATATTGCAAGAACTATAGTACTCAATCAATCATATAGATAGGTATTGTATGTTGCATGAAATTTCTCAGTGTTACCATCGTCACTCAACGTTTGAAACCCTCATCGCCCCGGGCGCTTAATTAACAATAACTAATTGGCGTACGGGAAACTATTTAGTTTACCTATTTTAGTAACAAGTGTTTGTCTACACGTGAACACCCGCGTATAGGGTTGCGAGGCCCAAAATTAGAAAAGCGTCTGGCTTCATATTTCGCCGGACATTTAGCCCTGAAAGCCTGACATATTATGGTGTAAATAAAATATTTGTGTATTTATTACTGTTACTCATTTGAGACTCTGCTTTTATTTATATGTTATTAATGAATCACAATTGGCCCACCTGCAGCTTCTGCGAGATCACGAGTCATGCGTGTCTTTAGGCAGGGTGGGGTTCACCAAAAGCCGGACAGGCCGGACTTTTTGGCGGGACACGAATATAAAAGCCGGACATATACGACTAAAGCCGGACACCTGGCAACCCTACCCGCGTACCTGTACCTACATTGTTTGGGTATTGTAGGGCTGCCATCTTTTAATGTATTAATCTCGGACAAAGCCGCTTAAAACTCCGTAGGTACATTTTGAAGAAATTAGAGGAAGAGGGGTTTTTCCCGTCAATAAATTGATATGTCAAGTAAGTAGTCTTCGAGAAAACGTACACACCCAAATTAGCCGGCTGCGTCTATCTGTATGTTACCGCTAATTTAAGAAAATGGATGCTAATTGATAAGGTTTGCACATTGATATTTCTATCGTGCGAAGCCAAAGTAGGTCGTTTTTAATAAACTAAATAAACGAAGTACTTGTCTTGTCCCGGAAGCGTAATATGTCCGGACTCCGAGTTATATCAAAAACCCCCGCCCGGACGTCCCCACACCGATCCGGAGAAGACCCGACGGATGGCAACCCTATCATTATGGAGCTCATGACAATGCATCACGTCACGCATGAACATTGTTGTATCCTATTAGGTCCTGTCGACGCCGTATTGTTCTTATTTATAAACGAAAAGGTATACAAAATATAAGTATGGTAGGGTGTTAAGAGCTGTGTAACATATTATCTATTATTAGACCGTTACGTTATTCTCTTCGCATTCAAAAACTTGACACGGTTGTACGTAACATAACTTTTTTGCACAATCAGACGATAAATGCTCATAAAGATTAATACACTTACCTAACGAGTTCAAACTGGGTAGGTAGCTCTCCATTAGGGAATGCAAATAACCGGTTATAACCGGTATTAACCGGTTATTTTCATACGAAAACTGTTAATAACCGGTTAAATTGCATTCCCTACTCTCTATATATTTATTCTTTGTTTTATTCACATTACAATATTAACGGTCAAATTCGCACACGTTCCTTTAACATAAATTACTGAGAAATATTGGTCTAAATATTTATACCTATTAGTATTATTACTTATCGACCAAAACCGACAAAAAATCACGTTTGCTCCTGCCCCACTTAAATATTTATTTTATTTTGTTTTTAGTATTTGATGTTATAGCGGCAACAGCAATACAATTCATCATCTGTGAAAATTTCAACTGTCTAGCTAGGTATCACGGTTTATGAGATACAGCCTGGTGACGGACAGACAGACGGACGTGGAGTCTTAGTAAAAATATGCAGTTTTTACCCTTTGGGTACGGAGCCCTAAAAAGATACGATTGTATACAGTTTAAATGTTTTACTTCGCTGCAGACGATAACGTGTGAAAATTAACGGCCATTTGTTCAAATATGAAAAAAAAACGGGTAGGTTTTTACCTATAAGTACTCGAACATCTAATTCAAGACCAAAATCTGACAGTTCCCATCTTGATTATTTAGTTATTTTAACATTATTTCATAAAAAATATTAATGAGAATTCGTGTAACAAGTAATATTAGGGTAAGTTTAATTGATAAAAATACCTACACTTAAACCAAAATGTAGTTATCACAGCGAATGTGCGCCCGTTGCTTGAGGTTAGGATTTTGGTCTTGAATTCGATTTTCGAGTTTAGAGTATAAAGTAGAGTAAATCATCAGATCAGTTTTGAGCCTCTAAATTCAGTGGTATATTTCCATTAAGCTAATGCACCTTTATCTACATCCATCATCATAACTTCCCTACAATATGTTCAGAAGCGATAAGCAAATCGCCTATATTAAGAAACCTGTATCTTTGGTTGCATCTTAATGTTTACATTAAAGTATAGTGCATCGTAATGTTTACATGAAAGTGTCGGTACCTAAACATTAAAGTATCGGTAATGTAATACTGTACGACTAACTTGAAAATGCAAGCCATATCTGTACATTATAAATAAAGTTTGTTTTTTATTAGTTTTTTTTTTAATTTAAGCTTTGTTACTACAAACAAGTTAACAGTAACACTAACTTAATAAAAATACAGGCCATATCTGAACATATTATATAAAACTTATGATATGCATGTAGATAAAGTTATGTACATGCATATATACATATATGCATATATACATAATTAGGCATTAAAACACTCGTGTGATCCCATGATGAACCTCGCCTTCGGCTCGTTTTATAAAACCTCACTCGTGCTTTAATGCCTCTTTTTATGCACCAGCCACATAAACTACTATTAGGAGTTAGCAGTCGTGGCTAAGACAAAAACCTTAAAGACGCCTACTCTTATTTCAAAGACCGGCAACGCGTCTGTGATTCCTTTGCTGGTGTTGCTGGTGATTACATTCCATGAGTGGCCCGCTCGTTTGCCGCCTCTGGCATGAAAATAACAAAGTTACCGCGCCCACGGCACGTCACTGCGTTTAGGTAGGTTGTCACCTGCAAATGCGATTGCCGCTTACACACACATCGGCAACGAGATTTAGTTTAATACATGTTCAACAAAAAGCAAGCTTTGATAATTGGATTGCACGTATGGTTACCAGACGAAAAAATGAAAAGTCCGGAGAAAAGGCGTGATTTCTATTGAAAAATCCTGATATTTTGTTGAGTTTGAGAATTTTCTCTCAATCGTAATTACAAATTTAAAAATCTCAGTACCTACCAAAGTTGATTACTTCAATTATTTTCTCTATTAGCAAGATTATTTTTAGTTTGTTTTACTTTTTATTAAAGAGATCTTTAAAATGTACTGTAAATTATTGAAAATTCTAAAAATCCGGCCGCAATCCTGAGAAGAGTCCAAAAATCCTGAAATCTCAGGACAAATCCTGAGATATGGTAACCCTAATTGTACGTGATTCAATTATGTAATTTTTTTAGTCATAGATATATTTATAGTTTTATCCGTAATTTTTAGGGTTTAGGGGAACTTTATTTCAGATAATATATTCCATAATTGGTTAGCTCCATTCTATTCTAAACTTAGGATAACTATGTTAATGGACAACTCGTCTAGATTTAAATTTAATTACGCAATGTTAATTATTAATTAATAAATTATGTTTTGACATGGAAGTCGTTCCATCAGTGGCACAAGAACTTGTCTTGCCTTTCTGTCACTGTCATCAGGAGCCTGTTGGGACTTGCACCTGTGCGCCGCTGCAGGGACGCAACTCGCTCGCGCATGATCGCCACCCGTGCGCGCCTCCCCGAACATTCCTGATCCGCTGCAGTGCCTTGCCAGTCCGAGTAGCATCCTGAATGCATTGTTATATTGGCGCTCAGGGCGCTGTAGACTTTTTAAGTATAGTTGATCCATTGGCTGCAGGTGTAAAATGACTTGCAATGTGCTTTGAACAAAGTGATCTTAACATTTTTAGTAGACCTGGCAAACCTACGGATACCATATTACTCCTCAACACCAACGCCCTACGCTCCCTTTCCATGTCCTTATTGCCACTGAGTGACGCGGTGACTCAGTGTCTCAGATAAAGATAAGATAAGATAAAAGAAATTTATTCAGTAAGTAGGCCGCACGGGCACTTTTACACGTCAAGAATCTACCAGCGCTTCCCAAGAGAAGACCACTGCCGAGAAGAAACGCCGCAAGAAACTCAGCAGTCAGACATTTTTTAAACATATTTCTTATTACAATGGTACTACTTAGTCTAGCATTATATAAAGCTATAAATATTAAATTAAATATAGTATTAAATAACATGCGTAGTTCAGCAGGAAAACATGCCAATTAAGAATCTTACGGGAGAGATAGAGAAAAAAAAAACACATACTTATGTGTATATAAGATGGTGCGAGACGACCACATAAAAGTTTCGATATGTTTTCCTACATCAACGGTGTCCCCTAGACAAGATAAAGATTTTGCATTTGAATAAATTATTATTGACTAAGTTTCGGATTTAGGCCATGCATTTTTGTCTGTTAGATAGTCCTCGATCCTATAATACGCTTTAGACATTAACGACCTTTTCAAGTAACTTTTAAGTGCTGGAAAGGGTAACTTTAAAACTTCGTCAGGTAATTTATTATAGAAATAAATGCATTGACCAACAAATGATTTATATACTTTACGGACGCGGAATTTTCGGATAGCGATTTTATTTTTATTTCTGGTATTTAAATTATGTATATCAGAATTTTTGGTGAAAGAATCTAAATTTCTAATAACGTAAATAATATTCTCATAAATAAATTGAGACGCTACAGTCAAGATATTAATTTCTTTAAAAAGTTCTCTTAAAGAGTCACGGGAGTTTAAGTTGTAAATAGAACGAATGGCCCTTTTTTGTAACACAAATATAGTTTGTATGTCAGCTGCCTTACCCCAAACCAGAATACCGTACGACATGACACTATGGAAATAACTATAATAGACTAAGCGAGCTGTCTCAACATTGGTTAGTTGTCTAATTTTCCTAACGGCGTAATCTGCCGAACTTAGTTTACCTGCCAGTACAGCTATATGGGGACTCCATTGCAAATATTTATCTAATGTTATGCCTAAGAAAATTGCCTTATCTACCATTTGCAAACACTCGTCATTTAGAAAAATACTAGAATGTACCGGTTTAACATTAGGCAAAGCGAACCTAACACATTTTGTTTTCTTAGCATTTAGTAGCAAATTGTTGCTAGTAAACCAATTAAGTACTTTAACTAGTGTGGTGTTAATCCTACTGTAGTCTACGGATTTTCTATCTACCTTGAAAATTAGTGAAGTATCATCAGCAAAAAGTACAATATCACAAAGTTTATCTACTGTTGGTGGCAAGTCATTTATGTAAACCAAAAATAAAAAAGGACCTAAAATAGAGCCTTGAGGCACACCTATTTTCAATGTAGCTCCAACAGATTGCGTTTTGTTTACAACAACTGTTTGAGTTCTATCACTTAGATAAGAAGACATAAGGCTTAAAGCTTTGTTGGACAATCCATAATGTTCTAATTTTAAAATAAGGGTCGTATGATCCACGCAATCAAAAGCTTTAGAAAGATCACAAAATATTCCTACTGCATCGCAAGATTTCTCCCAACTGTTATATATATGTTTAATAAGTACAGATGCCGCATCAATTGTTGATCGACCTCTGGTAAAGCCAAACTGGTTATTGTTAAGTAGTTTATTTCTGTTAAAGTGACCTAACATATCCTTTAGCATTACTTTCTCAAAGACTTTACTTAAAACTGGTAGTATGGAAATGGGACGGAAGTTCGTTATATCACTCATCTCGCCCGATTTAAAAAGAGGTATTACTTTACTATATTTCATGAGATCTGGAAAGACCCCCTCTGATATGCAATTATTGTAGATTAATGCTAGATGGGGTGCAATTACATCTATGATATGAAAGAGTACCTTAACTGATGTGCCCCACAAATCTTCAGTTTTTTTTAAACTAAGTGATTTAAATATCTTGACTATTGAATCTGAATTTACAGGGCTGAAATCAAAGTTTATATTACATTTACTGACATTAGTGCTAAGTAATGATTGAGCTTCAACCGCGGATGATTTAAGACATTTCGTAGTATTAATGGCTATGTTAGAAAAATAATCTTCGAATGCTAAGGCAACGTCTTTATTTGACGTGATTTGTTGGTCACCTGTGTTCAGAGTGACTTGATTATCACGAGTTTTTGATTTTCCCGTTTCTCTATTTATAATATTCCATACAGTTTTTACCTTGTTGTCAGATGATTTAAGTTTGAGACTAAGAAAATTTGACTTGGCAGTTAAACAAACTTGTTTAAAGGTCCTTGAATAATTCCTAACATAATTTAGAAAGTCAGCATTCTTATTTTCCTCCCTCTCTCTATATAGGTCATAAAGCCTATTTCTACTTTTATGAATGCCTGTAGTAGCCCATTCACTAAATTTTGTTTTCGACCTAGAAATAGTTTTCATTTTAAAATTGTTGTTAAATTGATGTAGAATTACGCCGAAGAAGTCTTTATAAATACTATTACACTCATTCTGTAAAAACGGTAACACTGTAAGATTACTCTGAACTTTATTTTTGAATAATTCCAAACGATTACTAGTTTTATAGGTCGGTATGTTATTGTATCAGGTTTTTGATAAAAATCATAGATGAAAGATGCCTTCTGACCACTATGGTCAGAATTAAAACAATTAAATATTTCTTTATCCAAACATTCGCAACTACAAAAAATATTATCTAAGCAGGTTGCACTACTAACACCTATCCGTGTGGGTTCTAAGAACAGATTACCTAAATTAAAAGATTTAAATAAACTAAGTAACCTAGTGGTATTATTTGACGTTTCGAGTAAGTTAATATTAAAATCTCCACAAACTATAACATGCTTCTGGGTATTACATGCTAATTTTAACACATGTTCCATAGTAGATTCAAATGTGCAAAAGTCAGCCAACGGTGGTCTGTAAACACATATTATTATATAACTTTCTAGTTCTGCGCAAGAAATTTCTACAATCCTTTCTATCGATAGCTTTACAATATCCTTTCTTTCTTTGGATTTAAGAGTACTTTTTACAATTATAAAAGAGCCACCATGAATGGCACTTTTTCTGGCAAAATAGAGTCTGTCTAATGAAAGCTGAACCTGGATTTTTCTTGGCTGACGAGTCTGGCAACACTATTTAATATGTCGTTTGGACTTTGTTGTTGTTAAGAAACTTGTCAATTCGAGATCTAAATTGATAAAAATACGGAGTAATCATGCCGTCGACGATAAGAGGCGGTGTCCGGGAGATTCTGTATACTATTATACAGAAGTACAAAGAAAAACAAGAAGAAAGAAAAGCATTATTGATGCAAAAAATTAATTGTTTAGTTACGGTGACCAAATTTATAGGTTAGTACGGCTTTAGTACGGCATGTTCATTTTGATACTTCTTATTTCTCTATGTGCAATCCTAAGTTTAATTTACCTTTTTCTGTCTATTATACGATGAGATTAAGAAATTAAACGAAATTAAATTCGTTTCAGAAAACCTGGACGTGCACGTTGACAAAAGTGTGCTGGAAAACGTAAAGCAGCTGAAAGAGGTTGAGGAAACTGAGTTAGCCTGCCAGACTCAGACGAAATATTTGGAAGAAGTATCTTCAATGACCGGTAATTACTAAAATTATCATTGTCTTTCCCTATATAATAGGTGTAGGTACCTATTGTCTGTCCCTATATCATGTTGAATCTCTTAGCATTCACAATTTTATTAAATTAATTTAATAGACAGATGATTAATGTAACTGACACTCATAGTTTCAATAAAACAATAAGGAGGTGTTTAGTTAAAAGATATCATAAACATATTATTTGATATGTATTTTCTGTGTGCGGAGCAAACAGCATTTTGTTGTTTATGAACCAAATGTACACTGTACAGTCGATTTCATAAATATGTGTACACTTTAGTACCTTATCTATTTATTTAATGTCATTTTTGATCGGCCAGATATAAAAGATGTTCGGGTTATATGAGTCTTCCTTGTTCTTAAACCGTTGCGATTAGAACCTCACCGATGCAATTTCATTTCACCTAAACCCAAATGTTTTTAGGGCTGTCGGACTGTACAATGGGGCTGTACTGCGCAACCACACAATGTATTTCTAAATGGTGTTCTGTTTATTTAACACTTTCTTTCTTCTTACAGATATCAGTGTTTCATCTTTAAAAAGAATAAGTAATGAGGGAAAATTAAACAACGGTGTCTTTAGTACTCCCGGAAAAAAGCGACCTCACAAGGCCACGGTGTCTAATTTGGATAGCTTTGACATCCAAGCTATCCGAAATAAAATAAATGAATTTTAATTTATATTTTTTAATTTACTCAATGTTATTGAGCGTACATTTGTAACGACTAAGTTTGTGTTGTTAGAAATAATTATTAATTACTTTACTACCTTGTAATGTTACTTTTAAGAATAATTGTATTTTATGATTGGAAAAAATGATCTGCTGGAGTTTCTTGCGTTAGATAGAGGTGTAAGGGTGATGAGAATAATGTTACCTCTAATTACTTTATTAAAAAGGTTGAATATAATATTCCTCATCATCATTGTTTTATTATGCTGTGTGCGACACAGACGAAAACCTCTCGTATCAATGAAATCTATCAACAGCACGACTAGCACAAGTTGCTCGTGACTTGTTTGTCGCTCGGATCTCCCTTACTATCTAGTCTGTTACGATAGAGACGCACAGAGCGACAAGCGAGAAAATACAACTTGTGCTACACGTGCAGATCACTATATTTTCATGTCAAATATATTTCGAAAAACCAAATGTGCTCCAGTCACTGTCATCGTATTTTACCTAAAGTGCTTTTCATCAAAATATAGCGCTCGTAATAATATGTATGAAAATATAGTACGCGTTTCCTCTTCCTTTGTGCCTTAGTTTAAATCATGAGGCAAGGCATTATTGCCAATAATGGCTTGTTGGGGCTGGGTACTACTGTATGTATTTGGTTCTATATTAAAAGCTAATAGGTCAACCAAGGTCAAAATATATTTCCTGGGCAAATGAATTTTTCCTGATGTTAGATCAAGTCGCTTTATAAATTTGTTTAAATCAAAGAAATGATATTTATTATTACAGCTTATAGCATTATATATTAAAGAATTAAAGTGTGCTATTCTATTATTATGACTAAATGGCATGCTTTGTGAGTATGGTAGCGCACATGGTATAATTTTACCTATGCCCCTACCTTCAATAGTATTTAGTGTTGATATTAATTTATCTACGCCAGACTTGTCCACACTAAGACTATTTCCTACCAAAATTACTAAAGTGGTGGTCCTGTCAAAACTTCCTTTTAAAAGTAAATCACTTAATTGCATAAGAGTTGCATTATGGTAACAGTAATTAGTAACATTTTGTTTTAATTTGTTATTTAACAATAAACCTAGTCCAGATCCAAGCTGGTCGGAATAAACAATAGTTTTATAGTCTCGAGGAATTTAAGTCTCAAGTACTTAAATTCCTCGACCACCTTAAGAGGAGCACCATCCAATTTAACCTGGGGAACATATGGATACGTCTTGGCCCCCGCCCTGAACACCATCACCTCTCTCTTGGACGAATTGTACCTCCGCATACCGCTCACATATCCTCTACTACTAGTCGAAGGCCTTAGAAAGGTCAAGATAACACGTATACAGGTGTATTCCTGTAAAAAAGTTAAGTTAAGTTTGTAAGATTGTACAGGTGTTCATTAAAGAATCAACAAAATTCAAGTTACTAAAAATAACAAAATAAATAAATATAATATTATATTAGTTAGGTAATGAGTCCCACCGAAATGAATGCCCACTCAGGATCCGACATGGTACTGCAAAGCTGGTTTTCTGTTGTGTCCGGTGTGTGATGTGGAAATGCCCCCAGCGTAGACTTTAGTATTACCTAGACGGGACCCGAAAAAATTTTACGAGTAAAAGAGGAGCACTTATACGGAAGGACATATAAATAACGAAGACGGCATCTTTACTTTCCCTTTTTTGTTTTTTTATTTTCTCAATAACCTTTACTATATAGGGATAAATTCGCCTTTGTACATTCCTATGCCGTAAATATTGTATTGGAATTTCTGGGCTTAGTACAATAACGTGTTTAGATAGATACATACAAGCCACGTGGCCCGCAGCTTTCCAGCGATTACTTTGTCACCCTTTCCTTACTAGCCCTAAATGAGAGAGATGTCAGTAAGGAAGTAAGACAAGCGAGCAAATACACCAAATATAAGTAAGTAGTGCGGTAAAGACGGGTCTCGCCGGGGTGCCGCGAAATGGAAATTACAGGAAAATTCCTCGCACCTAATAAAATAACGTTCACTGGATAATCGTAACATAAAGAAATATCGATTCCTGAGGGGACCTTAATATTGATGAGCGGGATGGCGGCCCTCAATAAAAATATTAATTGCTGCCTTGTTTGCCTCGTAAAGGTTTCAAGGGGACATGAAATATTTAGGACGTAGTTAAGACGGCAAATTTTATTTCTTGCCGTAACGGCTCAGTACAGGAAACTATCAATCGTTCTAAAGCCCTAAATGAGAACATGCCTCAAAAATGAATTTTCGATATTATTAGTTATTACACATTTAAAAAAACCGCCTACAAAAACGCAAAAAATAACTTCTATTAAAATGATACGTAGGTACCTAATAGGTTAGTCCAACAGAAGTTGGCTTTTGGTTGAAAATATTGTAAGTCGCCGACTTCAGTTGGACTAACCTATTACCTATCATTTTAATAGAAGTTATTTTTTGCGTTTTTAAAGCCGGTTTTTATGTTTTTTTAAACATTTATCTTATTTTACACTTGATGATCATAATAAGCTTATGTAGTCCCACTTCTTAAGCAAGGAACGCCGCGGGAAAGTCATAGTGATACCTATTAAAACAACTAAATGTTTTTGAGTTTTTGAAGGCGGTTTTTTGTTTTTTAATTAATAAAATTATTAGTTCTTGAACTATCGTTGTAAACCCAATTTTAACTCCAACTTTCGGGTCCATTAGCCAATAAAATTAACATAAAAATATTTTTTTACAAACCATTCCAAAAACTGCCTTAGTTAATGATAAATCTTCTGTGTAAATTTTATTTCATTCAAATAACAGGATCATTTAAAATTTAGTTAATTACGTCAACAAGTGTGAAATTAACAATTTTACCTGAAGTAAAAACTAGCGTGAAAACGAAATTAAACTATGTTGTTGAACCTGAATTTCATCAATAAGTGAAATATCATCAAATGGCCGTCTTAATAAAACGTCTAATTTTTTTTGTTCAAATCTTCATGTAGGTAAAGTTTGTGCGCTGATCAGGTAAGCAAGGACTTTTTAATTGCATCAATAAAAAAAACTCCTAATTTGGGTAACCTTATCATATCACGAATATTTGACTCCGAAAAATCTAGGTGATTACTAGGAATTAACTGACCTATCTACTTTATTGATAACTGATTAATTATTCTTAGGCCCACTTGCACGTTAATGTTAACCCTAGGTCAACAACGGGTTAACACGTAAATCTATTAAAAATGACAGTTCTTATATGAATCTGACATTATTTAATAATTTTATCTACGGTTAACGTAGGGTTAAAATTACGTGAAAGCGGGCCTTAGCTCTTTCAAATTATTCACTTAATATCTAATTTCTAAACTGTCATTTTTATACTTGAATGTGTTTTTAAAAGACATAACACTGCAGGCAAAATCAGCAGAAATGTTGATATTACGGATGTTAATCATTTTTGTAAAAAATCATGTAATGGGCCCCATTACAGTAAACTTTTAATGTCCCCTTAAGTTACCAGACCTGATACCCATTCTTTTTTCCTACAGTCTTCACCTGTTTATCAAGACTATTCTAACAAGATCAAACTTTTGACTCTAGTTAAGTACAGCAGCAATCCTATGACCATCTTCAAATTCCATCATCAGATTAGTTCTTAGACACCCATATACTCGAAAATCTAATTTAATACCAAAATCCTAACCTCAACGGTCGCACATTCGCTGTGATTACTGCATTTTGGTTTAAGTGTGGGTATTTTTATCAATAAAACTTACCCTAATATTACTGGTTACACGAGTTCTCATTCATATTTTTATGAAATAATGTTAAAATAACGATATAATCAAGATGGGAACTGTCAAATTTTGGTATTTACCTAATTAGATTTTCGAGTATAGTACTGCCTTGTTACCGGGTTTACAAGTAAGTATCTAATAACTTAATTTCAACTCATTCTAATAACACAAACTCAATCCAAGAACAATTATAAGACTCAAACTAAACAAACAAAAAAACAAGTGAAGTCATGTAAAACCTTTTAATTAGGTACCAGTTAAATAAACAGAGATACAGTAAATGATGTTATTTTGACCAATTAATACACTTGGTGTTAGTTGCAATGATAAGTTTTAAGTCAAGGGGGTTTGTTAATGTCGCTCTTGACACCTTAACTTTGTGTTTTATTTTTTTCTGTAAACCAAATAGAATATTTTTTTTACAGGAGATTTATCATTAATTATCGCAGTTTTTAGATTAATTTTCAGAATTTTTTTTATGTGTATTTTGTTCACTAACAGCCTCAAAAGTTCGAGTAAAAGTGAAGTTTACAGAAAAATCCAAGTATAAGTACAATTTTCTACAAATGGACATGTTTTTAGATCACGTTTTTAATTGGATACTCAAGATCAACAATTCCACTACCTATAAAACAAAATCACCTATCGACCTACTTCGTTTGATCCACTCCTCCTGTTATACCCTGTATAACGAATTTTAAAGAAAAACTATCACGACTAAGTAGACTTGATTAGATCCTGATATACAGGCGACTAAAATGTTTATACCAACTAAAATCATCTAAGACAGTACCAAATAACTTGAAATAGAAAATTAGTTCATACTTGTAATTTTAATCATTTTATTCTATTCTTTACATCCAACTAAGTACAGAATTTAACATTAATACAATTATAAATTAAAACAAAACGTATTTAAATTAAAATTAAACTACGCTACTTAAATATTAAAGATATAAATAATAATCACCACTATAAAAAGAACACCCCCTCATACTTGTTGTTTTTTGAGATGGTTTTTGTGTAGTAACTTCGGCTTCGGCTTCGGAACCCTACACTGAGCATGGTCAGACATGCTCTTGCCCAGTTTTTACACTTTCACATTACCTACGGTTATTTAATTATTGCATATTATTTTTGTACTGACGATCTAGCTTACAGGGCGTCAGATGTTATACCTGTGTATTTTGTTTCATCTGTTGTTTTGTGTAATGTGACATGCAATAAATATTTCGACATTGACTTTGACTTTGATCTTATTGTGAATTTATTACGACTATGTGACTTAGACTAATGCAATTTTAACTACACTGAAAAAAAAGATTTGCTAACAGTAGCAAATTTTTTAGCTGCTACAAGCAGCATAACTTGAGTGACTACAAAACTAAGGCACTAAATAACAAAACTACGAGGGGCGGCTGATAAGTAATCTCCTTGGTCAGAAATATATACAAAAATAATGCTGGCTGGTATGGATTTATATTCGTTTGTTATTCTATTTTCAAAATGTATTACATTCATTTGTTTATTGCATCACGTTTATTTGTCTCCTACAATTGTTTCAAACATGTCGGTAGAAAAAGTGAAAATGGATAAAATCGAGCAGCGTGCGGTGATTAAGTTTTTGACTAAAGAAGGGAATACGCCTTCGGAGATCAGACAGCGTATGTTACGTGTGTTTGGCAGTTTGTGTTCTTCCGAATTTGTTATAAAGTTTTGGTCAAAGCAGTTTAAGTTAGGTCGTGAGAGTCTGGAAGATGATCCTCGTAGCGGAAGACCAGTTTCGGCCGTCACCGATGAAAATGTAGCCAGGGTGAAAAAAATTATATTAGAGGACCGACGAGTGAAGCAGTGGGAGATAGCTAGAGATGTGGGCGTCAGTAAAGAGCGAGTCAATGAAATAATTCATGAGCATTTGAACATGTCCAAGGTTAGTGCACGTTGGGTCCCCAGAATGTTGACTGCATTTGACATGGAGAGGCGTGTCAAATGTTGCGAAGAGTTTTTGGAGATGAGTCGAGGGAAAGAGGAAGAAATAATTTCTAGAATTGTAACATGTGATGAGACTTGGATTCGACAATGGGACCCGGAAAGTAAGCAAGAGTCGTTACAGTGGAAATTTAAGGATGAGAAGCCGCCTCGGAAATTCAAGGTCTGTCCATCGGCAGGTAAACTTATGGCTACAATCTTTTGGGACACAGAAGGGATTTTGCTCATAGATTATTTTCCGAAGAAAACTACAATGAATGCTGATTATTACTCAAACTTACTATACCAACTAAGAGAGACAATAAAAGAAAAACGGCGAGGTAAACTAAACAAAGGTATTCTGATTTTGCACGATAACGCACCAGTGCATACCGCCCGCACAACGAAGCTAGCAATTAAAGACAATGGCTTCGAAACCATTGACCACCCCCCTTATAGTCCAGATTTAGCCCCCTGTGACTATTTTCTGTTTAGACTTCTCAAGAAAGACCTCAGGGGACGAAGGTTTATGACCGATGACGAAATGAAGGCTGCGGTTACTGACTTTTTTGACGACAAACCGAAAGATTTTTTTTTTAATGGTTTAAATTCAATATTTGAAAAATTTAATAAGTGCATTTTACTAGCAGGGGACTATATAGAAAAATAAAAAAAAATTAGCCACGACAGTCTTTTGTTTCATTGTTAGGTAGATTACTTTTCAGCCGCCCCTCGTAGTTCGTGATTTCTTCTAAATCAGTTTTGCAATATTAACATAGTTTTGGTTCCTAAGTATTAAATTTTGGCTAAACGTCAAGTAGCCGAACTAGTTTAGTTTTTTTTTTCAGTGTAATAAAATTCCACAAATTGCATTTACAAAACGTACATTCAAACATCGCTTAAGAAAACACAGACAAAATTAAATTATTTATATAGAATTGGACACGGGAAGAGAAGCATAATGTCCGAGGGAGCACGGTTGTCATGAGTGTCATGCATGATCCAGCCAGTGAAGTGGTGCCATTCTTTAGCTATGTTTAAAACTAAATTAAATATTTTTATAAGTGATGTAAATTTCGTTCGAAGCTGGAATGTATGGCAGCCATTACACGGTCAATCCAGATCGTGATCCGACCAAGGTCGCGGATGGCAGGAGATTTCAAAAAATACAGTTAATAATATGTAATCCCATGTCGTGATCCGTCAATCTAACACGTTACACAGTCAATCTGGATCGAGATCACCTGATCACGATCACGTATTGCGATCTATATTGGCTGTGTAATGGCTGCTTAAAGATTTTAGCCGCATTTTAATTTAAGCTCATTATAAGTAAACGATTGTTCTTTATGAGTAAAATTCATTAAAACCCAACCCTCCATAATTTCATGTTTATTATACGAGTACAAATTTTTGACTTTTCCAGTGGGGTTTTTCAATTTATTTTTATCATACAAGCCTTCTCCTGAAAATAACGAATACAACAATAAAATACACTTTTCATCTCACTAGCTCGGAAAGCCCTTTTTGTTTGTTTGATATCTATTGAGAAAATCGCTTTTTATCCACATGTGAAGAAAGAGTTTTGACATTTTGAAGGCAGCTTTAGTGATATTTGACACCTAACAAAACGTAAAATGTTAAAACCGCTGAATTTTTAACATCACATTTAATGAATTGCATCGAGTAAAACATAATAAATACAGTCTTACAACTATATTTTAATTCATAAATATCAGCATTCATCATTACCCTTCATTCTGTTGTAAAAACGGATAAAATGTTCTGACAGTCCAAGTAAGTCGATGTGCGAACAAAACGCATCCGAAATAATAAAAAAAAACTTAAGTCAAAACTTTTTAATTAAGCTGTCAACACATAGAGGTAGTAAAGCAAAGGCCCTACTTTAAAAATCGAAGTTACGTTAGCTCTATCTCTGTCACACGTCCTTCGAGACTAAATCGAGAGAAAGGGATGGAGCTAACTTAACTTCGAACTTCGATTTTCAAAGTAGGGCCTCTGTTTTCCTTCATCTTTGGGTCAACGTTAAATATTCGCATGTTTTTCTAGTTTGTATTGTTATTAAAAATGAGTGATTCGAGTGACGAAAGACGTATTTAACACCTGTGGAATTACGGGAAACCGTGCAAAATGCGGAGTTGAGCTTATTTTCCTCGCTGTAGTGAGGTGAAAAGTTTTGCGTTATACACGGGTGAAAAGTTATATTACGTCTCGTGTGTTGAAACACGCGCTACGCTCAGGATTCTATTTTTGAACCACTCGCTTCGCTCGTGGTCAATCATAGAATCCTTTCGCTAGCTCGTGTTTCACTCGCAGGTAAAATACAACTTTCCCCCCTTACAAATAACTATTTCCGTATGGCGGCCGAGTTAAAAACAATACGGTAACATGAAAGCCATATAGTTTTATCGAGTAGAATAGAGGCCCTGAAGTGATTACCGCGTCGCTATATTTAGCGTATTATTAGCGTATTACCTCTTGTAATATTTGTGTTTAACAAGCCTTGTTGAGAGTTTCCAAACTTTTAAGAGAGGTTGTTTGTTGCCTACAAAACAAATTAATTTAGACACCGAACACGGCGTTTTCGGGATCAAACAATAAAGATCCTCACCCGTATTCGTACTTAAGATTAAGCGGTAACTTTCTGTATAAGTAATTCGTTTAAATGGTAAAGTGGTTAATATAAAACATCGCTATGGTAAGCATAATGTGTTGCTAATTTGTTTATTTTCTTTCACTATCGAACGATGTGAGTGTTACAATAAGTCAAATAGTAAGATCTCCTTATTTGCTTGATTAAATTAATTTGATAAGGAATTCAATTAGCTGATTGTACCCTTAGATTAAAGACTTTAATACTCGTAATCACCCAACTTCTGTTCTTGTTCGCGTAAACATTCAAAATCATTGTTGCCTTGCTTTTACCACTACACACGAATGCAAGTATATTTTTATTTATGTACATACACGCTAATCCAGCGAATGTCAAGTCCTTGAAGGGTCATTGCCAACGGGCAATCGATAATTGGCCTAGCCGCAAAAAACATAGACTAGTAAACAACTTGGTTTCCTAAAAGCGGTACATGTGATTGAGCGGGGTGTTTCAGCCGTTTCCGCCTGATCGAATACACGGAGGCAATTGTAGACTTTCCTATTGATGCTGAAAACGTCGAGAAATCTCCACCGTGCTAGCCGACTACTAACATCTAAGCTATATCCTTTTAATACAGGAAAAATAACATATGTGGGAGGCAAAATATGTACATTAATGAAAATTTGTTTATAACTTTATAAATCTTGGCACTAGAAATCAGAATCTGCCGAGTCGCACTCTATAACAATACTATGAGGGACAGGGTATTCGACTCGCTTGCGACTACGGTAATTGTAACTCATGGTAAGGGAAGGTACTGAACGGTGTTTCTGTTTCAATTGCCAATAACTAGGTTATACGTGTAAATTTACAATATTTTCTTCATGGTAAGGGTACAGAGGTGTTATTTTCTTACAAACGGCTTCCTGTCCATCGGTCGATCGAGCGAAAGAGCACAAACGAGCGATTTTTACCCGACTGCGTCAGAAGGAGGGTTATGTTTTTCGAGAGTATGTATGTATGCATGTATGTAGGGCAAACCTTGGTTAATCGGTGATAGTTAGGTTTATTGACAATATAATATTACATATCCATTAAATAATTTTTGAAGTGTTACTATGTAAAAATGGATGAATTTGTCTACCATTTCTGAATTTCTAATTTTATTTCCAATGTACCAAATTCATTTAATAAACATTTATTTTGACACATGAAAAAGTAGGTAATTCAGTGATATTCAGCTTAATGTTTGACATGAACTTCGTTATTCTGTGATATAGCCAGATTAAGCTTTAAAACTATAAGTAAAATACATGAGATTAATAAAAAACTATTATAATCTTCTCTATTATGCCACAGGAGTGCAACCTCTATTCCTGCTGGCAAGACATAATTATGGCTTTCCACGTTTGGACTGAGTTGTGGCAGAAGGTTCATAATGATGGCGGCAGCTATAGGCTTTCAAAGTGCTCCAAAGAATAGAAAACTATTTTGCAGCTTTATAAATAGTACTTCCATTGTTAATTTCTATAACGGCAGTTTTTATGCTGGATGCATTGTAAGTTTTTTTTTGCTGAACATTTTTTGAAAGGACTGTCCTGTGAAACAAATAAGTGTTTTAGTGTTGGCTTTGCTGTTAAAACATACATAGAACAGAGTCATAACCCATAATTGTATCGAGATAAATTACTGCACTTGGTTATGTCGTGATACAAAAACATACAAAACAACGAAAAACATTAAGAAATCAACCGCCGAAATTAAGGATTTAACGAACGAAAATGTTAACTTGATTTTGCTTTAAAAATATAAACACGTTTAAAAACTCTTACCTTAACGGGTTTTTCTTTTGTTTTATCAATTACTTTCAGTTGTTTTCCGTAATAAAACTTTAATTACACTTCGTATCAACCCACCTAGGAATGTAGGTCAGGACAATTAATTTGCCATTTAATTTTTGATTTTTAATTTTTGTGAGTTCATTCGGATTCTCGCCCTACGTTATCATAATGAATGCAAGTCGCGCAATCTATTGAAAAATAGTACCACCTATAAAAATATTAGATAACTCCGCTATGGGACGATAACAAACTATCACCGAATACCTGCATATCACCGAATAGCCAAGGTTTGCCCTATGTCTATTTCTGGGCACGCTCTGCAGCCTAAACGGCTTGAAGGATTTTAACATACGAGGTGTCATTCGATTCCTCTTTATTGCCGAAGTCACATAGGGTATATAATATTTCAATATGGCGTCCGCGGAAAAAAATATGGAGGGGGAATAATTTTTATTTTTTTATTATAACAATATGGGTATCAAATGAAAGCTATTAAATAGCCCATTCCAAATATATATACATTATAACACTTTGATGCTACTATTTTACAGGAAAGTCGAAAAAATACGTAAATGTTAAGTAATAAACTCCTTTCGCTAGAAAAAGAGTTTCGCTTGTAATTTGTCACTTGTAGCTTCGCGACATTAAAAATATATTGCTTATTAATCATTGATTAAACCACTATTTTATTAATAAAAACTAAAAAGAGTTAAATAAATTAAATTATTAAAAATAAACAAAAAACCGCTTTTCAGTTGTTTTTTATTGCAGTCGGGTTTTTTTAAACATTCTAATTGAGAATGAACGCAGTAAAATGTTTATACGCTATGATGGGATAACTTAAACTCGCCGGTTAATAAATAATTCATCCGTCGAGTTGAAAAGAAAATTGTTTAAGATACTCGTAAATACCTACCCGAGCTAAACAATTGAAGCAAATTGGATGCACTGTGCCTAGTAAAGTGATTTACTGCTTTGATATTACACTCTACCGGGTAAATTGCAGCATTTGCAGTGAAACGGTATTGTTGCTGAAGAATCTACTGCCGCAAAATACAAAAGGTAAAAGGTAAATTACTGTGACGATTGCCAGACAGCTGAATAGTATTCTTGTTAACACGCAGTGTTTGATATCAACACCCTTCTTAATGTAATACGAATACCTACTTGCAATATTTGATAGGATAAGTTTGACCACCATGTGTGTGTGTGTTTTCTAGCGGTGGTTCATAGCTGGGTTTCATGAAAAGCGGTAAGAGATATCAGCTATAATTATAAGATATAGAGATGTAAGCCCTTATATACCTTTATATCGGGGGTTTTTACATAAGGTTTTTATCTAATTAGAAGCCTTGTACCTCGCTTGTACCATGTATCGAACGTCAGGTACCGTCGGATGTTTGGTCATGTTCTTAACATGAGCATCTGCCCTACTAAGCTAATATGTAGTATCCCAAATTTAATACCCAAAGCAGTTTTAATTCTCCTCTGTTAGTAATAAGGTTGATATTGCAACAGGAGTTTTATCTGAGATACTGCGTTTTGGATTAGCAGGGCAGGCATGACCATCATGTTATTGCGTCATCTTATAACATTATTATTATTTTCGGGGTGAATATTTCGTTGCAATTTTTAAAAGTAATAATTGTCCGTCATCAGTACGGACGTCTGATTGAAGTCGGTTCTTCTCGTGTTCTTTGCTTTGTATTTTCTTTCTTTTTCTGTGCACCGCTTTTGTTCCTTGCTATATGATTATTTGATTGACTGGTAGAGAATGCCATGAGGCATTAAGTCCGCCTTCTGTGTTTTTTGTGTTATAAAGATTAACCCCCTTACTAAAAAACGTTGAGTAACGGTGGTCTAGCTATACAATGTTTTGTCCTTATCTGTCATTGTGACATTTGAATTTGACAGATAAGGACAAACATTACATAGTTATACCATCGTTACTCAACGTTTATTAATAAGCGCGTAAATAAATAAAATTAGAGTTGTTTTTAGTGTTCCATAGTCAAACTAGGAAGGAACCCTTACAAAAGTCGCCATCAACAGAACTTGTGAACGATGTAAACAAAGCGCCATATTGATATTGTCTATGGTTTGATGAGTTTACTAGTGAAGCGAAAATTAGACTAAGATTAAAAATCGCTATATTTAAAATAAAATTGGAATCACTAGAATCGATTGAGGAAGACATGTCACCAACATGTATAATGAAAGGCTCCGGTATAGGTACAATCCGTTGTTTTCTAAACTACCGAAATTGAAATCGTTTTAACACACTACTTCTCGTTATAGTATTAATTTGGCCAACACTAGTCAGCCATCATAATTTTGATCATAATATTCATAGTAGACAATTACAGACTTGAAACGAAACGAAACAAATAATTATGTCATTGCAATATGTCGGAATAACCTCAATTGCAAAATAATTTGAAACTTTTACTGAAATATCGAATTTTAAGTGATATTACATTGTTCAATAAGGATTAGAATAACAACTGGTGAAATAGCATATGGATTTAGTAGTGATGGAGAGCTAGTGTAAAAATGTAGGGTAGACTGGGTACGGTTGAAACAATTGTGCTTTGATGGCATCAGCATAATGCTATTGAGGGTTGAATAAAATGTCAAACATGTGAGGGCATACATCTGTGTTGAAATGTATACTATTGTTTTATGCTCAGATATATTCATATTCATTCATAAAGGTATTTAACAAGAAATCAAAGCATTTCTTCTTTAAAAAAGTTACCCGGAACTAAACAGCCTAAGTAATTATAAGATTCTGTTTTGTTGCTTATTCCCGGATCAATTCACTCAGTGTAAATTAAATCAATCAATCAATACTCATTAATACTTACGTGTGTTTCATCCGTACCCACCCCCATCTGGCGTCAAAGAAAAATCATAGTGGCGAGACTAAGAACGTAAAACAAAAAGTAATCATTGTTATTTTATCATAAACATCTGACAAGTGACCAGAAAAGTATTCAAAATTCAATAGATATAATTCAAAAAGTTATTCGACAAAGATATCAACTGAAAATACTAACTTTTGATTACCAAAATACAATAGGGTCCCCTGCAGGAAACTACAACGAGCGATAGTTGATGCAATACTGTGGAACTTGTTCGCCCTAACATGCCACGCATTTCTTCCATTATACCCCTCACTCTACAGCTGATAGTTTCTCGGATATTCGCTTTGTTTCAACCGTACCCCGTTACAACCGTACCCAGTCTCCCCTACGAAGAAATGTTGCCTAAAAGGTTTGTTTACACGGTTTACAAGTTCTATTGATGGCGACTTTTTAGTTTCGCCAAATCCGTTCGTTTGTCCGCAGCTTAGCTAAGCTAGCTAGAAAAGTGTTATTTGGCATGAATATGTACATATTAGTCACGCCGAGAAAGGGTTAGGGCGCATAACGTCACACTCGCTAAATGTCCCTTTGTCCCTTTCGCGAAATGTCCCTTTCCTAAATGTCCCTTACGCAAAACGACCCTTCTGCTAAAGGTCCCGGTTGCAAAACGTCCCTTCACATAAATAAAGTCCCGTTCGCAAAACGTCCGTTTCGCAAAATTACCCGTTCGCAACAGGTCTCTTTCGCAAAATGACTCGTTCGCAACACGTCTCTTTCGCAAAATGATTCGTTCGCAAAGCGTTCCTTCGTTACATGCATTACGTGGAGGTAGTCCCGTGTAATGAACAAATTAATACTACGATTGTTGAGCAGTCATATTGTTACTAGTTGGTCCGCCAGGGTAAATCAAAGGTGAGTTGATATGTGAAATCCCCATTCCACACTAAGGCCAATGTAGGGATTATTATAGGCCATTTCTTATCTCTACTTAAACAATCTTTTCCAGACGGGATATTTTGCGAGTGGGTCATTGCGCAGACGGGACGTTTTGCGAAAGGGGCGTTAAGCAGTAGGGACTTTCAGCGAAAGGGGCTTTCTCAGGAAGGGACGTTTTGCGAAAGGGGTGGGACCTTTTGAGAAAGGGGCGTTTTGCGAATGGGGTATTTTACATAAGGGATCATTTGCAGAAAAGATATTTTACGAATGGGACGATTTTGGTGGAAGGACGTTTTGCGAATGGGACGTTATGCGCCCTAACCCGAGAAAGTGCTAAAAAATAAAATCTTGCGGGTTTGTGACAATAATTTTTCGATTAGGGGATCCGGTTGTGAAATATTAATTTCAAGTGTCCCCCCCCCCCAAACCCAAAATTACAAATACTAAAAATCCCATGTAACGAATTTAAAAGAAAAACTATCACGACTAAGTAGACATCATTGGTTACAGGCGACTTAAATGTTTATAAATACCTACCTACTGAAAATCACCACGTATGACAACGATAAAAGTAAATAGAAAATTAGTCCATAGATACTTGTTGTTTTTTGAGATAGTTTTTTGTGTTTGTAGTAACGGCTTTGGAACATGGTCCCACATTCTCCTGCCCGGCTTCTTACTTTTTATTGCCTTATAACAATTATAGCTCAGTAAAGTGTTTGAGGAGCTGTCAGACAAGTAAGAGAACGCTACAATATTAAACAGCACTCGAATTGGACCACATTGCCAAATTAATTTCGGTAAGCGCCGTAACCTTTTTGCCAAGGTTTACATTACACACCGCTTAAAGTGCCCTTAATAGATGCAACCAACATAATGCATTTAACTTAAGTCAAAATGATATCGTTGGGACACTGTAATTGGATTTTACTTTGCGAAATTTGCCTCGATCACGTGACAAAGCTTTGAAACCTATCGCACTCTCACTCACGTCTGCTTATTTAGGTACCTACTGTGCGAGTTTCCCAGAGTCAAGTCGAGAGTAGGTAAATACCTGAGACGTTCTGTTCTGAAGGAGTTATCCGGGATTGAAGTAATAAAACTAATGATAAACTCGTAGATCCTATCCGCAAGTTCCAAACTAAGATTGCGGATAGGGTTTCTGTGAAAGTCGTGATAAGTCTCGAGCTCTAGCTCACATTTCAGATTGAACTTTTAAATCTCGTCGGCGTGTTGTATAAATCACCTTAATCGCGGGACTTCCTGCTCGCGTAATCCCAACACGTTGTAAGAGAGCGAAAAGTGCGAAACTTTAATCCACATTGAAATATTTAAAAACTCTGTTGAGTGTGAAGCGTTTTAAAAAGAAAAGGAGGGTGGCGCTGCGCTGTCATTTAATGCGAAACGACTGCGCTTGTTCGAAATGAGTTTGCGTTATATCACGCGTAGTTATATGTACTTACAGGGATGTTTTTACTCCAAATAGGGTGTAAGAATTTACGTTACAAAAAAATCATCTTAAACATCTTTAAATAGAAAATTAGTTCATACTAGTTCTTTGATAGGTATATTTTTTTTGTGTTAGTATTTAGTACCGGCGTCGGAACCTACACTGACCATGGTCCGACACA
Organism: Acleris literana; assembly: GCA_946894065.1. Lineage (NCBI taxonomy): Eukaryota > Metazoa > Arthropoda > Insecta > Lepidoptera > Tortricidae > Acleris > Acleris literana. Next base: position 11,743,538 of record OX335668.1, on the reverse strand, counting down.
CTCTTGCATGGTATTTTCCTAAACTAAGTATAAAATGACCTGTTTTATATTTAATGAGTAAAAAATAACTTATTTTAATTTAACAATCATGAACAAAAAAATAGTTCATACTAATATTAATAAAAGTCACCCTAAATATAAATTCGGGTCTGCACTCCACACTTATGCCCCTTTCGCAACGAAGTCGATTGTCTGGGTCACCACGGACTTTCATGCCAAAAAAGTGCGGGCCGCTTCTCTAGAGTCTAGACACACCGCGCTCCTTGAAATTATGCGCCGGTCTCTTGCCTCCGTCAACGTTCCCGCTTTACTGGAGCCAACCGGTATCGCTAGGGACGACGGCAAGAGACCTGACGGTATTTCTTTAATTCCGTGGAGTATGGGGCGAGTGCTGGTGTGGGACGCTATTTGTGTAGACACCCTAGCCTCGTCTCACCTCCGCGGAACAGTAAATAAACCAGGCGCGGCGGCTGAGGCCGCCGAAACCATGAAGAAGAATAAATACAAGGGTCTCGGTGCAGAATATCACTTCGTTCCTTTCGGCGTCGAGACCCTAGGTACGAGGGGACCTGGTGCTACTAGCCTTTTTAAGGACATTTCAAAAAGGCTAATAGAAACAACCGGAGACCACAGAGCTGGCAGCTTCCTCGGGCAACGCATAAGTATTGCTATACACCGAGGAAATGCTGCCAGCATCTGTGGTACTTTGCCACGGACCTTTCTATTTTTAGTTTTTATTTAGTTTTAATTTTATACCCCCTTACTAATAAATGTTGAGTAACGGTGGTATAGCTATACAATGTTTTTTCCTTATCTGTCATTGTGACATTTGAATTTGACAGATAAGGACAAAACATTGTACAGCTATACCACAGTTACTCAACGTTTATTAGTAAGGGGGATAGTATTTTGCTTAGTTATAATTAGGTTTATTTTAGCTTTATTTTTAATTTGCCATAGTTTTAGTATTAATTTTTACTTGTACTTTGTATTATATTTAAAGTGTATTAAGTTTGTAATTTGTTATTTTGCCTAGTAAATATAAATTAAACTTTGTTAATAAAACCTAAAAAAAAACAATATAAAAGAAGAAAATTAAGACTTTTATTACGCCGTCACTGTTCTCTTCAATATATTGAAGAAAATAATGATAACTACCAGCAACTTTTGATGTCGAAATCAATGGGCCCGGGGGTAGTATCCATAAATAAATAAATAATAATAATCCATTCCATTTAAAATAAGTTGTGTACGAAGTCAATAATGACGGCGGTTAAAACGCCGAATAATCATTCTACCAGACTTAATAAATATTTAGGTAGGTACTTGTACTATTACTTATTCTGTGGTAGTGTACTTACAATGTTTCCGTGCGCTCACCATTTTCCTCAACATTCACGTGACTGGTGGCATATATTTTTATAAACGTCGAAGAAGACAGCTGAACATCCGGCAGCGCTCATCCGCGTCATACAGTCCACACGCTTCAAAACACGTCCTGAGCTTTAAAAATTCTGCAATATTTAATAACACTTTGTACAAATACGGTCAAACTCATAATTAGCTGTAGGTAAATTTAAGGACCTTCTCGCAATAACGTAATAAAGTTAGAGAAGTTTGAATTTAGTATATTTATAACTGCGACAAGGTATAAAACTAAAATGTACAGCTACTTATGAGTTCGACGATTTGGGCCCGCTTGCACGTAAATTGAACTCTAGGGTTAACCTAGATCCTAGAGTTCAATTTACGTGCAAGCGGGCCTAGGTACCCCAGGTAAAATTATTCGCGAATGTCAGATTCATATGAGAACTGACCATTTTAACGAATAAATTAACCTGTTAAGCTAGGGTTAACATTCACGTGCAAGGGGGCCTAAGAGACGCATTTAGTGAGTGAGCAATTTATTTTTGTAACTTACTCAGAATAGAATAGAAATAATTTATTCACCACTTAGCGCAGCAATCCGCGGCGCTGGTTTTAAGAAGGACCCTGACTTGAAAACTAACTTAAATATATATAAAACAAAAAAGGGGTAACGACACAAACAGCAGCGAAAATCAATAAACCTGACAATAAAAAATAACCAATTTGCAACCGAAGTTTCTTTGTGTGGCAACACTAGAACAACACAACCGTTTTCTGTTGCTGTACGAGCGTAGGCCAGATTTATTTCTGGGCATGAAATACGTATAATATCAATTTAAATTATTGTCAATTGATATTTAAAACACTACATTATTATCATATATTACTCCATCACTTAAGCTGACCGGTGCAGGGGGCCGTAATAATGATGTTCATGATGCTTCATTCATTAAAATCGATCCAATAGTTCAACCGTACCTACCTCACTTTTATGTAAACTTAATAACCAGAGGTCGGAATAGGTAGTGCTTATTAACCTAAACTTGATGCATCTTCATTCAGTAATGTATTCCCATCTCACTCACGCATGAATGAACATGCGTCAAGTTTAGGTTAATAAGCACTACCTATTCCGACCTCTGTTAATAACACACACTGCTTTTATTAAACTTTTACAACCAGTATATTCGTGAGCTGAACTAACGTCGCCACAACTAACAACAACTGTCAAAACGAAAAAAAACGTTCAGAAACCTTACGTTTATTTTTTTAATTAGGTAAATAAACCATTATTTCGTTTTATGTGTATATGAAATATGTGTAAAACCTTTCACACACGTCTGTAATGAAAGACATTCGAATGCAAAGCCGGTCCCTTATGTAAATGGAACACAATTTCTATAAATGATAATCTCTAAAAGGTGTTGGGGTAAGTCCAGCTACTGTTGAAATGAAATAAAACATAAATCTACTAAACCTGACATTATTCCAATCGCTTCTTTGGGATTGGTAAACACTTGGCAGACGTTACGGATCATGCTATGCCGTCAAACTAAGTGTTCAACGAGCGAGTAACAAATATCTATTAAATAGACGAAAACCTCGAAACAACAGCCACCTCTTCTTTCAGAGCTAATAATAAAATCCATCCCGATAAACATAGCTTTCTTTGAAACAGACACAGACAGACACACAGATATACACAGATGCACAAACACACAGAAACGCAGACACACAGACACACAGATATACAGATACACAGATACACAGATGCACAGATGCACAGACACACAGATACACAGATACTCAGATACACAGATACACAGATACACAGATGCACAGATATACAGATGCACAGATATACAGATGCACAAATACACAGACACACAGATACACAGATTTACAGATACACAGACACACAGACACACAGATACACAGATGCACAGATATACAGATGCACAAATACACAGACACACAGATACACAGATACACAGATACACAGATGCACAGATATACAGATACACAGATACACAGATACACAGATACACAGATGCACAGATGCACAGACACACAGATACACAGATACTCAGATACACAGATACACAGATACACAGATACACAGATACACAGATGCACAGATATACAGATGCACAAATACACAGACACACAGACACACAGATACACAGTTATACAGATGCACAGACACAGATACACAGATACACAGACACACAGGTACACCGATACACAGTTATACAGATGCACAGACACAGATACACAGATACACAGACACACAGATACACAGACACACAGATACACAGATGCACAGATATACAGATGCACAGATACACAGATACACAGATACACAGATACACGGATGCACAGATATACAGATGCACAAATACACAGACACACAGATACACAGATACACAGATACACAGATACCCAGACCCACATATACACAGATACATAGACACACTGATACACAGATACACAGACACACAGATACACAGACACACAGATACACAGATACACATACACACAGATACACAGATACACAGATACCCAGATACACAGATGCACGGACACACAGACACACAGATACACAGGATAAACTGATAAAAACCATTATTTTTGCAAGGGCTCTTTTTGGGCGGGAGTAAATGTACCCGGCCAAGTGTACAGTGTACCGAGCACACTTTTGTTTAAGGGAAACGACAAACGACGACGCGGCTAGCCCCGTCGGTAGTAAGTTGCTGTACCTATAGTGACCCGGCTTACGGAGCTTACGGTCCAGGGCCCGATCCCCGGTATGAGCAAAAATTTGAATGATCAGTCCGAGTATTTAAGTGCCTATTCGCTATTCGTTTCCCTGTTTAAAGTGTTTTTTCAATTTTCTGACACCATAAAGTAGTGGTTTAGTTTTTCAAGCCAATATAAATTAAAAGCGCTAATCGGGTTCGCCTTGGCCAGTCGTTTAGAGACGCTTGTATCGTTGAAATCACGGAAAGAAAAAAGTTGTCAACACTGTATGTTTATGTTTTATTTCTTGTTATTAAAATAATATAATTTTAGGACGTACTAGAACTAGTGAGACGGGCTCTGTAGACGGCGCGATGGGCAGCTCGGCATCCTAGTTTCAGGCGTTTACGAGATAAACCGCCTTTTAAATATGAATCACCAATATTCCTGTCTCTGTCGCGCAAGGCAGTTACAAATTTTAATGTTTACAATTGAGACAGTTATTAAACTAGAAAATATCAAAAGTCTTTCTACAATAAATCGGTTTATTCCAATCGATCGGTAAATTATTCACAAAGTTTATATTGTGATTTTGCCATAATTTACTTTCAACTTTGTACTTGACCCTTTTGACATCAAGTAAGGCTATCGTTTAACGTTGACAAAAAGATAGCAATAGGGGTAAAAAAAAAACATAAAAATATATTATCCTACATAACTAGAAAGCTTCTTTTTATGATAGATTAAAGCATAATTTTTCGAGTACTATATTTTTTTTGTTGCATAAATTAGTACTTTCTTGTTTGTTATAATAGCTTCCTTCCTCTGAACGCTAAACCTATTTCACATTTCAACATGGTAACTTCAGTCGTCAGAGAAAAGGGTCTCGACAGACCGACGGACAGAAGGCCAGAGAGACAACAAGGTGCTCATATAAGTTCGTTTTTCGTTAAGCATGGAACCCTTAATAACACTGTTCGACAGAGTACAGCTATAATGAGTCCCTTTTAGATTTTAGTGCAGGAGATAATATCATTTAAGTGCCTACGAGCATCGCAAGAGCCGCCATTATTACCCCAACCCTTGACACCTTTCCTTCCAAATATTTGGTCTAACAAACTTGATTCCTATTCTAGCTTCTTTAATTATCTAATTTTAAAAGACATTTTTATTTTTTTAAATTTATAACAGATTAATAACGATAAAAATATACATATTAAACGAATTCACAAACTGCCTTTGCTGCATTTTCAAATGCTTACTTAACCATTATGTTTCGACTATGTCATAGGTTTTTATGCGTGCTATGCACATTGAAAGTGTCTATAAAAAAAAACTTTGGCCTTTGTAAATTAAAATGTCACAACGACGCAGTTCGTTAAAAATAAGCAAAATATCGCATATTTTTAACCCTAGTTGATGAGTGTCCAGTGTTCATACGCGCCTTTAATGTATCCTGTCATTCAAATTGAGGATGGTGACAGTTACGGGGTTGGTCATTGAGGATGTGAAATGAATGATTCAACGCATGCGCTCCGCGCGCGCCTTCAGCGAGATATAAGCAAGTGGAATCATCCTAGCGCCGCATAACTTTCTGGCAAACTCGCGGAGGACTGCGAGGGCCCGCATACTCACACTCCCAACTACTCGAACACTCCAAACATATTAGTTACTCGTTTACGTTTTCCGCAGTGCGTTTAATTTTACAATTTGTAAAACTTTGCTCAGTTCCCATCAAGTTCGCGGCGCGCATCACAAGCCGTCCGGCTGAGGTAAGTTCATCGCTTTGTCTGTTTAATTTAAAATTATTCTTTTTTTTTTACAATAAATGTAAACTTATTGTTTTTTTTCCATACAAGGTTTTTACAGATAATTACGATCACATCAAAAAAATATTCAAATCGGTTGAGCCATTCTCGAGTAATGGCGTGACCAAGGGAAACAGGGATACATTTTCATGTATATAGATTGTACATAAGGCTGTATTTCGTTTTCGACGCGTATGCTTTTGTGAATGATCAATACTTAAAATATTAAAACCCGGAATTAAAAAAGTTCCAAATTTTATAAACATTTGTAAAAAATATGATGTATTTTACCATGTATAAATTTTATTTTTGAGAACTAACGACAGCTCAAACATTTTTCCTAAAATAATTAGTAAAATGTGATTATTGAATAAAATCGAAATGGTTATTGAAGCCATGATAACTTTTAAAATCATATGATTCGGAAACGGGTATGTTGAAATAATTCAATATACAAAAGTATATTAAAATAATACATACTTGTATAGTTCATTAGAACCATTTGGTTCATTTCTACATTTGGTGCGCTGTTGGTAATTTAAAACATTTTTATTCATCGAGCCCCCGCCGTGCCGTCATTTCTGATCAAGAACTCATGACAGTCATGACTTATGATATGAACCTATATAACGCGCCTAATGGCGCGTTGAGCAAAGCGTATGTACTATTTGATTACTACGTACTAGTGATAAGGACGAAATAATTATGAAGTGTAACGGCGCATTCCGCACAACGGCCATTTCCGTCGGGAGTAGATACACGCACTATAAGGCAAATAAATTTGCTAAAAATGTTTTTCCAAACAATTCCGAAATTTCCTATCACATGAATTTTTAATTAAGCAGATACCAAATGCCCAACCTATTAATGTTATTTTTAGGTAGTTAGACATCGTTTCTAATTCTTCAAATAAATATTTTCAACATTACAATTTTTTGCTGCAAATAATGCACTTTTTATCGTAAAATTTTAATTATCGGTCATACACATAATGCGATTGTTAAACCCTATGTGCGGAACGGAGTAGTCCGACTTATCCATCAGCAATGCAAAGCGAATACATTTGTACTTTGTAAACCGTATAGTATGCATTAAGTAGAATAGAATTGAATCTTGTTTCATTAGCCGGAATATTCAGTTACAGTTCAATTTTCCAAATTTAATTGGTTAATGCGTATTATGCGGTAATGCGATGTTGCGGTTACACATGTGGTCCATGCTCTAGTGAAATTTATGCGTATCTTGGCTCGTTGTATCCTGATTTAAAATAATTTGTAGAACGAAGGTTGTAGAGTGTAGACTAAAGTAGGTACTGAAAATAAAACTCTTAGCCCCGTTTACCCACATATTTAACATTTGTGTTCAGTTCTAAAACATAAATTTCTATGTGTCTGGGATAGGCTAGGTGTGTTGTGTTCTTTATCATAGTTTTCTTAAATACAAAAAAAGCTTAATCCACAATTTTATTTTGGTCGGTAAATTTCATAATTTACAAAATCCAACAATACAAACAAATATTGTGATATATTCTAAAGTACGAAAGTATTTTTTTTTATCTTCTCCAATTTTATCACCATGACGTTTTTCAACGGAGCCTGGGTAAAGAGACACAATAATACCCCGTCACGTGTTTAGTTTAAGGCTTTAAGCATTTAGTTTGGCACCTGTAACGTGGCTGTCCCGGTGCTATGGGAAAATAAACGAAATGTCCGTCTCAAAAATATCCGTTTCATTCTGCTTCTGAGCCACCCCCTGCTTTACCGGCTTCACTTTAATATAACCATTTTTACCACGGTTTTTACCAACCAGACCAATGTTTTTCTCCCTTTGAACCAAGTCCATATTATGAAAAACTAGAGGGACGACTGCGACTTCGTACGCGTAGAATTTTTCCGCTACTCCCCCTATTTTAACCCCTTAAAACAATTTTTTCCTAAAATTCCTTCTTAGTGCACCCCTAGGATATCAAAAAAATATCTTCTTCAAATTTCAAGTCCTTAGGTCCAGCGCTTTCGGCTGTGCGTTGATCGATCAGCCAATCAGTTTCTTCTTTTATATACATTATTTTATTTCTTTGGAAGAAACAAAAAAAACGAAGGAAACGCACAAACCTAATGTTTTATAATTAATTACTATAACATATTATTCAAAAATCGTAAAACGCGGACTTGATTTAGGGAGTGAGAAACGTTACCGCCCGGTGCTACATTTTTATAGTTATTTTTTACAGCTATGCGGTGCGTCGCCTTACAGTCCACTTAAAACCATGTGTTACATCCAGAAATCGTAGGCTTAGTAACAGCTAAAACACTGGAGGTCCTATGGACGCGAAGCCCTAAACAGTGTTAGGATCCTAGTGCCGAAAGTTCAGACAAACTTGTGCCTTATGCTTTTCCGTTGCCGGGGGCGGCTGTATCACAAGATCACAACCTGCAAAATAAATCGAACCGAACGACTCAGGCTCACGCTACGAAATGGTAATCGACAAATTCGTAAGGTTCTTGCGTCGATACTTTTCATATTCTCATATAAAACCAATTTTTTTTAACTTGAAGCCTAGACCGGTTACATGACGAGATAGGTAATATGAGCAAACTTCGCTTGTTACGTTCGTTACGGGTCAGGCTCGTTGCGCGCTTCCAAAAAGGTATCGCGTAGGAATTTAACTGGTGTTTGAAATTTTACCAATTATGTTGAAAATTTGGCAGAAGCTGATTTTGTAATTGTTTGTATTTAAATGGCAAAGATCATGGCCGGTATTTATTTAGGCCGAATTTATCAACTTTGATGATTGATTATTCTTCTTCTAATAGTCGGTATTAGTTTTGCTACGGTCTTATTTACTTGAAATCCACTGTGTAGCATTCAATTGCCACTTATAATTCATTCTGAAAGTTTCTGAAGTCCTGGATTTATCATACAATTGACTTAACCATTTCCTTTGTTAAGTAAGACTTTACAAAGAGGCAGGAGGGCGCGGAGTTATCGAGGTATTTCATTAATATTCTGAGTTGCACCAACTTTATAAGAAATACCATAAAACTGGAACTGCGGAAAGTCATAGTCTTTTTACCTGTACATGACGTACAAGTTCTCACAAATTCATTTGAATCATTTTGAATATTTCATTAGATTTATTAGTTAAACATCTTAGCCTATTTGTGCATAATGTGGTTGCTGAATTATCAATAAGTTTTTAAAGTTGGTGGTAATTCTGTAGCTCTACCTACCCCACTCTGGGATTACAGGCGTGAAGCTATGTATTCTTATTACTTTGACTCTTTAAGTAGTATCTTGTGTACATTCTTTCAAATAAATGAGTATATTTAAACGTCTGTCAAAAAGAATAGGTCTCATCGTTTACTTTTAATGTAAGTAGTGCCTTACAAAATAGCCCGACATCAGTCACACGTAATGTAGAAATACATGTTTATTATTTTTCATCGTCTGATATCACTCAAAGTTTCATTAATATAAAAGCTCGAGGTTGTACAACACCGTCATCCCGACCGAGAGAGGTTAGAGTAAGGATAGAGTTGTTCCCTATAAATACTATAATAGCACTGGTAACAAAGTAGGTAATAAAAAAAAAACAGTATGCCATTACAATACATATTGCTTGTACAGTTGTTGGTATCTGTACTTTGATTTAGATAATCGAGTGTAATGGGTGTAAAGCACGCCGAACATTCCGCCATTCCATTAACTTATAATGATTCGAATACCGGAAAGTTGAATCTATTTAAATTATAGAAAGTGTCAGGATGAGCGGACGTATGGTGATCTAAATATTTTGGCAGCGACCCGTATTCAAATTATTCATAATTTAAAAATAAATTACTATTTAGGTATGTGATGACTATTTTAACTTTTAACTTGAAAATATAAAATATCATGTAGTAAGAATTAAGAAGAAAGTTCACTCAAAAATAATTTTAAGGCTAAATCTATTATTCTATACAACCCCAGGCTGATTATGGAGGATCTTAGTCATTTATAAGACATGGTCCGACCAATCATGGAACAAATTACTACAGTTACAAACCTCTCAATGGACCCCATGTCTGAATTTTAGTTCACATTCACGCCGATATTAGTTGCAATATCACAAATTGCCAACTGCATAGCATCGTGATTTAATAATACCGACAGTCGAACAAGAAGTCGCAAACAGGCTGATTGCCTATTCAACGAGATTACAGTATCACCCTAAACTTTTTGCCAACAAACTAAGAGAATTCTACACAAACCTATATGGTAGTAGATACGTACGTCAGGACACTTAGGCTTGATGCTTAAATAAGAAAAAATGCTTTTGTCATTGGATAATAACGGAAATAAAATACCATACAAAAGTTTGGAAATTAACATTTTCCCACGTCATTTATACAGTGTGTTCCTTCCACGACGGCGCACCTCACCGTTTAAATAGACATCGCGTCGCGCGGCGCACGGCAATCTCGATGCAAGTGAAAAAGTTGTCGACATAGATTGACCGGGAAGGTAGTCGAGGGTCCTTAAATATAAGCGTTCCTGATGTTTTTCTTGCACTTAGTATGTTCCTTATAGGAGGATCTTACATTAGGTACACTCGCTACGCTCATAGTTCCACCAGCCCTTGCAGTCTTGCATAGTTAAAAAATACCTAACTATTGTCTCTTCGGCAGCACGCTGCCAACTTAGGTTTTCTGTTTTGCGGTTTTGTGCTCGTAAGCGCTACTCTACTAAAGGCCCGAGAGCTTCTTAATAGCTAATACATGTTAATGCTGAAGTTCATAAACACAAATCAATAAAGTCTGAGTTTAAAAACTTATTACTTAACTAAAACTTTTTATAAATCTTATTTAACCGACATATTAAATCTTGAAAAATACTACCTATCTTGATTACTACGACAAAATAAATAACCGAGTACCTATTTGAATTTACGAATAAATACTTTATTACAAAATGTAAATTTTTCGAAATTTTTGGGCATTCTACCGTTTTCTTTTAATTTCAACATGAAACCTACTTATAACCCTCTGGCTCGCGCGCTGTAGCTGTAGTCTCAAGTTCACAACTAAACCCAACGCCCCTGAAGGCAGGTTTGGACGCACGTTATTTGATTCAATTCGGTTTAGCATCCAATAATTACCGATCTGTATTATAATGACTCGGGAATAAAAAAGTCGCAAGTTCTTCATTTCGGAAGAACCTAGGTAAAATACCTATATATGTACAGTGTAACAAGAAAGAGTAGAAATTAAATAAAATGGAACTAAAAAAAATCCATACTAAATAAAATTGTTACCATGTTTACGCATTTTACGTCAAAAATGTGACAGTTACGTAGAAAGTGGCGCCCTCATTTAATTTCTACTCTTTTTTGTCGCACTGTATAGTCAACACTCGGAAAAAAACATTTGCAAAAAAAACCCGACGATTTGAGAACCTACTCCTTTTTTTTGAAGTCCGTGAAAAACTAGTTTTTGTGATTTTGTTACACGGTATTAGAATATTCGGTCTTTTCGGAATAAAAAGTAACTCGAGATTTTAATTAGAGCGTACGTAAAAGGTTGTTGCAATAAGTAAAGCCATAGATTCTATGTTAGTAGTTAGTTTCAACTCCTTTTTAAACCGTGTTACGGAAATATAATCGAATAAAGGTGCATCATCATAACGGAAACACAAAAGGTTATATTGGCCCGTTGATCCATCTAAAGTGAAACGAGACGCGTTGCAGTCGGCTAGGCTACTCGAGGGCCGAAGGTAAACAAGTGGTCGGTAGATGGAATAAAATGGAACAAGGGCCAGGTCCGACTGGTCTGAGTGAATAGCTGGGACTAAATTATTAGCGCCAGCCTTCGGAGTATAACCAAACCCCTGTTTACCCTTGTTATAGTAAGAACTACATCGTCACACGACTCGAAATCAAAACAAAGCGAGTCATCAAAATGTAATGGTACTTGGTACTTGTAAATTAATGAATGTTGAAGAGTAAGAAACGGCACAGAAGCCGTACGTTTAAGTATCAACTACCAGTAGGTGAGTCTCTGGATAATAATTTTGTGAATCAGACATAAAGCTGTACGCACTAATTGGTACACTGGTCGTGAGTTTTTCGCCACTCGTCGGTCAAAACTCTTTTTACCGAAAAAAGATATTGGGCTAAATCCATTACTTAAAAAAAAAGACATTGTATATGCCTATATACACCCTTTCCCCTGTTTATCATAGAAACTTTTATATACAGATGAGAGTATTATTTAGTTAGATAAAATATTAATTTAAAATAAACAATACTTATTTATTGTATTATCCTATCTAATTCTCTTACACCGTATTGCACAATATTTAAAACTAGAGGACGCCCGCGACTTCGTACGCGTAGAATTAGTTTCCCGCTACTCCCCCTATTTCTTCCCGTTGGGGTTCGATTTTCGGAAAATCCTTTCTTAGTGCTCACTTACAATATGAAAGGAACCCCTGTACCAAATTTCAAGTTTCTAGGTTCAGTAGTTTCGGCTGTGCGTTGATATCTATATCTATCTATATAATTACCTATATATATATATACATATATATATATATATATATATATATATATATATATATATATATATATATAGATAGATACTCGAAATAATTGTAAGTGCTCATTCTCTTTGCAAGGGGCTTTACATGTTAAAATGTATTTCACCAAATAAATTGCTTTGTAAATTCTTTACTAAATATGATTTAACCTTTGCAAAGTATAATAGCGGCCTGCACACGTAGAGTTCGGACCGCGGGAAACGCCACGCGCTATTCCAATCTTCGCGCCGAACCGTACGTGTAAATGCAACTGTAATAGTAAAATAGTAAAAAACCTACGGTTCCGACTGGCGCGCGGAATGGCGCGTGGAATGGCGCGAGGCGTTTCCCGCGGTCCAAACTGTGCCGTGTAAAGGCCGCTAATAAGTGATAAATACGATCGACGTAGGTACGGTGTCATTATTAAATATTAGATTATTATGTCGGTCGTATTAAACGCTTTTTCGAAACGAGTGACATATCGGCTCGTTAAGCTCGTCGTTTTAAAAAACAATTTCGCAGTTACACAGGGCCTCTATTCAACACGGTAAAACATATCGTTTTTGACCTGTTATCATGTGTCCTGTTATGTGGTTGATAATTTGTAAATTACTGTTGCTTGAAACCTTTAATTTGCGGTTTATCATTTATTTGTGGTTTCATTTGGATTGTTTAGTTAGTTCATTCATACAGTCACTATTCGAGTAATATCTTAGCTAACATTGGGCTCAAAATTATCTAACGGCTCTTTATGACTAGGCCTTAGTGTTTAGCGCAACGTTGTATTGTATCATAATTTCTCGTGAGCACGAGTCATGCTTCCTGTAAGCATTCCTATTGCTTGACGTTACAAACTCAAATCAGGTTATATAAATTAAGATTCAACATGAAGGTGTCGTAATGTAAAAATATCCAATGATTGTTTTACTATGAGCCACTGTAATTGCTCGAGACGAGACGGTTAATCTTGGCACGTATTGTTTATTACATCCTCCATTAAATACCAGCCTACGCTAGTCTGAAGATACCTCATTAGGTACCTACTCATTTTCATTTCGAAATACTTATATGTATAAGGAAATGGTAGTAATAAAAGCAGAGTTTCTATTAAGTATGTAATCATCGAGGTTTAATCTCTCGAAACGAACTTAGTTGTGAGTGTTGCGACGTCTCGACGTGCGAGCACGCACGCCCAACAAGAAGAGAACAATAAAATTAATGTTTAACATTTTCATTGGCACCGCGAATCACAAGTTCTTGGAACACGGCCTCATATAGCCTACGGGCGGCGGTTAGCGTTTCAACTCAAATTTCGTTATTCCATGGGGTAACTACATGATCTTAAAATAACCTATACGTCTTAAGTTCCCATCATTCAATTTCATTTTTTGATGACACTGGCAGGTTTTAATCCATATTACTGAAATTGCTTTCGAAAATGTCGAAATATAATTTTAATACGAATAACGGCAGCGGTTTAATTGGTTCATGGCTTAATTTGCGTGAATAAAGCACGGTGCCTGCATCACGCAGCTGTTGAGGCTCGATATAGCTTACATACTCGTAAAACTGTCATCATGCATACTGGTAACTTTTCTCCGCAGCACGCTCCATAAACGCCGTTGTCCGCGGTGAACTTGATATTGTTGATATTAGTTTTTTCTTTAAGCATTCGGATGAAAATAGGTAACATATTTTCAGTAGCTTCGTTTCATTATTTAAAAGTAAAATTCTTCCGTTAGTTTATATTACGTATCTATACTTATAGCGAGAGAGTATCGGCTGGGTACTCGTTGGCTAAGGCAATATGGAGGCTCTGAAATTACGCCCGAAAATGAAGTTATGCGCTGGTCCTCCATTAATTTAGTAAATGCAGCGTCTTCTCTAATGCCGGTATAGGTACATAATAATGTTATGATGTTACATGATAAATAATATATAAATATCTGGGGACAAAGTTGCGTCAAATTTCAAGTGTTGAATGACATAATATTCTTTCTTCTTTTGTGCTTTTCAGTCTTTATCGAGGACGGGTTTTAAATCATCGGCATGTTGTCTTCTTAAATAGTGAAACAGAAGTTACCTATCCACTTAATTTATGTAAGCATCTCGCAGAACTGTACGTAGTTTATCTGAATGGCTTCGATTGGCGCGGCTGGGACTCGACCGCTGGCCGCGCCTACGTTTGATTTATCGTTGTTTGCTTAGCTACCATAAATCAGCTCTGTTGATTTATTCTAGTGTCGCGCTTGTGCTCTTTACTGAACTTGTTTAAAGTTCAAACTCAGTGCTTATAGTTAGTCATGATTGCAGGAAAATTAACGATAGTGCGGTCTCGTGGCTGCTGCTCTCCGACACTGCCTAATTCGCTGGTATAATATAAACCTAGTTGTAGTCGCTAGGACAGTTTCAAATTTATGAAACTGAATAACTGAATATCAAATAAAGATTTAAGAGTAGGCATCTATATTCATCTTTTTGTGCAAGTGACCATTACTCATATCAAGCTTCTATCTAAACCTTATCACGCACGTCACCAAACCTTCACGTATAAAGTAGCTTTCTAGTTCATAACTCAAAAGTACGCGCAAGTACGTAGGTACGTACTTAGTAATATTAAAATGCTTTGTAAAGATGTTTTATTTGTAACAAAACGACCCGCGCGCTGTCACAGACAAGTGGGTGGTCCTGCAACGGGCACTTTTTCTGTTCCGATCCAGTAGGCAGGCATTTCGTCATTTTGAATTTCAGCCGTGTCGAGTAACATTGTTTTAACTAGAAACTCCAATTGGCCAAGCTTTTCCGCCACTGATGCATTCTCGTTTTAATTGAAAGGCTAGTTCTGTTTCAACAAAGGTTTGTGGGAAAAGGAAACCAGGCTATGCTTTTGCGGTAAACAATGGTCGATCACGATCCGTATAATTGATTGTCAGCTGTCTAGAAATGGGAATGCCTGCAAGTTATATTTATGGGGTTAGTAATGGTTTGCTCTAGTGCGGCTAGTTCACTCCAGTTAATTATGATAGTGGTTGTGAATTGGTGCTGAGGCAGTTGTTGCCGACCACTTGTTGATCCTGCGCGCAGAAACTGGGTCACTTGAACAAATCTCCAGGATATTGGGTTTTCCGAAACCCTTTGATGTCACTTGCGATTGGCACTCTATCCCTATAAACGATGTTAATTAATAAATTCTATTTTACATGTATGTATATATATCTACATTTGCGTTATTTTATAAACTTACATGTGCAAATGTCTAAAAATTAGAGCTTCTCCTATTTTCTATTTCTCTTACCTACATCGGAGGACTGAAGATAAACCTAGTAAAAGTTACTTAGATTTAAACTTAAAAAAGCGTGCAGTCTGCTTTCCGTTCTCGCGAACTATATTAATTTTTGCGGAAACCTCACTTAAATTCCAATTAATTTCAGCCGCGGAATGTAATGCTTGGAAAAAGTTTACGCCCGAGGTTTTATACCTGAAGTAGGTTTTCAAAATGAAATTTCCAATTTTATACAATTCGTATTGCCGCGGTTTTTCCAGACCGCTACGACTTGGGGCCCTTCAAGAGACGAGCATACTCTCTTCTCAAATGCCGGCAACGCATCTGCGATTTCTTTCGTGGTGTTGCAGTGTCCACGGGCGGCGGTGACTGATGTGCAAGTTGCGGAAAGTTTCCAAAAAGTATAGGAAAAGTTCTAAGAAATTTCCGGATACTTTCTCTAGAAAAATAGGAAATTTAAATTTAAGAAACGGAAAGTTTCCCCATACAAAATTGTGAGAAGTTTCGAAATTTTCCTACATGAAATTTTACGCAATTTTGGAAAGTTTCCTTTGGCACCTCAGTAGCAACTTTGCATCGGGTGACCCGCTAGTTCCTTTCCCTTTTCTCGTATTAAAACAAATACAAGTTAAACAGTGATGGTTAAATGGGTCATCCACATTATTGCGTGTTTTTTTTGTGCATTTGTATTGAAAGTGAAATTCTTGTATTATTTCTGAAATTCCTATCTACAATTGATCGAAGTAGGTAGGTTATATTAATAGCACTTTTGTGCAAACTTACACGATATACATTTTCTTTTGAATCATCATTAAAAGAGTGACGTAATACATAACCTCCATGTCGTGTGCAAAATCAAATTACGATAATAGAGACCATAAAAAAATAGTTTTATCTAATACATTAATTAATTTATATAAATTTACCATAAAAAGAATTTAAAAAAAAACCACTAATAATTTAAAATAATGGATTGTAATATTTTATAACTTTTGTGTCCGCAAGAATTAATTAAATCAGTGAACACAGTTGCTGAACAATACAGACAACAGACAAAAGGCCATCTTGCAACTTTTACAGTAAGTTTTTTTTTAAATACCTAGCTTGTTTTCGGTGTGACTAAAACATAATTTCATGCCAAATAACAGCTTTCTTTAACTAAGAGTCTCTGAGGTAAACTGCGGACTGAATGACGGACGTGGCGAAACAAACTATAAGGGTTCCTAGTTTGACTACGGAACCCTAAAAAATACAGTTTATTGTCTGGATTTGTTTTTCTGTGAGAGCTATAGTATAAACAGTTCGGTTCATAATTGCTGCATAATGTAGGTAAGATAAGAAACCACTTTACTTTATGGTACTTCCATGTTTTGAGTCTGAACCACGAACCATAATTCGCACTGCTAGATCAAAACAGTATCAACTCGAAATTCTTGCTAGTTTTGTTTCAAGTTCACAGAAGTTGTATTAAAGTTGATTTTGAAATACAGTTGTATTTTGAGTTACTACTCTTTTGATCTAGCTTTGCAATATATCAACAAACTTTATTTTCTGTTACTTTTTATTCCCGTTTTTGAGAATGACCCAAATATTCATACACGCGCAGTTATTATTCAAATTGGACTTATTGGATTTTGACAATATCTTGTAGATTTTTTCAGCAGTAAGTAGATGGAACTTTTATAAATCCGGCGACATATTGTACACTCACTTGGTACTTACGTTAATTGTCAATGTGACTTGAAGTTTTGGGAATCGTGTAGTGGAAATGGTCTATTAATTTACGTAAGAGCCATACCTGTATTATCATTTTAAATTAGATTCTGAAGGCTTTTTGAATAAGTCTATTTGAAACTGTACTTTGGCTTTACTTAGTTAAAACAAATGTTACTTGTATCATCATGTATGTCCTTTCATAAATCATTAAATCGAGAGCTTTTTGGTTGCACCTTCTTAATTGTACCAGAGTCTAACCGAGTAAGGAAATTAATTTACTTTTATAAAACGCGACGTCATTAAACAATAGGTAGTTGTCAGTCGCGACGTTCCTGCTTTGTAGGCTTGCAAGCATATCTCCGCCTTTGTCGGCTTTACATTAATTTGGATCCCATTACGAAACTCTAGATAAAACAAATGGGCCAACCACTGAAAGAATTCCGAGTGTCCACAGGATTAAGTCCCGTTGCTTATTTTATCATGAAGACAAGTGGAATACTGATAGTCGCGCCGCCGCTGAAAATATTTTTGTTGAAGCTTAATGTAACATGCACTCGGCCGAGGGGTGGAAAGGTGCGACAAGTGTGGGTTACTTTCAGGTACTAATACTACACTTAGCAAGCTCTATCGCTTTCCCTCTATAGTTATTACGCGATTGAGAGAAGGGGACAGGATAAAGTAATTAATTACATACTTCAAATTTTGAACAAGAACCTCGGGGCGCAATTTTTCCGCGGCTTCGCATGGCGCGCTCGGCCAACACTTCTCTTTGCGCGGCGTTTTTCTTTTTCCTAGTTCAGGGAAAAGCTTTCTTATTATTCAACAGTCGTTTGAAAGTACTTACATTAGTTAAGTATAAATTTTACCACGAGTTCTTTAAGTCGCGGAAATTCTTTGAGAAATTCTTACAAGTGGTCTTTCGACTTTCAATTCATTGTATAACATTTTTATCTCTTATGTTCGGAGAATAAGTATTTCAAGATATTATTGTACTTACTATGATATTTCCATAGGAAAGTAAAATTCCAATGGTTAAAGAAACACGATTTTTTATTCGTCATTATTATTGATATCAGAACCACTTAGCACAGGTCTTCTTACCTAGTATTATAAGCAGGGTTCGGAGTTTTCGTAGCACGGTAAGACTAATGAGATCTGTGGATTCGACATTAACATTAAAATTCAACTCATACTCATACTCATTTGTATATTTAATTCCAAAATCCTCTTATATTCGCCCTGAGCCCCTGAGTAAAGCTGCTAAGCTAAGTAATGAAAGATTAGTGTTTAATTTTTATGGCTATGTCGACTCCACAGCTCTCTTTCGTCTTACCGTGCTATCAAAACTCCGAACCCTGATTATAAGTAGATGTAATATTAATATTAACCATAGGTTTTTTCCAAACCGCGCTTTAAGCCGTTTCATCTTGATGAAATAATATATCCGGGGTACAACAGCTTCCCTTACAGTAAAGGAAACTGAAAGACGTATATTTTTAAGTCTTATTCACATTCTGACAAGAGCGAAAAAGGTACCTACATGTTTCAGTTTCCCTTACTGTACATGCATGACCAAAGTTTATCTAAGCTAAAAAAATATACTTTTATAAACAATTTTGCCCGTCGCTGTAGCGAAACTAAGCATGTTTTTGTTTCCGTTCGTACATAAAACTATTTTATTGTGAAAGAACATTTGCCTAACAAAACACTTTTATCATATTTTACATAACTAAACGTGCAGTTTAAGCGAAGTAGTCAGCATACAGAGGAACGTTGGTATGCCGCTTGACATACATGGGCCAGTTGTATGCCCCGAGTAGAAATGGTAAGTCATTTTCACACTAGTGTCCGCGGCAACGAGCGCTGGTGTGCGAGTGCACTCGGCCGAAGCTCAAACATCCCCGCTCTCCAGATAAACGAGGAGAATGCGATTCCGTGCACATGTTTGATTTTTAAATACTCTCATGTAAAACTCATTCCCAGGCACAAGCAACGCGAAGGTCGGGCCACTATTTTGTAATTTTTAATTTGCCATATTTTGCCTCCGGCTAAAACGGGAAAAGTTACAATTTTAAACTATTGCCTGGCGGTCCGCTGGTATAAAGTCATAAATATATTATAATCCAGATGAGCGCGGCATCATCATGCGACCATTCATAAAGTATAATGTAAACTAGGATTTATTTTCAGTCCATTAATTAAAAATAAGCAAGAGTCCACACTAATGTTCAACGCCGATGACGTCCGTGTTTATTAATAAACACATTCGCCCTCTTACGCCACGTACAGACGTAACTCTGTTTGACGTATGTAAAAGCCGTTAGGGCGTGTTTGTACCGCGCCCGAACATGGGGTCCAAGAAATTCATTATTTTTATCAGAATTGGCTGTAGTAGAATGTAGTTTAAAAATTTAAAGGTTCCCGATGTTTTTATGAAAATGGTTTTTGAAAGGGGTTTTTTGATGAATGGTAAACATCCCCTACCTTTCTGCTTATACAGCCCATAATAATTATATGAGCCGTCTGACATGTAACAAGACTGAGGTACTTACTTAAGTTTATCACACATTTTACGATTACAACTTGTCGAACGCTTAGATTATTCGCACAGAGTGGATTTGGTTGAACGTTTTCGATAGCCCACTCGGTTTTGAACTTCTGACTGAACGGAATTACTTGCTTTCCACAAAAAAAAAAACGCAATACGGGTTTTTAGCACGGAAAGCAAATTAAATTGCTAGTGATCAGAATTTTTTCCAGAACATACTTTCTTCTTATTAACTAGGTTCTATTCCACGGAGAATAAGAAATGTTTTAAATCTTGCTTTTGTTCTATTTTAACTTCGCGACAATAATGGTTACAATTGATATTTTCTTTGGTTAGTCCCGAGGCGACTACACCAAAAAAAAAAATTTTTAGCTCTTGTAGACAATCATTTTGAATGGCCACAACTTGCGCTATTAAGAACCTATGTATTGTTAAAAGTACTAATGCTGAAAACTTTCCATACAAAATGCGATAAGCCTAAGAATGCAAGCAAAGTCTGCAATGACCCCTGCTTTTAGAGGAACATAACAATTATGGTAGCTATTAATAGTCAGTCATTTAGTAAAGCCAGGCAGGTCGCGTGACGCGCCTGTCGGCGGCGAGTCGATGAGCTCTTGCTCCCGCCATTAATTCTCTTGACGACAGCCTATTTAAAGTCGCGAACTTTAATGACACAAACATCATTCTTCCGATCGTCTCAGTGATGGTCTTAGCTTAGGGATCAGCGGCTTTGAATCGCTTGATAAATGTCTCTTGACTCATAATTCATTTATGTTGTAATTTATCTTACGTAATAGGTTATTTACGGCGTCACGCGACAGCGGTAATGGGGGTGTTGACTGATAGGTAAAATCGGCATCGGTTGTTTTTCGAGGAGGCGTCTTCGTGTGAAGCAATGCATAAGTAACATTTTATTTAGCCAGGTAATTTCTGATGTTAAATTCTATGCTCTCATTGCAATGCACGCATATATCGTACTGCTAGATCAAAACAGCATCAACTCAAAATCAATGCTAGTTATTTTTCAAGTTCATAGAAGTTGTATTAAAGTTGATTTTAAAATACAGTTGTATTTTGAGTTACTACTGTTTATGCAAATAAATTATACACCTACTTATTGTAGGTACTAGGAATTTAAAAAACTAAAAGAGGGCGCAACTACTTTTTGATCCGTGTTGCAATAGAAAAGAAAATGGAATTTTAAGATTATTTGTGACGTTGTTCCATAGCAAGGGACCTTATACCAGATATTGAGTTAAGCACAGATCCATTATGTATCCTCAGGGTATCCTTCTTTATATCACAATCATAGTTTCCTCAATTTTATGTACTTACAGGTTAACAAAAACTGGTCTTTGTTTAGAGTATGGCGCTGTACCTAGTAAAATTTTAAGGAAAGTTGCAATTTGTGAACTTTTCATTAATATTTTGAGATCTTTATCATACTGTTTCGATACCTCGGGGATCACTTGGCGCAATCACCAATTTGGCCAAAATGAGTTTAGAATGCAGTGTTACCTACACAGTTTTTTTCCCTAGATCGATCTGTAGGCATAGTACTTGAAATTTCTTAAGGCGCAAGAAATAACAAATACAGCCATCAAATTAAGGCAAGAAAAAACATGATTAAAAAAAAATGCCTTAATCACACCACACCAAGTTTGATTTTCTGAGATTACTATTTATTTAGTATAAAATAGTTGTTGCTAAAACAGGAAGTGCGTAAACGTTGTTCCTAATTAAAAATTAAGTTATGAAGGGCGTAAACGCAATCAGTTTAAACTTGCTCAAATTTCTATGAGATATATCTTTAATTAGTTTAGTTATCTATTAGTTTTGTATAAAAACTACCGTAAAATTACCAGAGGGGTATAGGTCGTAATCAGATTATTTATTGTTAACGAATCCAAGATTAACTATTCTAAAGTTAAAATATAAAAATGTGAGATGAGACGTCAGTAAACAATTTTTAGGAATAAATAGTTTTTAATACCACCACTAATTTAAATTATGGCATAATTCGAGTTTACATAGTTATGTCTACAGTGAAGCGTCTTAGCGTAAACGTTTCCACGCGAGCTTAATACCTACATATTTTCTCTTTCCAACGCGTAACGTCATACACCTATCATGTTTAAAAAAGGTATTTTTTGCTGAGGGAGTAGTGAATATTTTTTCCATGGCGCCCGTGCCCGCGCTCATTGCTCAAGCGAAGCTTCCCTAGGTCAACTTCACGAGCCGGGCAGATGATGGTGTTTGTAAACAAATAAGCACGCGTGTCGTGTTTCTGGATTTAAACGATTAAATTGTTTTACAATGGTCATTTAATTTGCTTAAAGATAACAGAAAATGATTTGCGATAAATAAAGTAAGTTCCTACCTACCTATTCTGATTTTAGTAGATACCTATCGTTCAAAATACATTATTTAGATTTACCCTTATTGTACCAAAGATGTCTGGTTATCTATTTATGTCTAATTTCTAGATAAAATGATGTACTCGTATGAAATACGATTACGACCTAGGAATTTCATTAAATTGGAAACCACTGAGACACTTACGGCCCTGAATTTCGATAATTTTTATAGATTAACGACGTTTAAGCGCTCATGTTTTGCGTAAATTAAAGCCAAACCAAGAAAGTTTTCGACAATTATTATTCACAGTACCAATTTTACACGTCCACGTTCTGTGGGCTTACTGTCGTTTGAAAAAAAATGATTTTTATTTACAGGGATCGAATCTATAGGTAATCGGTAGATGACCGATTACAACCCGCGCGCGGTTTGTAATTTGAGCGTTCTTCGTACTTAAGTTGAACTGGCTTTTTTTGAAGTCGGTTAAAAATAGCTATAATTACACTTTAAAACCGCGTCGCTTTAAAGGGGCAAGTTCGTGTGTCACTTCAATCAAAACGTTAAAACGACAAGAGATTTAAGGTGTTTTGATGTGTAATAGGTACCCGTGACGTAAACTTATACTTAAGTAAATAGTAGTGTAATATATCGGTTTGACTTTTCCGCATAATACCTTTATCGAGACTCTAAAAAATATAATCTTAGTCAGTTCATTATTAAAAACGTTATCTGTATCTTATTATTATAGATATAATTATCATTAACACGTTATTTCGTCCTTGTTTTCGACATGTTTAAGATAAGAAGGGTACGTACTGCAAGACGTGTGTTAGAAAAAATACTTTTTTAAGAGATTTTTAAGTATACTCGTATTTCTTTAAATTAATAAAAAGACAAAGAAATATAGTTCATTTGACACACGTTTGGACTTATTTGGATTTTGAATAGAAATCTGTATTAGTTCGAGTAAAAGAGCATTTAAATGTTAACGTAATCCATGCAATAGGCGTACAATTATATTTAGCAGTGGCCGCTTAAGTTGCCGAGAAGAGGATAAACAATGTACGGCAAATGCGTAGCAAATGTAGCACATGAAACCGTCTTTCTAAAAAAATCACTTTTAGTTTTCAACCCGCCATTCTAGACCCCTTTTCAAATATTTAGAAAAATAATTTAATATTGGTTTTACTTAAAAACAGATGCGGGCAAGCAAGTTATACCTATGCCATTCAAGTTGATAGCTTCTTTAGTTTCTGAGAAAAACTGCTGTGACGTACAGACAGACAGATACCGAAGTCTCACCAGGGTTCCTTTTTTAACATTTTGGTACGGAACCCTGAGGAAGAGAAGGGAGAAAAAAGCGACAAAAAAACAAATTGTGTGCTGTTGGGAAGGCTCGGACAGTATTTGTTGATTTGATGTTAATCCTCTTTATGACATTTTATTTTCGGACAGTCGTTACGAGTATCAAGCATACCTGAACATGACGTGTAGGGGCTCGAAAATATCTGAACTCGACTGCAAAGATAAATTCCTTTTACTTTTCCGTATTGTCTTCCTAAAACAATTTTCTTGTATCTATGAATCTATAGATCTTATTATTACCTGATGTCATCATAAAAATACAATATACTCCGTTTTATGATTACGGGTCCCTTTGGCATAGTAAAGTATTTCCCACCTTTTCGGTATTATCAAAAAAGGCAACAGATAAAACTATCTCCTTACAGTATTTATCATAAAAACTAAATGCTCTCTATGAAACAAGTAGGTTATTAATAGAATACATATGAAAGCTAGTACAGTCAAGGGCATAAATATATATACGTTCCTAAGGCGTCAAAAATATCTGTACAGTTGATTAGCCAGAAATATCTGTACGGTAATCCGGTCAAAAATATGTGATCATTTTATTAGTCAAAAAGATCTAGACATTTACATGGCCATAAATAAATGTACAATGTCAGTCAAATATATGTAGGCAAATAGGAGGCCATAAATATCTATACTCGCAACTCTCACATACATAAGAACAAAACCCAAGCCAAAAATATATATAAAGTCCAGGGCATAAATATATATACGTTCCCAAGGCGTCAAAAATATCTCTACAGTTGGTTAGTCAGAAATATCTATAGAGTCAAGGGCATTAATATCTATACACGGACCTTATTGCCAGTGGTATAAAGGTGTATAGATATTTTTGTCGTCTTGACGACGTATTTATATTATTGCCCTTGTTACTGTACACATAATTCGAATTATCATTCACATTAAAACTATTTTGAAGAGGTTTATATCACCACTTCTGTATGAATACTGGCCACTTACTCGTACCTACTTAATGATAATAATGTATTCGAATGTCAAGTTTGCCATTGATATGCGTCAATTTGATTTTTATGTGTAAGAATCTAATTTAATGCTAAGTAATCTGGATATCGGTACACACTGATAATATCGAAAGTATTTAAAAATAATGTACAGGGTTTCAGACCATATAAAACACCGCATCGTAATGATGTGGGAAGACAGAATTCCTATATCACAAATTGCTGAGGAATTGGGTGTAATGGTGAGTGAGTCGAATCATACATTTGAGTGACCCCTTTTGTAGCTAGCTGGTTCGTTGACTTATTGCTACTGTTAATTGTTTTAGAGGAGCACTGTATATTAATGGGTGAAAAGGTATAGAGAAGAAGGAAATGTAAGGAATCATGCATCCAATGGACGACCTCGAAAGACGACACAACAACAAGATCATCAGTTGGCTGAAGACGTTAAAAATCAACGTTTCATCCGCACTGCCGACTTAGCGGTGCCTCTAGCAGTATCCACCCACACAGTGCGACGAAGATTACTTGAAGCTGGCCTTAAACATCATACGCCAGCCAAAAAACCATTGTTGACTCACAGGCATAAAGAGATGCGTTTGGCGTTTGCAAACCGCTATTTAAATTATGATTTTCAAAATGTGGTATTTATGGACGAAAAAGTTTTTGTGTCCTCAGCCGATGGACGACTGTCCCTTTGGCGGACACCCAAATCCAGGTACGAAGAGCAAAACGTATTACCAAACAGACGTAGTGGCAGAATTTCAATTGGGTTTTGGGGTTTTATGAATAGTGGCGGGCCGATAGAGTTATGTGAGATCTCTGGTCGGTTGAACAGCGAGGGATATCTAGATCTATTACGGGATGTATTTTTGCCCTGTGCTAAACTAGTGTATCCTGATGGACACGTAATTGAATTCATGCAAGACAACTCTGCAATCCACAATGCGAGACGCGTCCAGGCTTGGATAGACAACAACGAGGAATTAAATTTAATAAAAATGCCCCCACGAAGCCCTGATATCAACCCCATAGAGAATCTATGGGGTTTAATGGTTCAGGACTGGGACGCAAGTAAAGCTCGCACAACTTCCACCTTAAGAGCACACGTCCACGAAATTTGGGAGCAATATAGAGGCAGCGACGTATGTGCAAATATGGTTAACTCTATGAAAGACCGTTTGCAAGCGGTGAAAGATGCAGATGGAGGGTATACAAAATATTAGGTTGGTAATATGAAGAAAATATGGAGTTTTGATGATGAAAGTAGGTAATTTAAGTTTTAAAAAAAAGTGTAGCCTTTTTTATGATGAAAGTAATTCACCTAAGTTTGTCAAATAAAAAAAAATAGTTTTTAGTAATTTGTTTTATTGGTTGATAAGTAGAGGTATCAAAAATAAAGTACGGTGTGCACATGCCCCTAAACGTCAGAACGATTCTTTACAAGTATAAAATTTAACCCTTTTCCAGGGCACACCAATCTAGATGGTTTAACAAAGAATGCAATACATATCCAAGTCATTATAATATTGGGAATTAGTTTCAGGGCAACTAACATTTCACGTAAATTCAATTAGATTTGAAACCTAATTTAAGGTACTTAGTTTGAAATTGTAACGAAACCTATGTGGTCAATATAGAGCCTCTGCCTGGAAAAGGGTTAAAAAAAACCCGACGGCTCCCAATAGTGACCTAAATTAGGTACTTACGTCGACACCTACTTTAAAATTTATGTACAGTCAAGGGCAAAAATATGTATATAGTTTATTACCTTGTCTATTTTCGTCATATTTGAACTACCATATATGAACTGTCACAATGGTTAAAGTGACAGGGTACTAAAGTGTATACATATTCTTGCCCTTGACTGTATCTACTTCTTTATGATGTTTATATGAAAATGATAGCTTAAAAGTGTTATAATACCTACGCATATATTCAGAATACGCTAAATATTAGCTTTAATTTCATACCCATATTCTTGCAATATAAAATATTATTTTTAAACCCCCTTTTTTTTTCACTGACGCTGTATTGAAATAATTATTATATACTCGTACCTACACTTCACACCGGCAGTTAAGAACGAATCTAATGGTACCTCATAAGTTGAAATCCGTCCAGCCGTTTAGGCTACGGAGGGTGACAACAAAACAGACATACATACATACATACATACGCTTTGAAGACATAACCCTTC
The DNA here is from genome assembly GCA_946894065.1 of Acleris literana. NCBI lineage: Eukaryota > Metazoa > Arthropoda > Insecta > Lepidoptera > Tortricidae > Acleris > Acleris literana. The sequence continues at coordinate 11,716,630 of OX335668.1, read as the reverse complement.
TTTTCTTCGGACAGTCGGGTAAAAAGATAACATTTTGTGCTTCTGAAGCTAGCTCATAAAATTGAAAATGTGATAAAAATTTAAGTGTTCTTTATAACCACGTGTGTGATTTTACGAAATCAGATAAATTAGCGAAATTGAAAGAACTTTATTATTATAAATTAAAACCTAACTCTACAAACAAAATTCAGCATCGGACAAACGGTAACGTAATATTTACGAGAAAAGCCACATGAAAATCTTGTATGGTATATAGCTGTTGTGAAGCAGAATCTATAATAATAGGGTGAAAGGTAAAACAAATGACACGTCAATGACGTCACGATCAAAATGAAAAGGACAAAGCGATCATGACAGAACGGTACTCTTTTCGGTGATTGTCATAATTCAAAATTAGAAAACTTGTTTGTTTGTTGTATAGATATTTTTGACTGTGTAGATATTATTGCCCTTGACTGTATAGATATTTTTGGCTTGGGTTTTGTTCTTATGTATGTGAGAGTTGCGTGTATAGATATTTATGGCCTCCTATTTGCCTACATATATTTGACTGACACTGTACATTTATTTATGGCCATGTAAATGTCTAGATCTTTTTGACTAATAAAATGATCACATATTTTTGACCGGATTACCGTACAGATATTTCTGGCTAATCAACTGTACAGATATTTTTGACGCCTTGGGAACGTATATATATTTATGCCCTTGACTGTACATTGTGAATTGAGATATTCACAATAATTAGCAAATAATTAATTGGTTGGGTGTTCCAGTCATTTTAACGAAGTAAAATTAATACTAGTAATTGTTGTTGTGTTATTACTAGTAATTAATATAATTGCTGGCCGTTCTAATATTGTCCTGTAATGTCTTTTCAATCAAAATAACCTCGAGAAATTGGGAAATCCGATTCCTCCATTAATGCGAACAATAGCTCTGTTGCTAAATCCATCTTTGACAACCAGCCGAGAGTAAACCAATTAATCATAAATATTTATTACTAGCTGTTGCCCGCGACTCGGTCCGCGCAGAAAAATAAACCATAGCCTAACGATTCTAAAGGTGAAATATTTTTTTAAATCGGTCCAGTAGTTTCGGCGCCTATTCAATGTAACCAAACAAACAAATAAGCAATCAAATCTTTCCTCTTTATGATATTAATGTAGACAATGCGTGAAACATTTATTCGGCAGTAGGTACACTGACGAATCCTTCGATGGAATCTCGTCCAGTTTTATTTTTTTGAGACACTGGCTGTAGAAACCACCAGCAACTCAAATCTTGAGAGGATATTTACGCAGATCCGTCGGAGACGATTATGCTTTGAAGACGATATTCAAAGAGTGGCAACAAATTGCTCGTATAGAGTCGAAAAGCCTTGAGAATAAACGTTTCCCGCCTTTATAGCGACTCGTGGAAAGTCAACATTCACAATAACTCAATCCAAAGTATCTCGGAACGTGCAGTTGGGGCCCGCTTTGACAAAGGGACATTCTATAAATATTGCTTTGTGTTTGCTTTGAGGTTAGTTTTAAAGAGTTTATTTACTAAAAAGTAAATGGATTCCTTTAGGTACCGTAAAACGGCGTAAATTGGTCCAATCTTCACTTTCAACTGGAATTTTAACTTTCCGTAATTCATAGTAGTGTAGGTATTTTAAGTTACTAAATAAAATTGTGTGGTAAGCTGTTTTAGATGCTTAGTAGCCTTAGATTCCCAAATTATTGCCATATTTTGAGAAATTCAAGAAAAACCCTTTTGGATTCCAATTTACCCCTGACGGGGTTAATAGGTTCGCCAGGGAGGTTAAGGCCTACTGTCCACAGCGGCGTCATTTGACGCTTGCATGCATCCTACAAAAGACGACGACGAGGCGTATTTTGCGTCCTAGGTGTGTCCACGTAATCGTCATGCAATCGTCATCCAAGCTACAAAACGGTAGTTCTTTCATGATTAGCATCGCGAAAGCACGTGTTTTCATTGTGACAATGTCAAGTGATGATGAAGATGTGATTGTTGTATAAGTACAACTTTATTAGAAGACGACGACGGCGTAGATTGTATTGGATATAGCGAAAAAAATATTACTTGTAGATATCCGTTACATCTCTTCTCCAGTATTCTTGTAACTTATTATTATACAGACAAATCCTTGTTCAATTGTGTGAACAAAATTGGCTGCTGAGGCCGCCATTTTGCAAAATAAGCACGTGTTTGCGTTTTGCAGTACGCTTGAGTGCTGACATGCCGCTGCACGAGCTACATGACGAACGTCTGACGATGCGAAATGCATCTTTGCCGCTTCGTGGACACAGTTTCGTTCTTTTCGACGCAGATGCATGCAATCGTCACGCAAGCGTAAAATGACGAAAGCGTGCGTCTGACGTGCGGCTACGTGGACAGTAGGCCTAACCGGAATTTTGACTAAGGCTGTCACTCAATCTAGCCAAAGCTAAGTACCTACCTAGGTACCTACTAAACTAGTCTCAAAAAATCATTAAAATAGGTACTAAATTAAAAAAATCTTTCGTGTGAATTGAATATTTATATACACTTCTAAAACTGATATGAAAAGCTTTATTAAAGCCTTGTCATCCCGGCTCATAGACTCCGGAGATCCTAGAGCTGGTGCTTACCATTCCCAAAGGATTGGGCTAGCTAAACAGAGAGGTAATACAGCCAGTGTCATGGGGACCATGCCGCGAGCGGACCTGCTAGAGAGGGTGTTCTTTTTATAGTGGTGATTATTATTTATATCTTTAATACTTGAGTAGTTTAGTTTAATTTTAAATTTAATACGTTTAGTTCTTTTAATTGATTTAATGTTGAATTCTCTAAAACTTGAAATTAAAAGGAACATCAAACGCGTGTTCATGATGACCTCACTTTCAACGTGTTTTTCTTACTGAAACGTTATTGGCCGATTTAAATGCTGTTCACCAGTAGCAGGAAATACCTCGCTCGTTCAGAAATTAACAACAGTTGATCTCCGGTCTGTTAGTAATGGGACTAACAAACCGGTTTAGAAAAGCGGATTTTTATTCCTATTTACCCCGCCATTCCTATTTACCTCGTTTTACGGTACCTATAGGTTTTTCGATGATGTACTTAATTACACAGACAGCAATTTAAATTTCCACTTGGAATTTGAAATTTCTTACCCACCTCTCTTAATCTTTATTCGTGGCTAAATTGAGAGAAAAAGTCAGCTCACAAAACTTTGAACTACGATTTTTCTAATAGGCGATCTTGCTTTTCTCCGCCTTTTGAGCTCGTAAAAATAATAATTGCGTACCTGCCTATGAGTTTTATACCAACTCGACAGAAATTTTGACGTGAAAAGATATTACGAACCAGTCTACGCGAGAATTATAATATTTACGCCTGCCATTCAGAAATGAACGGGATTAACATTTCTATCAAGTCCAACACGCGATGAAAGTAGGGAAACCCAGGGTTGTAAAATCATTATGTATAGACATCCATTATTTAAATCCATAGGTACTCAACATTTGTTTGCTGTTTGTTTGTTTGTTACGCTTTCATAGCACAGCAAATAAATAAATAGCTAACCGCTGGCTGGCCGATTTTATTATGAAATTTGGTATGGAGCCAGCGGTGAAGAACAAAAGGTACCTACTTTTTATCCAAGAAAATTAGTCATTACCCCAGGGAATAATGATAGACGACTTCTAAGTGAGGAGTCGCGGCAGCTAGTTGTTAATATTTCTATGAAATATTGTTTTAAAATAAACAATGGGTAACGAGCCCGAGCCACCCGGCGCACGGGTGCAGCGCAACAAGTTGTCGTTTTGTTCCATGTCTACAGATTCAGCTTGCGCTCCTAGAATCTTTACAAAGCCGTAAAATTATACAAATGTGCACTACGCGAGATCGCACACGCACGCACACGCACACTGTGACCGCGCAGCCCACTCGTCCCCACTTTTGCCACTCTTTTCTAAGGGTTACAATAAAATTATCATACAGATGTCGTATTTGCTGGTAGTGGTATAATCAAATGATGCTTAACATGTGAAGCGAAACAAGATAAACGTGCTTTTATTGTTATTGTGGACCGACGGGCAGCTAGCGCCCTAGAGACGCTGAAATGTAAAAATGGCAGAGCGCCAAATACAGGCGTCATGTTAACTCATGTTACTCGTGCATGTATCACAAAATCAATAAGAGTACTTATTCATGTAGTGAGGAGAGATGTGTACTCATGCTCATTTGTAATTTAATGATTCCATGAATATTGTTAACCAAATAAGCAATAAACGTTTAATTAAAATATAAATTGAATCTACTAACTAACCAACTTAGGGCCTGTTGTTTGATCCGTAGTTAAACAAACTAATTGTTAAAATTCGAAAAGTGAATGGAAAAATTTGACACATTTCCTTGAGATTTTAACCACTAGTAACGTTCTTTGACCATTAGTTAGTTTAACTACCGATCAAACAACAGGCCATTAGTCAGCGTTTCAACATTAAATATACCTGTCTGTTTGTTTAGAACGTGTAAGTGTATGTTTAAAGATAGGTAAAAAGTATTCGGCCTAAATTATAAATTATAACTACCTAGTGTCAAAAAGCTAAATGTCGATTTTGTTTTACATTTATATATATTCGATGCATTTTCAGATCGCTTCCGGTCGAAATATTTCAGCCTTTCAGGCCAGTAACTTGCGGAACGCACCTCCTACCTCTTTGTAATAAGCCGTGCAGCAGGATGCCATAACAAAGTTTTGACGGTTCAAAATTTCTCGGCAGCATCGCAGGTTCGCCTCAGCCTCTCTTTGATAAAGTTGGTGAGGAGTAGTGAGAGCTTGTTGATTATTGCATTTCGCTTGCGTTTGAAAATTAAACTTCAATAGGTCAAATAACATTTTTAAGTATTATTTCCAAAACTCTGTATTGCGTCCTATAAGATTTTGAATAGAATATAAAAACTCAATATCTTTATATAAATAAAACCGGTCAAGAGCATGTCGGACCCTACTCAGTGTCGGGTTCCGAAGCTGTTATTACATACACAAAAAAATCTATGAACTAATTTTCCATTTAAAGTTATTAGCGGCCTGCACACGTAGAGTTCGGACTGCGAGAAACGCCACGCGCCGAACCGTATGCATGTAAATGCAACTGTAATAGTAAAATGGTAAAAACCTACGGTTCGGACTGGCGCGTGAAAAGGCGCGTGGCGTTTCCCGCGGTCCAAACTGTGCCGTGTAAAGGCCGCTTATTGGTGCTGTCTCAGATGATTTTTAGTAGATATAAACACTTTAGCCGCGCCGTGTCTCCGGAACCAACCAAGCCTACCTAATCGTGATAGTTTTCCTTTTAAATTCGTTGTACATATGTGTGTTCATTTGAGATATTTTGGATGGGGCAGGTAACTCTAGCGAAAATTACACTTTTCGAGTTCAATTGTACATAATATTTTTTTATGTATGAGCTATCCAATAATACTGAAGTCATAATGTAAAAAAAATACCTTGTATAGGAAATAGAGGAAAAAAAATCGACATGTTACTTTACAACATTGTTGGTGTGTAAATGTCTAGGTATCTATGCTAAGTTATAGCTTTGCAGAACCAAGAGTCTCTGAGTTAAACCCGGGACAGACGGACAAAAGGACTTGGCGGAACTATATAAGGGTTCCTTGTTGACTACGGAAGTTACGGAACCCTAAAAATCAGGCTATACTGAATAACTAACAACACCTTTAACTTCTATTTATCATCCAAAAAAGGCAAAGAATGTAAGCAGCAGTATTTTTTTTTGAAATATCCCTTTACGCAGCAGGGCTTCTGTCGAACAATCGGACGAAACGAGCTTTTACGAAGAACCTGGTTAAGAACCATAATTAACCGGTATTTTGTGCGGTTTTAGTGGCTCGCGACCCGATACTCCTAGCTGCTAGCTTAGAAAATTTGTTTCGAATAAAGCATGCATAAGTTGTTTTAGCTATAAATATTAAATTTCCTTCTCGCGACTGTATTTGGGGAGCAATATTATCGTGACGTAAGTTCTAGGAATCCTTTATGGAACGCACGGCTGCGCGATCCAAACTCCATTCCAACACATGTGGGATTTCGAAGTAACTAAACTGTATCCACTTAACTGCGGACAGCAGAACTAAATCAACTGTATCAGGTTTATATTTTAATTTTAATTGTGCGATTTTATTCAATTTTATTTTTTATTATAAATGTCGTGTAACCTACCTGTAATTGACATTCATATCAGGGGCACGTTTTATAAAGCTACAAGTTACAATTTTACAGGTATAAACTGGCAGCACTGCTCAAATGGCTGGTCGTTATTGGTCGAGGTTGTGTCAAATGTAAACTTGTAACCTGTAAATAGTAATTTGTAGCTTTCTAAAACAGGCCACAGATTGTGGTTTTGTAATTTATTTTTATTTTAATTGTATTAATATGTTTGTTGTTGGTGCACCTTATTAAATAAATAAATAAATAGGTATTATGCTACCTACCTGGCCAAGGCTCTAGAGCGTTCGACCCGATGCGCGATCATTCGCCCGTCCTGTGTGATACGAAAAATTCAAAATGTAAGGTGACAAACAACATTGTTTCGCACAATCGTGTTAGTACCTTTGCTCAACTACTCACTTTTACAGAATAGTAATCCAATGCATCATTTTCTACAACTTTAATTTTGTAACACACGAAGTGGGCAGGTTATACGCTCTGAGCTGAGTAATTAATTCATAAAATGATGTTAAATTCAAAGTCGACAGTAACTTTAGTGGGTAGTAATACCAATCGGATAACGTCCGAGGACTTTTTATAAATATTATGTAGCAATGCCGACTTAGGTAAAGCAAAGAGCGAAAACTAGATTTCATTTAGTATAGTGCATTCCAGCTCCGACGCCTGCCGGTCATTAATCTTGTTACCGCGTGGTCATTCAGATTGATTCAATGCTACCTGATGAGTCTTTGTGGTTCTGTTAAGGTTCATTATTTCCGATACGGTAGGTATTTATTTCATTAGATGAGTTAGTTGTTTTCAGCAATATTTATGTATTTCAGTGAAGAAATAATCCAGTAATAAAGCATAATGCTTACGTTGTTTTAAAACAAATCAAGTTACCGCTTCTTAATTAGGGTTTGATTAAATATTATACTAAACATGCGTTTAAAAGATAAGGCATCGTTGGCAGCGTTATAAAGACGAATAATAATTGGTGATCGTGTGTATGTTGAGAGAAGGCTGCACGGTGAGGAGTTAGTCTTGACTATCGAGGACCGAAGCGTATTGTAGTCCTAGGGCTCCGGTGCCGACGGTTGAACTAGCGGGTGCAAGAGGCGCTCCATTAACCGCCCGGCGGGACTCGTTAGGAGCTATTTCATAAATTGCTTCGAGGTGATTAATTGCGTATTAATTGCTATACCGTTTAACTCCTCCGCTAAGCATCACAAGCAGAAACCGACTCAAATATTAGATCAGTCATTCAAAGTGATTCCAGGATTTCTACCGAAACTAATACAAAATTTACGAGGTATCGGTGTAATAAATATTTCGCATCAAAATTAACATCACAATTAGAAATTACGTTCAATAACAATATCCAGTAATTAATTTTAGTAAAAGAGTCTACGGCACGCTCGTAATACGTAAGTTATGTTATTAAACAAAACTTCAAAGGGGTGCGAGTACGTCGTAGCGTATCTGCTTAATCTGTCGTCGGAGCAACGCTTTCGGGAGTGGCGCACGTTGGTATGGAGGCTCGGGGATGTTGGGTTCGCTCTCGGGCGCAGTGCTTTGACGAGCTAGTAATTAAAATTGTTCGGGGGCCCCCTTGGGCGGGTGACGGGATCAGATTATATTTACCATGTTGCAATTTTTGGGCAGCGAAAATTCATACATTACGTAACAAAACAGAAATATCGACGATATTATTGGGTTTTTGTGTTTGATCTTTGCATAAGGCTTCATAGGAATAAAGGTTGAAGTTTATTCCAAAACTACGTGATTGCTATACTTTAACAAATATGTATAGTAACTTAATTACTCTCAACTTTCCGACACACCCTTTACTATTAAATTCAATGCGGGTTTGTTTTGATGGATACATTTTTGAAAATCGACCGTTTTATGAAGCTCATAATTTTCTAGACAACAATTGGGGATAGATAAAAATTGCAGACTATTAAAGAATTGTATCAAATTTTATCAGCTTTCATTATGTACCTAGTAGAAATAATAATAATATAAAATACCAAATACCATAAAAAACAAAAACATGGTTTACCTCCGAGGGGTAGGGAGGGACTTTTAGTAATCCTAACCAGTTCAAACAAAGTTCCGAAGAAAAGCTTTCTGCTTTTAACCTTTCCATTTACAATCATTCGTTGCTGGACTATTCAAAAACGACTAACATAAAACTGTATCTTTTTCTCCGTTTTCCCCTTAATGCAATTCAAATACTAACTAAAAAACGTGGCCTGTTTTTTCATCTATGTATTCATATTGGTGCGATATAAAATTCCACCAAGGAAAGACAGTACAAAAGAAATATTACATAATAAGCCAACAGGGGCGGTTTTATATCATAATGTGCAGGTCATCATAGAGAAATTAATTTATAAGAATATAGGGGTACAAAGGCCCATTGCATTGCTGACCGAAATCCAATTAAACAATTTGAATTGATTAGGCTCCTAGCCCTCTTTACCAGTAAAATATAGTAAAGCAGAGTATAGTTTTAGTATTAACTACACATAGTCGTATTAATATGAAAATTTAAAAATTCTTTTGGTATAAATACATATATTTTGATGATTTTATCGGCGGCGGTAAAAAGCGTAATTATTTACGCAATTAGCGTCAGGTTATGGAGGGCCCTTATTTGTTTGTTCTGTATTGTTGGCGTAAGAAGGTGCGCGGCGAGAGCTGAGCCCGTTCTAACACATATCACGTCAGTTCTCGCCGCGAATTAATCTGTTACGGCAACTCTGGTGTCCACGTTCCGAGTCCTGACCCTTCGTGACCCAACTTTGTCCAACAGATCAACCGCCCTTTCACATAATAACATTAAAAACACATCGTAACAATGCCGTTATGTTATGAGTTCGATTATGAAATAAACGACCAATACAACACTTACTGCCGCACTCAGAGACGTCAATTAAATTTAACCCTTGATTAAAGGTGCTGCTGTCACTTTCTTTGTTATAGCAATAGAATAAAAGACCACACGTCACTAAACCAGTGTTAAATTTAATTGACGATTAATTGGCATTGAATTGTGTGATAAACTTATTTTCTCCTAATACCCTCATGACAGTTTAACTAAATAATTATTTGTGCAACAAGAGCGCAAAGTCGGTATTTGCTGCTTGAGTGTTAATTTTAATTCCTGGCTAACCGAAGCATTATATTATTAAATCTCGAGTGTAGCGAGTGATTCTATAGGTTAGAATCTTGAGCGCAAAGGAGGGATCAAAGACACGTGATGCAAATACCTAACTTTGGGCTCGTGGTCCCCATACAACTTTTCACTCAGTAGCGAGAACATATTAAAAAATACAACATTTTAAAAATTTAACCATATCAATAGCTACCCACCCTGCTTCCTACCTACCCATGTACATAGACCCAGCACTGTTCTCAGCATTTTTAAAATGGGACTCTGTCTCACGCTCGCAGCAAGACCTACCTTTTTGAGGTACGGAGGTGAAAAAGAATTTGCCCACAGAGTAATCACTCATCACAATAAACCAGTCTTCAAAGAGGCTGCTTGCTATCTCTAAATAGCCGGTTCAGGAACTCTAAAATAAAGCTCATTTTAGTTTAATGCATGTGTAGAAGTTTCGCCATGCATAAGGGCCGAACTGTCTGATGCCTCGCGACCAAATCCACTATACCTACCCTTGATGACCATCGTCACTTGGCGGTCGGTGGATCTCGAACCGTCGTTTGAAAACTAATATACTACAAGAATATTATATAATACGTGGTAAGCAATAGTTTTAACGCGGTGCCGTCAAACCTGCAATATTATGTTATTAAGCTTATTCGAAAAACAACATCTACATTTTTTTAATACCCATTAAGCCAAATTAAGCTTAGTTTTTCCGTGTTACGCCTTTGTTTGATTATTGTCAATACACTATTCAAACATCCATCATTTTTGAAATCCTTTGTCCAGTAATCAGAAATTCACAAAATACATTATACCTTCAGCCAAATTCGGTTTAAAGTTTAAATTAACAAATTTGAATGTGAGTAAACAATGTGAACAAATTCATGCGTGCACCATTTGTCCGTGGAAAAACTAAGAGCATTGTCAACTTTTCCCCCAATTTTGTTTCATTCATAGGTAGATTAGGTTCCGGAGCTCAGAACGAGTTGTTTGTTTGCGCCATGTTCATAAAAAATAGACTCAAAGTTTTCTAGTTGTTAGTTAAAAAATAGTTGCAAACAGTAGCAGTGTAGAGTTTTTGTTTACAATACGAGTATAGCTCGTAGGTAGCTGTGGGAGAGAAGCGAGGGTTACATTTGCAGTTCTTTATTTTGAGATCTTTCATAGCTAAAGTCGCCACATAACCTCAAATATTCACCAAGCGTGTTTTTCTTAATATAAAGTATAACGTATAGTTATTTCATCTTAAACTTAATATGAAAATAATGATCTAGTGTATAAATCATCGCAAACAGCTCACTTGATCTTTAAAAGTACGTGATTATCGAATAATCATTGTGAATTGGTTCGTTTTTTTTACATCTTTTGCAAGTTCTATTGACGGCGACTTTATCAACATATAACGACCTCGGCGCGCAGGGTGGTGCTTAATCCAGATTTAAATAATGTGGATCACTTGGAAATAACTATGATACCCACAGACTTTTGTATTTAGCAACTGGTTATTCTCGTGCGTAGCGATAAACCACGCGGGCAACTGTCGTCGTCCGATACATTCCCTAGCCAAGCCTCTGAGGTGTTATTTATTCTCTTATTTTTTTGTCAAACTGTCGACAGGGGCGTTTATTTGTGTAGAGACTGCCGTGCACTGCGTGACAATTAATAACTTTAGTTGATCTTAAAGCAAAACCTTGTATATTTAAAGCTCCAACTGCAAAAAAATTGTTGAATAATACCTAGATGTAGTTATCCTTACCGGAGGTGTATTTATTTAAATAGTTTATTGCGCAAAATTAAAATAGTGTACAAGAGGCAAACTTAATGCTACAAGCATCACCATCTACCATCTACCAGTCAGTGTACCTATTCCTAACCGGTATAGTTTCTTCTTCGAGGTATTTTACTTTGAAAATAACAGTATTTATAGATACAAAGACTGGGGATTCCTAGCCCCTGTAAAAAATTACTTCACGTGTAATCTCAGATAACAGCAAGAGTGTTTCAATCATAAATCATAAAATACAATAATACTTCAAAGTAAGTAACACCACGAGGTAATAATAATAATTATAGGTACACCTAGATCAATATAAAATCATTACAAATGTATGGTCTGCTGAAATATAAACAGGTTTGTAAATAACTTTATGTTAAGAATAATGACCAGAAGTACAACACCGCGAGGTCTTAATTTAATTGAATGAAACCCAGTTCCTTGCGAACATGAACGGTCCGGACCCCATACAGACTGCACCCAGCCGCGAGTTGACGCGGACCTACCGTAGGCAAAGACCAAAAGAAAAACAAACAAATAATAAAAACCGGCCAAGTGTACATAAGTTGTACTTGACTGTTTGTTTATGAAGTGATAACGCATAAAGGCTAACTTTTACCTTATAGCTTGAATGCGTCATATGAGTTTTATCACTATCATAGCTTTGTATAAAACAAAAGATGTGACACCTCGGGAAATATTTACCATAGCAAAAGGACGGTAGCAACCTAGCGACTATCACAATTCATAAAGAACTCAAAAAAGTAGGTCATGATTGTTTATATTGAGCAAATGTAGCATGAACCGGGGGATGCGGCACGTGTGGCTGGAAATAAACTATTTGTTAATAAATACATTTGCGGGAAGAATACCATAATTCAATAGAGTTTTCACCAGTATTCAATTAAATCGCAAACAATCAATCAATACGCCTAGGTGCACTGGCCGCCGATTTTCAATTTTATTTTTTCTAAACCCTCTACGGCTAGATGTCGTATTACGGGCTAGATTTAATCCTGAAATCTCTAATAGTTTGGGAGGAGTATGCGGACAAACGAAAATCCGAATCGGGGAAGAATGGAGGTTCGCTCGCTTCGCTGCAATAATTATAATTGTATTCAATCAATCTGAATTCCGAATATTGATGCTAAATGTATTAAGTTCCCTTAATAAGATCTGGTCATCGCCGTGCATTGGATTATCACGTCACGTGCCATCGATCGTAGTGCTGCTTCAACTGAATAGTGTCACGTAGATCTTATTAATTGTAGATGTAGTTAGTTATTAGATTAGTTTGAAAGTAGAGGGCGTTATTATGTTAACCCGGGTCCATAACAAGTTAGACAGATACGATGCGCGCTCCAGCTCCAGTACTGACGACAATGTAATATTAATTAAGAAACTTGTGTAGGTGTGGCTGTCCCGTTACCGGTGGGATTTAACAGACTGCGGTGCAAAAAAAAAAATCAACATCTTGTATCTATTACACGAAACTTTCGTTTCTGTGATTATTTTACTTCACTAATAGGTATATTACTTAAATTAGTAATGAGTATTACCAAACAAACTAACAAGAAAAAATAATATGCCAATAATTCGAACAAACCCACGCTTTAAATAATGACGGATGCAGTCATCAGTATCATTTCAGTCCGTATCATTTCATTTCAGTTGTAGTGGTTGAGTTAACACAATAATAAATGATGTCTCGGGACAACAGTATCAGGTTCGACTGTAACCTATTTGTTTTTTGTATCTATATCAAGCGTTGAGTGGTTAACTTTGAGGATTGAGTCCGAAAGTAAAGCCTGTAGTATTGCACGTGTAAGTATGGTGTACGTACAGTCAAACAAATGGATTTCTAGGCCAAAGGTTCTACGTCAAAGAGACGCAGCAATTGTAATCCTAAAAAGTTTTGATTGATTAAGTCACACCGACATAGTTCCATAGTGGCCAAAAGTTAATTTGTTGACTGTACTCGTACAGTCAAAGTCATAAATATATACGTTCCCAAGGCGTCAAAAATATCTACACATCCCTCCGCCACTAATAGTAACGTACACAATAAATATATTTGGCGTGATGACCGAATGCTTTTGACTGTACCTACCTAGTACCTACTACTTACCTACATACAATTATCTCTAAGGGTAAGTTTTTTACAGTTATGTTAAACTCAACTAATTACAGTCGCAACAAATGGTTTATACTGTCAACTTTACACAACTTATCGATTAGTTTAAGTTAACTACGGATCAAATAATCCGCCCTCAGTATATTTGGGAAAGGAACTAGGCAGACGTTATTTATTTATATACAGTGTAATCGGGTAAATAAATCTCGCGGCGGTAGTTGGGACGGCGTCTTATTCCCTCGGGAATTACGCAATTTAAACACCCTAAATCAAAGCTTGGGTCACTAAAATGATTGTAAATAACTTACATTCGATTCGTCCTAACTTGGTTTATCTATTACACTGGAAAAGTTACTTTATTTTTTAATAAGCAAAATTAGCCAGAGAGTTGGTTATATTTATTACAGAAATATAATAAGTGATTGTGCTTTTAAAACGGAAATGTTAAGATCAGAATTTTGGCTTGTTTAAGAGGATCGTGAAGCTGAAAAATTCCATACAAAATTCCATAACGTTTCTCTTCCCTTAAGCTTAGTTCGTTTTTTTAATAATAATATGTCGTTAATATTAACCGTTTCTACGTTTTCCTTTCAAAGAAAATATTTATTGGAAAAAATAAATAAAAATATAAAAACCTTGTTTTTCATACGAAAAGAAACAATAAAACAAGTTATCAAACATACAAACTCACTTAAAACTACATTTATCTAAAAAACCGCTACCAGTGGGCATCGTTCCCAACGTTTGTATAATAAGTACCTACCTAACTAAATAAAACGAAAAAACGACGGGAAAGCAATGAATCCTCTTAACAACCTCGACGTCCTGCCCCACTAGGTGTTTTCTTACTTATTTTTGCAACACCGCCGTGCAAAGTCAATTAATTCGCGATACTAAAATACTTATTCTCTGGACTCGCGCACTTCTCAAGAGAAAGATGAGATGTTTATAACAATAAATAAATAAAAAAGGTACTGTAACTGCTACGTATGTAAGTTAGTCCATTTACTAAAGGTCATAATGTGTAAGAATCACAAACTGATGGCCCTAACATAAACGAGGAATAATAAAAAACCGTGATCGTAAAAGTTTCCCTTTTCCCAGTTAAATAGGTGAGTTGGACCGTACTTGTAGCAGTGTTTCAGAATAATTTACATACAATTTAACTTTAACACGAGGCACATGGTTTTGTCTTGAAACCTTGTAACTTATCAGCTTGGGTTCTAGCAGCAGTCTGGGCAAGGAAAAAACATTTAAAAACGAACATTATAAAAGACTGGTTATATCTACCACACACCGTTTGCCAAGGCAAGTTGCAATCTGTGAACGTTAACAACTGTAGAAATCAAAGAACATGTAGTTGGCCAAATATATAGGCGTTTAAAAATAATTGATCCTTTCAAATGGACGTACGTCATACCGTAACCGTATTATTATATTATTATATTATAATCGGAATTCAACCTCAAGATGGCAGACTACATATTTGGAAGTTTGTACCTGAAGAATTGACGTAAGTAAGCTACGAGTACGTTCATGTCAATTCCATACATTTTGCTTCCGTGAAATGCAACATCATACAACATACGGAGTTTAAATACTATTAGTATCAAACACAGAACTAGTAACACATTTTCGTCCTCATAGCGTAATGGTGTTTCAAATAAAAAATCTGTTGACGGGGTATCACTCCTATAACATGTACCTATAATTAATTAATCAAGCCAAAACAAGTATAAGTATACTTGGTTGAATATTACGAGGAAGGTAGGTCAGTCACTGGAGTATCTAGTACTACCCGTCGATTAGCTGCAAGACAGGTCAATTAGCTGTTCGAGAGCTGCCCCAAACACCGCAGCCCTTCACCAAAGCATCTCCGATAAATTAGCAGCTGCACACCACCGTCTATAAAGCACCCTGATTCAAATCAGCGACCGGCCAATAATCTCTTGCCTATTATACCCGTATTTTTGTTGCCCTTGTTAGTATAATTACGGAGCCACGAGAGATAATATTTCCTTTGTTGCCTGATATCAAAATAATGTTCATAAATTAATACCACCACACTTTAGCAAGAACAATGGCTAGCAGCATGTACACGTATAAGTAGTAAACGTTCGTCGATGTGCAAACGTGCATCGATTTTATTTATTGAAAAATTTATTAAAACGCTTGTGTAGTTTCACTAAAACGAAATTAGAATATTTCGAGTTTGTTTAATGGTATTTTCTCAAACATGCTCGGAAATACCGGTTTTCCGATTGAAACACATGGACAGAAAATGCCTCTTTTTACTCCTAGGAGTAAAAAAACCATATGAAAACACTTTCCGTCCATGTCCATATTGTTTTTTAAAAGTGCTCTCTATTGCGTATAACATCGAAAGGACCATGAAAAAAATCCCGTACACCCAACTTGTTGGGGCGCAGTTAGGGGCGGGCGGCGCGGAGGGGCTCTGCGGAGCGGCGGCGGTAAGCGGCGGCTCGTTGTGCGTGAAACTATCTTAACTAATATACTCGTATGACGTAAACAAACATTCTCTCCGAATTTGTCAAAGGTTTTTAAAAAATACTTATAATCATGTATTTGTATCATTTCCTCGCATTGTTTGAGAAAAGCATTATGTATGCCTCGGCGGCAACGAGGATTTCCTGACTCGTATTTTAGCAGGCCTCGCTGTTGCTCGGCCTGCTAACCATCTCGTCAGGAAATCCCTTACTTTCCGCGCCAAGGCAACAATGTACTATTTTCCACTGACGGACCAGTGAGCAAAATTGGAATTTACGCGCTACGTACACAAACGTCTAAAAATGTTCAGAATTGATGTACGCATCGGTTTCGATTCATCGTCATCGATTTGAATGAAATTGGTATGGAGATAGCTCGGATCCCCGGAAAAAAGAACAGTTCCCGAGAATAATAGATTAACGACTTCTACGCGGACGAGTATATAGCGGCATACATCAAAATTATATATTTTTTTTAAAGATTTCTACTGTCGTTAACTTTGCATGTAAATCGCCCAGCCTCATTGTCTCTCTGTGTCTGTTTAATCGTTGATGTATATACTTACTGGAGGCCCATAACAGATCCGCTAAAGATGCAATAATCACAATTATGTCCAGATGGACGAAGTTAAAGGGCTCGTTGTTGCTGTGCGGCCATTAGGGAATTCAAACATAGGGGTGTGCTTCTTTGGCTTCGACCACGTAATATCTAGATTATTATATTATTTTAATATTACGACCTGGCCAGGATCTAGTGCGACGTCGCGCAGAATAGTAGCTAGAGCGTTTCCGCTTAACGTATAGTAATTCAAACGCGAGAAAATATATTAAGTGTTAAGTAGAGAAATAGCATCCAACTTTTTTGTATACGTTACGAAAACGTCGTAGAATTTATCGTTATAGTTATTCAGTCTTTCTCGTTTGTTCCCTTGTTCTACAATAAAACAACATAAATTCAATTGCGCCATATGATGTGTACATTTTCAAAATATACATAATAATGGCTGTATACTGTTATATAATAAAATCACAGCCGTCTCCCTAGATGGCGGAATCACTTAGGACGTTTTGATATTAGGTAATGTCAGAATCAATAACACCTGACGACATTTTCTTTGTCTTTCCAGATTTTTTCCGGTTGCCCCGTCGCACTTTCTTTCTTCGGTTTAAAAATGGTAAGTTTTTATTTTATAATGGTTAGGTACCATTTAGTAATTCTTTTTCCTTATTGGGACTAATTAAACAGTTTTTAGAGTTCCTATGCCTACCTGCCCTCTATTTCACCACCTTGACAATGACACGTGACAGGTAACATTCGGTATACATTGCATAGATTACACGCCGATATATCACTGAGTTTCATATAAGCTGCGCCATGTAAACTGAAATATTACCTGTCACCTGTCATTGTCAGCATGGTGGAACAAGGGGCAGGTAGGTGTTTAAGTAAATAAAAATGTCACTACTTTCGTTCTACTACGTTCTCTAGTTCAGTTTGTGTGTGTCTAGTGGGGCAGACGGATCACACGCTCTACAGACTACGAGTACAAAGTGCAAATCGGATCTATATTGTTAGGAACTAGCTAAATAATCTAGGGTTCATTCAGTTAATTACATTCTTGGATCTGGTCGGTGAGTGTTTGAGAGTGGTAGAGGCGAGTGACATCCGGTAGCAGCAGGAGCAGAGCTAATATTTAGCCATTCCCTCCACCTCGCCGGTGACACTTGTTGCACTCCAATGTCGAATATGTGTTCTCGCGCAAATTGCATGTCGGCGCCACGACTTTAAAAATGTTTCTTTTTACAACTGATAGAGCCAGGAATAGAATAGATTAGAATTTGTTACTCGTCAATTCTTGAAAACATAATCCAGGCCAGGAAATCCGAAGCCCGCAACAATTGCTACTGTTAATTTTTCATTTATATGTTTAATAAAACACATTTATATATCATTTACCCCTACCAATGTCGTGCCCGCGATCGTCTGGAACACAATTCAAAATAACAACATTAACATTGTCTTTCATCCGATCCAATCTGCAATAGTACCTCATTGTCGTCACTTTTTAACCGACTTCAAAAAAAGGAAGATGTTCTCAATTCGTTGGGTTTTTTTATGTATGTTCCCCGATTACGAACAAATACCCGCCTTCAAAAATGCAAAAAGTAACTTCTTATAAAATGGTAGGTAGGTCAGTCCAACCTGTCCAACTGAAGTCGGCTTCCCACAATATTTTAAACCAAAAGCCGATGTTTAGTCGTTCAATAACTATTTCCAGGGATAGGTTTTCACCGAAACTCAATTTCTCCCTCACTCAATTGACCGATTTTAATAAAGTTAAAACTAAAACCCGACTACAATATCGACTACTTGATCAGGTCTCATATCTTACGAGAGTGCTATTTTTCCAACCTATTTTACAAAGTAGCTAATCACAGACCTTAATCTAACTAGATGCCGCGAGTGTACGTACTTCGCGTGTCAAGAAGCAGTCTAAATGTCTGCTTTCTACGCGGCTTCATTTAGTACGCGTTCGACCGTTACCGCCTCCAGACGTCACCGAAATCTAGAAAAATGACTGGTTGTTCCGTATTAAGTTGTAAAAACTGTACAGGAAAAGCTGACCCAAATAATGGACATGTTTCCTTCCATAAGTAAGTAAATTTCTTCTAAAATTACGTTTATCTATTTAAAGATAATTTATTTTAGGTTTGTCGTGGTTTTACTATGAAAAATAATACTGTGTGGGATTAATTCATGTTCATGATACATTGCCTGCTTTACTTGCAAAGTTGTAGGCCCTGTCTAAATTAACGCGCAATGGAAATTTAACGGTCGATCTTTAGCTTGTGTCGCTTGGCTTCTTGGTACGAGTACTATTATCATTTTTCTGTCAAATTAAGCAAATAGTGATGTACACCTTCCGATTGTTTACGATTCTAACCGATTCTTGAAACAGGAATGATAATACGCTTAGGTATTTTGTGACACGTAGGTAAATTTTGCTGTTCTATAACGCTTTTCATCCTTATATCCGTCACCTGCTTATTTTTCTTTTTCTTTAAGTAATTCTCCTTATCTTTTTCTTTTCTAAGTTGACTGAGTTCTGGATCTGCTTTTATTTTATCATAACGTAATTTACTAGCTTTTCTTTTCGCAGATAAAATTTCTTCTCTGGTTTTTTTATTTGGCTTAGACATAATTTACCTACAAAGTAACGAGAATCACTACAAACCATAAGAAAACGTTCTGATTAAATCCAACTGAAAATGACTTCCATTACCTAAGAGTAAGATAAGATTTATCATTTTTCTGTCCTTTTATCATTCCTCTGGCAAATCGATTGAAAAATCGATATGTGAAATTCACGGACACATAAATTCGCGCTTGTAATTGCCTCGATCGCTTGCGACAATTTTATAAGTGTTCTAGTAAATATTACTATGGCAATAGTGTGTATATCTATCTATCTCTTTGTTGTCAAACAATTACGTACTTACGGTCACTTTCTTGTAATCGAAAAGATCTAGTAACTATACACATCTTTTTTTACGTACCTATATGTGACATTATAACTTACCTGAAGAGCGGTGAAATTATCAACTTCCAAGCCACGCGGACACGGCGACAAGGCGCAACACGCGCGCGACCTCTTACTACAAAGACTGACCTCATACTGACTTATTGATACGAGCCGCGCGGCGCGGGCGGCGGCGCCTTTGATTGAATCGATTTCGCGCGGACAACGGGGAATTCACATCACTAATTCGTTCTTGTGACGTCACAGCAGGTAGAAAAAAAGTGACACGGTTGGTTTTCATACAAATTGAGGTGTTTACGTTATCTAGTTAGATTAAGGTCTGTGTAGCTAATGGTACATTTCTTATTTGTAAATTATGCCTTTATACATACCTTATACAATTACATACCTCATTTGTCAAACATACATCATTTGTCAAAATGTAATCGATAGACTAGGAGTTACGAAGACAGATGCACATACAATGTACGAGTATACGTAAACAAGATCTATTTAAGATATACCTACTATAGCATATTTAAACAAAAAACACTCCCCGAATAATTTATTCCTTTACAAAGTTGTAAATCATATCATAACCCTCCTTTTTGCTTCGCCGTAGTCTCAAACTCAAAAACTACTGAATTTTTGAGTTTATTTGTTACAAAAATGCATATCTTACCTCTTTATAAATATTAGTGTAGTTTTTACATTTATTTGACTAGCCATTTATGCAAAAAACGTCACCCAAACTGTTTTTTTTTTTAGAAAAGAAATAAAAAAGCTAGTTGATATGCAAATTAAAATGTATCTCAATAAAACTGGCATTATTTTACTTTACCTAGGTGTATTCCAATAGTAACTTGGTCTTGAGCGTGTTAACCTACTTATTATATTTTTCTTCTCGGTAAACGTAGGTACCTATACAATTATGTGACACATTTTGAACTCCCTTAGGGCAGCAAGCTGCGACCTTCGTCACAAAATGTCTTCACTAATTCTAAATTCTAATAAATTGATGGATCTTTGATATCTGAATAAAGTAAATTATTTCATTTTATCTGGAATCATTTTTAAATTGTAAATATATGAAAGATCAAATGTCATCTCTATGACATTTTGTACCAAGATTAATTAAAACAAAAGTTATTAAAATTGAGTTGACCAGGAGACCAGGTAATGGGCTATTGGCTGAAGGTACCTATATTAAAAGGTTAAAATCAAGGTTTTATCCGGATATTCCCGGGTATATTATACACCGGCTCTCCGCCCGCCGGACATCCATCACCGACACAGCGAGACCAGCGGCACCTATCCGTGGTGTATCGACGCCCGCGCAGACATAAAAATATATATAAATCAAGTGATTGATGAAGCGCTTTAGCCGGAGATGTAATTTTATTATGCACAGAGTAAACGGCAATCGTAACAATGCCTCATAAAATATAAGAATAATGTTACGAAATAACAACAGGTATATAAATATAGCAAAATGGGAGTAACCGAAAAATGCTTACAATATTAAAAATTTTATGAGTTTTACATTTTTATTCGAAAGGAGACGCAATTTTAACTTAATGAAGGCGTTTAAAAACATAGATAGAACAGAATGTACGTTAATCTGAACAATTATTCTGGACACTTGAAATAATGTGTACCCACAAAAATGTATGTAGGTATACATAGTACATTAAACTATTTGTATTGAAACCGAAAAAGATATTGGATTTACGCCCCTTATTTCACAAAGATGACAGTGCCAGCTGACAAGTGATAATTCAGTGTACATTGCGTAGCTTAACTGAAAAGTCCAGGGACGTAGGAACTCGTCGACTTTGTAATGTATATCGAATTGTCAGCTGTCACTGTCATCTTTGTGAAATAGGCAGCTTCTACGTCTGTAGCATTAGCATGACAAGTGCCTTGGTTCAAAATGTCCACTCAATGGGCGCTTTTTATTTAAATACAAAGTTACAAAGTAAAACCGGCCTCGATTTGGTATTGAATTAAGAATGCCTTTGAAACTTCTTAAATTATTGCAAATATGTTTGTGTAACTCTGTTTTCGTTATGTTTTTCCTGTTCCGCTGTCTGGAGGTGAAGTCCATTCAAAATTGAATTTTCTTCTCACTTCATCCCCTAATGCCTACTGCTACTACTGACAATCAATGTTCAGCCAAATGTTAAAAGTAAATCAGACCAAAATTGCAATCAAGATTGATTTTGTTTTGCCATAAACACTTATTGATTACTAAGTTTGTATCAAAATTAGTTGTTAATTGTGAGGCCGGAGGCGACTCCTTCTAACTCTGATTAACTGATACCTAATAGATGTAATATTTGTAAGTAGGAACTCGTAAACCGGTTATTGTAATGAAATTACATAGTTTTATAAAAATAATCTTATCCTAATTCATCTTTAATGCTAAAATATTTATTATCGGTGTTATAAAATAATGATAAATAATAATAATTTACACGAGATCATTTACAAATCAGTTTGTCTTTGTCTTGTTAATTGTTTCGTGTTCTTATACCGAGCCAGTTCCCTCGCGGCCCCGTATGAACGGTGAAATAAGTTTTTTTTATGAGCTCGAAAAACTGCAGTGAACCTTTACCAATATAAGGAGAAGAGACAAGTTCAGGTGGGAAATTGGGTCAGATATGTCCATAGAAATATTGTTCACGGTTCAGCGGCTAACCGATCGATGAGATATGCGGCACGGAGATGTTTACGGCTCGAATACGGACATATCACTTAGCGTACTTTTTATCCCGGTGAATAGGACCGTCACCGAGGAAACGCCGACAAGCAGCTCTTACGCGGACGAAGTAGAGGATAACACTTTTAATACATAAAGATAAATAAAACAAAGTAACATTAATACGATTGTTAAGCCTAGTAACAGTAGTAACAATTTCACCATACGATGTTAAGTACCAATTTCACCATACGATGCTAACCACTTAACAGACGATTAGAGCGTTAACAGCTGTCAAAATGTATGAACTAACAGGCGATTAAAATTGATTAAATTTAACATCGTATGGTGAAATCGGTACTAAGTTAACCACTTAACAGATGATTAGAGCGTTAACAGCTGTCAAAATGTATGAACTAACAGTCGATTAACATTGATTAACATTTAACATCGTATGGTGAAATCGGTACTAAGTTAACCACTTAACAGACGATAAGAGCGTTAACAGCTGTCAAAATGTATGAACTAACAGTCGATCAACATTGATTAAATTTAACATCGTATGGTGAAATCGGTACTAAGTTAACCACTTAACAGATAATTAGAGCGTTAACAGCTGTCAAAATGTATGAACTAACAGTCGATTAACATTGATTAAATTTAACATCGTATGGTGAAATCGGTACTAAGTTAACCACTTAACAGACGATAAGAGCGTTAACAGCTGTCAAAATGTATGAACTAACAGTCGATCAACATTGATTAAATTTAACATCGTATGGTGAAATCGGTACTAAGTTTACCACTTAACAGATGATTAGAGCGTTAACAGCTGTCAAAATGTATGAACTAACAGTCGATTAACATTGATTAAATTTAACATCGTTTGGTGAAATTGGTTTAAATTGCCATACAAAAGGCGATAACATTTCTCTCGCCTTAGACCTAGTCCAATTTTTATGGTTTTTGAATATCTTGTAGATGTTATGAAAAACTAGGTCCGTACGTTTAAAAAAGAAGAAAGTATTACTTGGAAAAAAAACGGAAACGCACAGACCTAGTTTTTCATAACAACTACAACATATTCAAAAATCTTGAAAATCGGACTTGTTTTAGGAGGTGAGAAACGATATCGCCCGGAGTTAGATTACCTACCTACTTAGTATGTTTTTTTTTAACAGCTACGCGATATAAGCGTCTTTTGTCAATCCTCTCAATTATAAGATTATTTTATAAACCTTAAAAAGATTTTTTTTTCTAAAATTAACTCTTTTTTGATGAAATAGATATAATTTTCGACATCGACAGTTGTCCATCTGCAAATTCGCGTTGTCGTTCAATAATTAAAAGGCAACTACTACCCACCTTGTAGTCGAACAACATTACTAGAGCACGTTAACACGAGCGTAATGGAGACTCTTGTGAGCCACGCCGTTGCGTGGGCTTTTTTTGATACTGACTTGCAATTGTTCTTTCATTAATGCACCTTCTAGTTTTTTATTTTAATAGGTATGTAATCTTTTTAAAGTTATGTATTAATATCTGCGTAAAAGAAGGTTTGGTTCAACCACAAAAAAATAAAAGTTGCCCACCCCGAAGTACCCATTATTTAGTTTGACCCCGAGTCGCCTTATAGTGTCACTCTCCTTTAAGGTTATTAGTCGTTGGCGGCGGCGGCGCGCCACGTGTCTTGAGAGACAGCAGACGGGCGGGCGGCGGTTAAACAAGGGAAGGGAAGTTTGTCGACGAGCGTGGTCCTGAGCAAACAGGGCACTTGTTGGAATCGTTCTCTCACGAAACCACACGCACCCTAATAGCCCTCAGCCTCAGCAAATAGACATTGCGCGACGATCGCGCTTCCGATTTGTTTTCAACCCACATTCGAGCCGGAGCACCGTTTGACTTATTACGCGTCCATTATTCTTATGAATGGGCCCAAATGATAAATCGTAGGGCATGTAACGTTTAAATCTCTTTGACGTCACGGAGCAGCGTTAGCTATGAGCACGTAATGCTGTTATTATTTTCGCACGTACTACGTTGAAAAGCGCTCATTTTAACCATGTTAATGGTGCGACCCTATTTTATCCATTAAGCAAATAGTATGTGCTTATCATACGTCTTTCTACTTAATTAATTGCTTACATGTCGGATCTTACTAAGTACGCACGTATATAGAGGTAAATACTGCTGCTCACGTGGAATGTTTCAATATAATACCGCTGTTATAAGTTGAGAACTACCAATTAAAAAAATTGATCTATGTTTCTTGGCATCGATTTTATCAATTAGATACTTTAGCCTATAGGCGTACAACTTAATTTAGAGCCGGGTTATGAGGTGCCGGGAGAGGGCACTAGAGGGCGCCTATAGCTGACTGTTTGACTGTTATTCATGTACTTCATCACAGCGCTCATAGATAACTACTTAAAATGTACCTTAAGTATGATGAAGTAACTTACTATGTTTTTTTTTGTAAGTACCAATAAGTTAGTTTCAAACTGATCCTAATACGAAGAAACAACGGATCTCCTGAGGAAAATCAAAACGTCGCGAGTTACGCAACGAAAATAGTGAATAGATTTGATATAAAAAGGGTGAGCCGGGTCAGCGTGGAATAGTCCGTGTAATCCCGCTGCCGACGAATATCCGACGCGCATCGAAAAGCCTGTCTTCTTGTCGGCTCTGCGAGCAAAGCCCGCCGAGAAGTAGCTTGCCGCAAATGTACTCGCATCAATAAATAAAAAAGGATAACTAAAATAAAACACAAGCAATCCCGTAAATAATTAATACCATTTAATTCCAATATAACAGAAGGTGTCAGGAGTTGTCCGGCGGCGCCGCCAGATTGCCTCTCGTCGGGCCTCAATTACTATCGTGTCAGTTTGATTTCAGTGAAGATACATAATACCGAGGAGAGTTAACTCAACCCGTATCACAATACTGCACAATGGTCGGTGTATTTGTATTATCTTCGAACATTATTTTCTCTTATTATTAAGAGTTTTCTATTATACTTATAGACGTATGACGAGTAAGATGTTTGATAGAATACGTCGTAAGTCGATAGATCGGTATTGTCATTTTAATGGACTCTTATTATTTCGTTAAGAACACCTCGATGGTTCTTTTCTTTAATAATATTTACTTTAGTGATAATACTGATAATAGCAGTCACGGATAAATTGTTCAATTATATTACTTTAATTTGTATTTAAATGATAGAAAAAATACAAAATCACTGCTTCAGCTTTAAATAATAAGAATTTGATTAACACTGTTTTATTCATAATTGTATTAAACGAATAATTGTTGTTGAAGTTCATTCTAAAACACGATAGTTAATTATATAACAGCCGAAGAAAGACAACATTCCATGTTTTAAACCATTTAAAGTCGGTAGTTACACGTTAGCAGAAGCATATTAAAACGAAAATGTTTATATACTCAGCAACATACTTTTTCGTGCTTAAGTATACATATGATATTACATTCTGTCTGTGGCCGTGGTATATTCATGCCTCGTAACGATTGATCGATTCATCACATTTGTTATGATAATATGCTATTCTATAGCAGGTCCAGATAATGCGAATGGGAGGCCCGCATTAAAAGGCACCTACATACGTAAATAAACAGCAACGTATACAGCGTTCTATTAAGTACTATCAATCTCAATTTGGTACACCGTCCACCTGTAGGATACTAATGTGTCTGTCAAGGGCTCTCGAAGTTCACCTGCCTTTTAAAAGATACGAAAGCCCGTGTTTATCGAATCGTTCAGTGTTTTGTAATTCGTATCTCACTAACGATCACCAAACACTAGCCCAATATATTTATGCGTAAGTAAGTACCTTCAATAGTTTTATACAAAACGAAAAGCGTTAAACGTATAGTTTCTTTTGGAACGCGGCGGGCGGTAATATCGATACTTATCGGATTATATCCGAAATTTCGATTTTAATATTAGGAAAGCGCGTCGTTCCATACAAAAAGAAGATAAAGAGAACGCCGTAGTTAAGCTAAAATTCGGCGAGAGTGTTGAGCGCGGGACATGACCGGAATAAACGAGATCTTTTGAATATTTATAGGATCACCTTATCAAAATGCACATGACGCCACAAGACCGATCCATAATAATCAAAGTTATATTCGAAAATCGACGACGTCTCAATCGGACCCCGATCCTTATAGTCGCGCGGCGGCCGGCGACTGCTGGGCAGATCGCGGGCCGTCGTCGCCGCTTTCTTAGACTATACGATTTATAAAGTAAGATGCGAGCCGAATATTAGGTTTTATTTTGTCTTATGGAAGAGATAAAGTAGCGTGCACTAACTAACCAAGGCGTTTCATTTATGATTAATTTATTTTGTAGCTTTTATGGTTTTTCAATGTCGTTACTAAAATAAATTGAATGGAAAGAGCAGCAATAGGCAATAGTTTTGTTACTTGGTTCCTCGTTAACTGGCCGTGTAAGGAGCAATGTTCGTTAATGAATGACATATCGTCAGAACATGTCTTATTTCAAACTAAGTACACTACATGGCCAGAGCCGCAAGGCCTTTTATGTAACCTGTTATTAACTTTTTTTGTTCGGTTTATATCTTTTGATTGTGTTTTATCCAGTTTCTCTCATAACGATCGGAATTACCAATACGATGTAATTATTGTTGAACTGATCTTGAGTAGTCAGAAATTAAGGAAATAACTTAAAGTTTACTTAACGATTTCTATAACCGTCATCTTATAGTTAAGAGGGTTTATTTATTAATTTAGCCGTAGCCTGCAGACTACGTGGAAAAAACTATCTTTTATATTGTAACTCACATATAATTAGGTATTCATAGCACTTGCATCGCAATGTTATTATTTTTCACGCCATAAATAAATACGAGAGTTCAGCAGCTCTTTCCCTTTCAGTCATAGTTATAACGCGATCGAGAGAAGATAACAGGTAAACGTGGAAGCGCTTTTATGATTCTAATAAATTATTTGTTTCCTTTTTGACGTTCTATTATAACACTTTGGTTTTTACCTTGCGCAGTCCGGAATTAATTGGATCGAGTTGTGTTGGATTCATTAGGCATTTCTTGTTTTTCAGGGTTTCATTATTAAGTATTTAAACTGAAGTTAAGTTTAGTTTAAGTATTTAAAATTAAGTAATAGGCTAGTGTCCTAAAAAATATTATTATTCCGTCATTTACATTATCACAAAATATTGAACACGTATTCTTTCTTTTCTCAATTAAACAAAAAAATACGAAGATAAAGTGCGTTAAAGTTTCGCGTGACGTCACGCCGTGGCGCACTGTATCACGTGGTGACGTCACGAGCCCCCACTCCCGAACTTTGATGCGCGTTAATATTTGTCAGTTTTGATTGATTTGATAAAGCAAAAAATACGTGTTCAATATTTTTTGATAATCTTACTGACGGACTAATTAGAATTACAGTAGGCGCTCGGTAATCCGGCGCCGGTAATTTTCCCCCTATGTCGGATTGTTGTAACTGCCGAATTATTATAGGCATAGGCATACGGCTGTGTAAACTGCCGTATAGAGCGGGGTCACCTGAATCACTAACTGCCCGATTTGCCAACCGCCGTATTACCGAGCGCCTACTGTATTTTTTTACCCAGGACACACCCCTATTGCACTAAACTCAATAGATTACAGTCGATTTCATAAATATGTGTACACTTTAGTACCTTGTCATGTTAATCAACGTCAACGTGAATGTCAAAGTGCTAGGAAATTTTATTGTTGGTCAAATACACGGACCTAAAAAAAATACGTACGTAACGTTGCACTAAAAGGTGTGAAGCATGCAAGGTACACACCGATACACAGGTAAGACAACGCGCCGAGCCACAGCAACGGTGACAGTTTACGTGTGTGCGTGTCTTCACTCACGAGGTTACGTCCGTATTTTTTTAGGGCAGTGGCCAAATACGGATACGGACACGGGCGCCGGGCGCTGATTCCAAGGGCCGTACAGGTTATCTGGATGGCGTTACGTCAACGTTGCTTACTCGAAGTAAGGAAAAATTTGATGCTCGGTACCTACTGTTCCTCGAGCACATTTTCCTCGTTCTTGTTAAAGTAGTCGCCGAGTTATGTTTCCAAGAAGCACGTTATGAATATACTGGTTTATCCCTTGTGTCACCGACACTCATTTCGAAGAACGTATCACTTAGCAGAATTTTCGTTTCATAGAAAGCTATTTTCTGCTGAACCCGTGTCGATTTTAGGTTATCTTGTGAAGGTTACAT
Source organism: Acleris literana (assembly GCA_946894065.1). Taxonomy (NCBI): domain Eukaryota; kingdom Metazoa; phylum Arthropoda; class Insecta; order Lepidoptera; family Tortricidae; genus Acleris; species Acleris literana. Next base: position 11,688,321 of record OX335668.1, on the reverse strand, counting down.
GTCTAACCTAACCTAACCTACGTGAATTATTTATAAGATAACCTGAAATCAACACGGGCACCGTTAATCGCCATTTATTATATGTCCTTCCCCGGGGTACAAGCATACCAAATTTTAACAAAATCGGTTCGGCGGTTAGGCCGTGATAGCGTAACAAACAATAAGAATTAATATCATATTTACGAGTAGTACCAATTTCACCAAAAAAAAAAACAATTTAAACAATATTAATCGACTGTTAGTTCATACATTTTGACAGCTGTTAACGCTCTAATCGTATGTTAAGTGGTTAACATCGTTTTGTGAAATTGGTACTTACAATATTAATAGCTGTTGGCCGCGGCTCCGTCCGCATAGGAGTCGTTTATTGCGGGTAAAAAGCACCAAGTGTCCTTTCCCGGGAGTCATGCTATTTCCATCCTAATTGGATATTAGTATGGAAATATGGAAATATGGATAGAAATTGAAATTACTACACGTACAAGAGCATAGCTCCTAATGGAATGCCGAAGATTTTTCATGACTAAGTAAACACAGTTACACGGAACAAGCTTATAGTCAAGCTGTTCTTAGAGGCCATGTGGACATGTGTTTGAGGCATGTTTGAGGTTATGATTTGTGCTACTTTGACAGCTGTCAGATCGGTCCTTGTTTGGCTGTAATAATATACTGATCTCAACGTAAATGCTCTTCTCAAGATGCGTCAGAAATTACAATGGTTTGACGTTTACTTTGTCGTATCTTGTGACGGGATCTCAGTCAAAATGAGTTTATTAATACGGCCCTTAGAGAGACTATACTAACATGTTTACGTGGATCTTTTATCCATTATAAAGTCTCATTGGAGGAAGCTAATTGAAAGTCGAAGCAACAGCAAGGGTTCGTTAGGTGAAATTTTTAAGCTTAAATAAATATCGCATAAAAACAATAACACCGCGTACAATTATACGAATTGTAATATTTAGAATTTCAACTTTAACGGCCGTACTTAGAGTCTGTTAATAATGTCGCTATTTGAAAAAGGAACGATTTAATTGACTCTAAAATGTCTCTGAGTACAGCGGTAGACCCTGAAACCTATTCACATCAGGTCATGTCCATCAATAGTCTTTATATTAGGTACTGAATGACAGTGGGAAACTGATAACGCCATGCATAATATGTCCGGACGCGCCCACGTGACGTGAAGTGAAAGCGTACCAACCAATCTGACTTTTGTTTCGAGGATGTTTTCTTTAATAGCCGTTAGTGCTATTCCGAGCTTGAGCGGCAAGGACTTGTTGGAGGAAATAGGTGCATGCTTATGTTTATATGTCTATGTATACCTAAGACAAAACTTTATTAAAGAGACGTTCATGAATACGACAATACGTAAATTTAATACGCACGGCAACAGGATCAAAAAAACAAAATGCATCGTAATCACTGCCGTAATCATATACTAGATTTTGACTTACGTATGTTTTGTAAACGCAAAAGTTTAGAAATAACCTAGGTACTTAAATTATGCATAAACCATTGAACGCCGCGTTCCAAAAATATCCAGGCATAAAAAATATTTAAATATTTTTTATGTTTAAAAATCACGACGCAGTATTGCCAAATATTAATAAATATAAATATCAGGGGACAATTTCACACAAATTGACCTAGTCCCAAACTAAACTCAACACATCCAAGACTCAGGAATAAATACAACAAATAAAAGGCCTCAGCCCATAAAGCTAGCCTCGCGAGCAGGCTCACTACGAATTAGGCTAAACTCGTAAATAATGTAAGGATAGTTTTGATGCGCAGACATTTTTTATGTGTGCATATGCATTAATCTACATATGCACACATAAATAACTTTAACAAAAAGCAAGCTTTCAAAACCCGACTGCTGCTAACCAACTTTAAATCGTTATAAATCCTAAATGCTCATTCAAAATGAAAAATTATGAAAAACCTAAAGATGACTATTAAATCCCTATTCAATGATATCCCACTTGTGATACATGGTCGACTTCTTTTTTAATTTGCACAATATGGCGTCTGGTTGCCGCCATATTGAATTCTGATTACTGTCATATCTTCAGTGACACTCACCAGATTAAGACAAATCGATTGACATAAGAATCATCAAAATCGGACAACGGGTTTAGTTTTTATAGTGCCCCTAAGGAACAAACATACATATATAGGCTGTGAAACACATTATCCTTCTCCTTCGGCAGTCGGGTAAAAATGCCCCGCTGCCCCGCCCAACGTCCAGCTTGTCTCACCAAACTTGTGGTAGTCGTGATCGCCTACCGCTAGGGCCCTTAGCTACATTGTCTGTTCTCCCATTTTATGGTTTTCGACTCAACCGCCATTACTGTCAAGTTGATAAGAGCCGTCATAACGTTGACAATACTTAAGATAATAAGATTAATAAGAGACGATCGACAGGCTACGCAACATAGGTCATAGAACAAAACGTGACCTATGAACCTATTACGCAGCCTTAGTTAGACCAAGGTCAGAAGCATATTGGGTTCATTAACCGTTATTTACTTTTTAGGGTTCAGTACCCAAAGGTTGCCAACACCCTATACTAAGCCTTTGTTGTTCGTCTGCCCGTCCGTCCTCCGTCCAACGCTTAATTATAGGTCTTTTGTTCCGTAATAGGGTGGTTTCCTAGCAAATAATAAATAAATGAAAAAGTAGGTAAAACCATAAACCCTTAACATACAACATTTTTTTTATTTTTAATGTTGTAGTGGAAATTTGGTGTGGATACTCGTATTTTACAAGCTCTTGAGAAAAAAAATAAAAAAGCCCCGGCCTAGTGTGATTCGGGCGGCATGCAACCCTCAGTGCGGTCCGACTCGCACTTGACCGGTTTTATTAACTTTCAATAACTCTTACTGTATTATCTATCCGTTTTCCTATAAAATGCGTATAAAAAAGATAAAAAAAAGATAAAAGAAATTTATTCAGTAAGTAGGCCGCACGGGCACTTTTACACGTCAAGAATCTACCAGCGCTTCCCAAGAGAAGACCACTAGGTACTGAAAAGAAACGCCGCAAGAAACTCAGCAGTCAGTCATTTTTTAAACATATTTCTTATTACAATGGTACTACTTAGTCTAGCATTATATAAAGCTATAAATATTAAATTAAATATAGTATCAAATAACATGCGTAGTTCAGCAGGAAAACATGCCAATTAAGAATCTTACGGGAGAGATAGAGAGAAAAAAAACTACATATGTGTATATAAGATGGTGCGAGACGACCGCATAAAAGTTTCGATATGTTTTCCTACATCAACGGTGTCCCCTAGACAAGATAAAGATTTTGCATTTGAATAAATTATTATTGACTAAGTTTCGGGTTTAGGCCATGCATTTTTGTCTGTTAGATAGTCCTCGATCCTATAATACGCTTTAGACATTAACGACCTTTTCAAGTAATTTTTAAGTGCTGGAAAGGGTAACTTTAAAACTTCGTCAGGTAATTTATTATAGAAATGAATGCTTTGACCAACAAATGATTTATATACTTTACGGACGCGGAATTTTCGGATAGCGATTTTATTTTTATTTCTGGTATTTAAATTATGTATATCAGAATTTTTGGTGAAAGAATCTAAATTTCTAATAACGTAAATAATATTCTCATAAATAAATTGAGACGCTACAGTCAAGATATTAATTTCTTTAAAAAGTTCTCTTAATGAGTCACGGGAATTTAAATTGTAAATAGAACGAATGGCTCTTTTTTGTAACACAAATATAGTTTGTATGTCAGCTGCCTTACCCCAAACCAGAATACCGTACGACATGACACTATGGAAATAACTATAATAGACTAAGCGAGCTGTCTCAACATTGGTTAGTTGTCTAATTTTCCTAACAGCGTAAGCTGCCTAACTTAGTTTACCTGCCAGAACAGCTATATAGGGACTCCATTGCAAATATTTATCTAATGTTATGCCCAAGAAAATTGCCTTATCTACCATTTGCAAACACTCGTCATTTAGAAAAATACTAGAATGTACCGGTTTAACATTAGGCAAAGCGAACCTAACACATTTCGTTTTCTTAGCATTTAGTAGCAAATTGTTGCTAGTAAACCAATTAAGTACTTTAATTAGTGTGGTGTTAATCCTACTGTAGTCTACGGATTTTCTATCTACCTTGAAAATTAGTGAAGTATTATCAGCAAAAAGTACAATATCACAAAGTTTATCTACTGTTGGTGGCAAGTCATTTATGTAAACCAAAAATAAAAAAGGACCTAAAATAGAGCCTTGAGGCACACCTATTTTCACTGTAGCTCCAACAGATTGCGTTTTGTTTACAACAACTGTTTGAGTTCTATCACTTAGATAAGAAGACATAAGGCTTAAAGCTTTATTGGACAATCCATAATGTTCTAATTTTAAAATAAGGGTCGTATGATCCACGCAATCAAAAGCTTTAGAAAGATAACAAAATATTCCTACTGCATCGCAAGATTTCTCCCAACTGTTATAGATATGTTTAATGAGTACAGATGCCGCATCAATTGTTGATCGACCTCTGGTAAAGCCAAACTGGTTATTGTTAAGTAGGTTATTTCTGTTAAAGTGACCTAACATATCCTTCAGCATTACTTTCTCAAAGACTTTACTTAAAACTGGTAGTATGGAAATGGGACGGAAGTTCGTTATATCACTCATCTCGCCCGATTTAAAAAGAGGTATTACTTTACTATATTTCATGAGATCTGGAAAGACCCCCTCTGATATGCAATTATTGTAGATTAATGCTAGATGGGGTGCAATTACATCTATGATATGAAAGAGTACCTTAACTGATGTGCCCCACAAATCTTCAGTCTTTTTTAAACTAAGTGATTTAATAAAAAGTGGTATATGGTATGTACAGTAGTATTTATACCTACAGCTCTTTCCATAGAGTAGCTGTTTAGATAATGGATTGGTGAGTGAAGTGAGACCTCGTGTTGTTTCAGATGTGGTGGGCTATTTGGTGCGCGGCCGCGGTGGCGGCGGCGGTGGCGGCGCCAGCGCAGGACGCGCTGGCCCCGCTCGCGGCGCTCGACCTACCCCAGATGGACTCACTCACAGCTGACGATGTAACTCACACTTCTTAAATACCTTTAACTACTCTATTTTGCTATTTAGGGTATGGTACTTGCAGAAAAATGATAAATTTAGAAGTGTACGTTGGGATTGAGTCTTTATTTTGGATTAAGGACTAAAACAAGATTCATTTTTTCACGCTAACATTTGGCTCGCAAATTATTTTACAATAAAAAAAAATATTGTGTAAAAAGTAAGTTAAGCATGTCATTTCCCAAAGATTAAGCAGCTAAGCTTCTTAAACCTTAAAATCGAGAAAAAAAGACTTTCGCATTTACATATGGTTATAAGTAGTAGGGGTTAGAGTAGTGTGGGGTTTCCCATAAAATCTCGGTGGTACTTTCTGATGCATGCAGGCAAAGATAATTAATTTTCCGGAAGACAAAGCAATCTAAGTCACTCGGCAATAATCGGAAATATTTTCAAATTAAGATAAATAGTGTCTGAAATTAGATAAGCAATAGATACTTAAGGTCTGTTCATTCTTACTTGTCTTATATAGTAAACAACTTTCTCAACCTCAAAATGGTTGAGGTGAGAAAGTTGTTTACCTTTTAATGCTAAAACCGCTATTTTTAACAAAATAAAGCAATCAGAGAACAAAGCAAATGATGTCCAAAATGTTTATTCAGTTTACTTTATTTACGGTAATAGAGCTGTTTTAGCCAAAAAAGGTTCGTTGTGAGGTTAGAAAGTTGTTTACTATATAAGACAAGTAAGAATGAACAGACTTTAAACCGTTGTATCACTTTATAATGAGTAAGTGGTTGATTTAATAACATTACAGCGATTCGATGTGGAGAAAGTCATCGTTCTAATGGGAAGATAAATGTGAGATTGTCAATAGTCCACTTATAGTCCAGTAATGTCACATGAAAAAGGTCACAGATAAGTCAATTCATTCTACCTAATAAAGAAACATATTCAAAATTGTATATAGTTAGAGTAGGTAACATACGGCGTCAGGTTGATTTAATTGGAATTTTGTTACGCCCTTTCGACGCCGGATATTAGCGGGTAGCTAATTATTTCCATCTCTTTGTTCTCCCGAAATGAGATTTAGAAAGTACTTAATATACGAGTCAGATCGTTTTAGCGTTACTATATAGCAAAGCAGAATCAATCTGAAAAAGAAAGGGCCCGTTCTATTTATGGCACTATTTTATTTTGTAACTACCTGACCACGTAGTTATTCTACTGTTTTTAATAAGATTGTAGCATGAAACTATAAAAACAAGTAACATACGGGAGGCCGCGCGCTAAATGGACTTTGCTGAAATGTTTTCTGGCTAAACCGTAGGGCTGCGAAGAGCTTACGGGCTAAAAAATAGCTTTCCCGGGCCGTCGCCGCGGCTCACTATATTTCGTATCCAATAAAAGTTACGAACATCAAGATCACGTTGCAAAATATCAAATAAATGATTTTTTTATTTGTTACCCGTAAAACATTCTTGCTTTAACATTTTTTTTATTAAAATCTAATTTTGGGCTTCCAGGAAATATATGCAGCGTTAGCCTCTTGTTAGCGGGAATGTGTAGGAGTTGTGAAACAAGGTTTTCTATTTAAATTTTATTATGAACAGTGGCCAGTATTTTGTCACCGATATTACATTATACATATTTTGGTATTTCTTCTTCTTTCTTCACATAATATTAACCAACATTGGGCTCGTACATTTTTGACACGTCATTACTACTTTATCTTGTGTCAATACAATGTAATAATTATGAATTGTTTAAATATGAACAATCCTAGAGCTAACTACAAATCGGGGCGTCATTCAACATGGTAAAAACCATATCATTTTGACCTGTTATCGTATTGTCAACGTTTTGACAGCTGTCAATTACTTAACAGTAATGGCGGCCGAGTTAAAAACAATACTATAACAGGTCAAATACGATTTGGATTTTACCGCCTAGAATAGCTATACGCAGATTTATGGAATTACTTGGACGAGACGCGAGCTTTAACGGGAACTACGAGTACTAATTGAATTGACACGGGATGTGGAGCCGAGAGTGTCAGACATTACAGCTATAGTTTTAGCTAAGATATTATTGCTGGTGGGTGACCGTTATGTACCTACGCTACATAGGGTGTGCTATTATTTTAAACGCATCTTAAGAGGATTGTGAAGCTAAAAAATTCCATACAAAATACGAAAACATTTTTCTCCCCTTAAACCTTGTCAGATTTTTACGATTTTTTAATATGTTGTAGATATCATGAAGAACTATGTTTGTACGTTTTATTTAACAAGAAAATATTTCTTAGGACTAAACAAATTTAAAAAACAAAAAACAGAAACGTACAGACCTAGGGCTTTATAATAACTACAACATATTCAAAAATCGTGAAAATCGGACTTGATTTAGGGGGTGAGAAACGTTTCCGCCCGGAGCTAGTTTTGTTTGAATTTTTTTTGACAGCTACACGATTTTAGCGATGCTTCACAATCCTCTTAATAATTTTGCGGCTCCCATCATTTCAGTGATTCTCCCCTTTCGATTACTCTAGCGTGAAAAATAGATGATGAGATTGCGATTTTGTGTGTCAGGAGAGCCTGGGCTACGCAGTTCCATCCAGCGGGCGCTACTCCGCCGGCTCCCCGTGGCTCTACCTGCTGGCCGACGTGACTCGCGACTCGCAGGTAGGCACCCCCTCGGGATGTAACGACGCTATCCGATCTCTAATTTTATGATACCGTGCTCAAACGAAAATATACCACTGACCACACTTTGATTTTTCAGTGGGCCTATTGTAGTCGCGTTTATCGCAGTGTGTATATATGTATAATAAAGCATCCATCACTCTCGCTCTTACAAAGATGTCAGAAAGTGGCGGATATACTTTTATCCACAACGATAAAATATTCACATTCGCTTTGACGTGTTTCCTAAAGTACGAGTATGTTATGTAGGATCATTTTATTTATCGTTTTATCCCTTTCCTATCGTGGTAAAACAAGAATAAGACAAGACATTACGTCGACTTTGTTTCCATATGGCTGCGTTTATCGCGTGACAAAATGTGGATAAAACATCAGTCAGCTTCCGACACGTATATGAGTACGAGAGTGACGGATGCTTTATCTACAATTTGTCACGCGATAAACTCAACCAGACTAGACCCGCAGGTCTACCTACACAATACATTTTCAATCGTTTTTATATTACTTTAGTATGATGGGTCCTATTCTTGATTTTCCAAAATTGTATAGGGATGATTAAACACATGTCATGATTGTTATCCCTGTATCTAGCCAGGGAGCAATTTAATTAAATTTAAGTAAAAACGATTGTGTTAAAAACTCTCCAACTTGATAGATATTTGAATCACGAATGCCGCGCTACGAGTTCTACTTAGGCTACGGGGCGTAGCACGACATTGCTCTTTCAAAGCTAAGGTTCCTAAGGGAGGATAGAGGAAATTAAAAAAAATTGTTAGTTAGTTTTACCGATAAAAAAGACGGACTAATCAAAAACATAATTACATTTGTAAGAATTATGATGCCTTTTTTATTTTCGAGGTGCATACATACCTAACCTTGAAAATTTCGGCCCACATTTACATCGACAGTGTTAAAAAGTTTTCTCATTAACACTGTCGATGTAAATTAAACTGGTTTATCAGAAAATATTTTTTTAACTCAGTATTAGTCTTGATATGAAATTAAATTTATAATTTCATCATGGATATTTCTTTCTAAAACGAAACCAATGTTCTAGCGACTACCCCATTCTAAAACGGACTAAACACCTTATATTAGCGAATGGACGAGTCTTTTATATATCCTGTAATTATGTTATTTTGCCATGTTCTCCGGACAGAGACTTTTGTCCTTGGTCGAGGTAAATTCTGCGACAATAATTAAGTGAGCAAATTAGAATGTCAACTTGAGACGACTGAAATCTCTCCAAAATTCTCGGAAGTCGGCTTGTCCTCTCGCAAAGTCCTACAAATCTACTCATTTACTCCATTATAATAAGTTTACTGTATTGGTTTTATTCAGATAATTTTAGTTTATACTGAATTATTTCGTATTAAAACAAAAAGTGTTGGGACTTAGTTTTGATGATGACATAACAAGCAAAATCAAAAAATATCTAAGTGTTGTTCTATTTTAGGATGAATTTATTAGAAGTATTATTCGCTAAATTTGGTTAGTATTATTTTTGAAAATCTTTTAACGCTGACTTTCACTTTGTGGAAGGAATATTTCCCAAAATAAATTATTGCTTTTGATTTTTGCTTTTATCATAATTATCTGCGAATATTTTAACTCCGTTATTTACTTTTTTTTTGACAATAGCGAATTGGTTTCGTTGCCTCTTTATATTTTAGACTATTGGAGTACAAGAAGTCTATGCATAAATCCGGGTAACAGGCTCTCGCGAAAATCCCGTTGTTTATTGTTAGTACACTTAGCCTAACATTACACAAACCCGCGGATTCGGTAATGCCATTGCGAACGCAAACCACAATCTGGTTTAAAGCTATTACGGTGTCGCCGAATAAGATACGCCTTAACAATCATTGTCTCTTCGGAGACGCTAGCGGAATTTAAAATAAGAACAAGAAAATAAGAGTGTAGTAGTGTAGTGTAGTGTGTTGTGTGTGTGTGTGAGTGGTACGTTAACAGAGTGGTCATACTAATACTGGTCATTATATGTAGAGACCACAGCTCTTGTAAAATGTGGCGTTGCGAGGACACTCGGAGATGGAACACTTAGTAATGAGTACCTACTCGTATTAGGTTTGGCTCTTATGCCTTTATTGCACTCTTGTGAAATACACCTACGTAACATTCATAATAGATGACAAGATTGTCATAGCGTCTTATTTCGTGTGTGTGCGTGTACGAAGGTGTCGCGAAGCCGGCGAGGGTTCTCCGTCAACCCTGCAGTGGAGGTGCTGCAGAGAGAGGCCTACTCCCACTATCTGACGCACCTCGCTCACTCCAACCGGGATTTCCTCAACTGCATCGGCAAGCGAGGTGACCTTCTCGATAATCACTGCTCTGCGTCTATTGCTGTACCAATTTTTAGTATTACTAACTTAATATCGCCGCACAGTGTCCATTTAAGGTGTTAGTCGACCACCGTCGATAACAGTCGACAGCGAAATGAAAACTACACTCCATTATCCCTGTGCAGCGATACTTATGGTTATAGCTAAATACGACTGAATTTTTGCAACCATGTTTATCTGAACATTTCGAATACACTGTTATCAGATCCATGACATACGTAAACTGGCATCTAGATCCACCACGGTAATAACCTCGTATTTTGCAGATCCCTGGAACAGCCCGGATTGCAAACTAAACTAGTGAGCCGAAGCGCAAAGCCTTTTGCTGCCGTCCAAAAAACTCCTAAATAGAAAGCGAACTGCGAGTTGCACCGACATTTATTTATTCTTTATAATCGCACTGCTAGATCAAAACAGTAGCAAATTAAAATACATCTGTATTTTAAAATCAACATTAATTCTTCGGTATATGAACTTAAAACTAAACTAGCCAGTTTTTTTATTGATAATGTTTTGACCTTACAGTGCAAATATACAATGTCTATGTAACTTTTACAATATCCATGTAACTTTTACAATGTCCATGTAACTTTTCACACTAGTTATACCTTTTATCTGATTTAGTTATTCTATATTTAATCATTGTATTATGTGTTGAAATAAATATCGAATTCATGCATTGAACTTGTAGTATCCATTTTACTGCCTGTATCTTTGATGACCTGTTGTTTTACTTTGGCACAAACACAAAGCAGATAGGTATCGCTTACCTCAGCTGGAACGTGCCGAGCGTTAGTTTATCATTTAACGGAATCCTCGAGATAGCCTCCGAGTTAATATTTATTACAGCTGGGTCGGATTATTACTAACTAATTGAATCATACCCGGTGTCTCCAAATTGAATGGTCAGCAATACAAATCGCAATTGTTTCTTCGTTAATTCTGGGGACCTAGAGAAAAAGGGTGTAAGTCTCCTGAAGATCAAGAGAAAAAGGGTTTAAGTCTAGTATACTCCTTTTATATACATACTCATACATACCCTTTTATAGAACAAGTAAAGTGGACTTATACCCTTTTTTCCCTAGGTCTCCAGAATTATGGTTCCATTTTGTCCAGACGCATCTGGTTTAATTATTTAAATGAGTGACCATAACAATATTATCATTTATTAGATATACTACGTTATATTCAAAAAAATATGCTGCTCATGATAAATCTTTGTTCTCATGGTTGGCGACTCAGTCTTAAGATTATATTCTTAAGACTGCAAATGTTTGTGGGTCTCCCCACTAACTTAATCCACTTATCATCAGATAGGCTGTGCGAGTATCGCCTTATGCATGCCCAAAAGAATAGTACCTGTACTTTAACGATGATGCATGTTGCGCGGGTGTGGGTCGGGTCCTAATGAGAGTGTGGTGAAGGAGCGGCGCAAGCGTCGGATGACGGCGCTATCCATCGACCTGCCGATGGCGGTACTGCGGGAGAAACTGGCCCTGGAGCACAGCCGCAAGGAGATGGCATTGCGGACCGCTGCCAACAGGAACTTCCTCAATGACATCGGCAAACGAGGTGAGCTCATCGCGTATCAAGGGAAGACCATCTGCTTTCTGAGTCATTGGGTCAGCTGTCTGATTCATTGTTTCTGTGGCTACAATCGAGTCAAGGATTGTGGATTCCAATTAACCAGCTAGGGCGGAACTTTGTTTAACCCGGAGTTCCACTGCGGCGCACGCTGCGCTGATAGCCTGATACTGACGTCAGTTAGTTCATGTGCCGCTGTAGGAGTATCTTCATTTAATACGAAGCGGATTTATACCCACGTATGCGTTAACAGCGTGCGCCGTTGTCGAATTCCGGCTATAAACACGTAAACAAAACTTCGTGCAGGAACTAATTATAAGGGGCAATGTGACTCGCATGCATCTCTTTGATCTTTTCGTCCTTCGAGCTAAATTTAAATACGGCTTTTGCACGTAGCTAGAACCCATCAAAGTATCAAAGTATTATGGTCTTGAAGTAGTGCCTACTGGGAATTTCGTTTGATACTAGATAAATGCATGCTTGATGTCCGGGATACGTATTATTACATTGCATACTGGGCGCGTAGTGAACTCATTTGTATTGTATATTTAAAAATCTTTTAAATGTAATAAATGATTTCATTTAGTAAAATTTGCTAGCATAATATTTAAGGCACTTATCTTCTACTGCCTGCCTTGCTATCGACCCTGTTCACAGTCACACCAAGGGATGTTGAGCCCCGTGCTAGCAATCATATCAGCAGTGTTTTAGGTTTTAATCTTTTTTATTGAGAAATATAACCGACACAGCTCAGATTACGAACTACATCCGGAACATCCGGATTTACACTATCCTTTTATCACTCGTACCTTTATTGAATTTATTTGGGACGTGTGATTTGATCGGGTATTCGGGAATGAGGACCGAAGAAGAGTTACGTTATGTAATGTAATTATCTTATTAGTACGTACAGTTAACAACATAAATTGCTGAGCTAGGTACCACATAACTCAGGCATAATAACCGTGTCAGGTGACGAAGAACAAATATAGTCACCGTGATTGGCCTTCTGCGACTTGGTACTAGGTAGCTAATCAATTTAATTTGGTAACTGTACGTGGTGACCATACTCGTGGCAATGAGTTGACACCCAGCACAGACTTCAGTCTTCAAGGGTGGGGGTGAGGCTTGAGTGCGATAGAGATTAAAATAACTTACGTTTTTTGTTTTTGTTCTTATCTCAAAATCCTTTAAGAAAATCATCAGAGTAATCCCAATTATTTTTACAAAAATAGGTGTTCTGGTAAGCCTCGAATAATCCTGTGGAGGTGGCTGATCGACAAGATTTTGGTTTTATTTCAAATTTTATCACAATCAACTCTTTTATAAATAGTTAATCCGACTGATAAAATAAATAGGAAATAATTAAAGCCAATTTAAGTTATTTGTTTTTGTATAAAAACTTTAAGGACGAGTAAAGTCTTAAAGGTTTTCGAGACATACTCGTAGCTCACCGGGGACTTTGGACCATCAATAAGGATGGTCCATCCCCACAACACCTCAAGGAATAACTGGACGGTTCGAAACTACATAAATAATTTCGGCTAAACTTCTTTTACTAGTTAATCTCGTGAAATTATAATTATAACACATTGGCACATAAGCAAAACGTTATTGTCCTTATTTACTAATGGGTACTCCGAGCTTACCATTAACAGATACCGTATTGTTACAGGATTCCAATGGAACGCATCACCGGATTCACAGAAATACAACTAAATCGAGTCGAGGCATTGAAGTCAGCGAGCATAGAGCCATATTTACCTACCAAGTTTTTTCTATGTAGCCTATGACAATATTAGAAATATACTATTCGTGTAATAGATGATTAGCTCCATTTTCATACCCGAGGTACTCGAAACTCATATTACATTAGAGCCGAAGTGTTTGGCGTTTCGAACTCTCAATGTTTGAACGTGACGGAAGTGTTTCGCAACTTGTTCAATCTAAAAGACTAATGAGTTAGAGGAGAAGCACTTAAACCTAAGAGTGAACTACTTTAACAAATGAGCCAGTTATGAGTAAAATAGAGAGCAATAATGTGTGATTTGAGTACCACAGGTCTTTATAAAATAGATAAACACTACTTAATTGATTATAAAACTGTATCTTTATTATATAAAATGTACCTCAATTCAACATTATGACACAATGATAAAATTAGTAAAGTAATAGAAATGGTATTTAAGTACGTAAAATAAACGTTGTTATGATTATAATTTGTTTTATTGATACTTCAGCATCGATTTAATCCGTAGCTACCCCACGTGCCCACTTCAACTTAACAACAAAAGCGTTGGGCATATCCTCTCCAGTTTTATCCCGCCAGGTAAAAAAGTGCATTAACGCTAAGAATTAAAGTTTTGCCTAGGAAAAAAAACATCAATTAGACCGTTATTCTCTCGAGGGCATTTGTTTGTTCATTTTATTTTGTAAATCGTGGAGAAATGAGAAATTAATTAAACTTTAATCCGAACCAGTTTACTTTTTCAAAACGAGATCTGCGTTTTTAGTGATTACAGCCCACGAAGTCGCATCGCTATTTAATTGAAGGGAATCGTGCTACGTCTATTAAAATAATGGCAGAGCGCGTGTTCGTGGATTGAAAAGAAAACACTAAAATTATACTAACAAACGCCTTAACGAGTCCGATTAGATTTATTCGGTGTTCGGAGGCTAATATTAAGTCCATGTTATCTTATAACAAACCGATTTTCTTCGTAAAGCTCCAATCGATCATGCGCCCGAATAAATCAAGTAAACTGAGATTACTTATAGATTGATACAATGCAGGACTCGGCTTTATATCTTAAAAGGCCATTTATTAAAACAGATGAAAGTAGTCTCATATGCCTAGTACCCTGCCAAGCAATGGGGTAAATAATTGTGGCTCATAGAAACTTACACAATGAAATTTCGATTAAATGCCGGGTAACCGGAGCTATTCAGCGCGCCGCGTGGCAAGGAAGTCTTTATAAGCGATTGATTACTTCTTACAAAATAGGTACTTAAATGTCAACAATATTTACTTTAGATACAATGAATTTGAATACAAACTCCAAATTACTTTTTGAGTAGGTAAATCATAGAATGCAAAGTTGCTGTATATTTTATAAATAATAATTGTGCGAAGAAGGAACGTCAAAGAATATTTTTTTGATCGAAGCAATCAGTCGGTGCCTCTACTCGTGCGGGACGGCCGCTCCGCAATTCGTCGTTAATTAGCCGTATCACTTCCGAACCTCCTGTCTATTACATATGCTCATTTAAATATTCATCTCCATGTTTACGAGCGTATTTTGGCATAATTTGGCTACTTGAGCGTACTCACTCGAGTTTGACCTAGGTAATGTTTATGGTTTGTATTCCTATAGTTAAGGACTTAGATGTACTTTTTTGTCCTTTTGTAAACAACCGTACCTATTAGTTAGGTACCACCACATTTGAGTTTAGGTACCTACTTAAAAAAAAAAAGTTTTTTTTTGGATTTCGTGTAGTTCTAGCGTTTCATTTTTTTTTAATGATAAGCTGATGTGTAAAATATGTTAGTCCGCACGCGAGCTCCGAGGAACTTCAAGAAAGGCTGACGTCAGGATTTAGTGCAGTGATTTATTACGTTAATGATAATATAGACAGCAAAGACAATAAGGCCTACTCCTCGTACTGGGAGAGGCGGGATACGATGCGATGGGCGGGCGCAGCGCACACCCGTCTTCTTCCCAATCCCCGATTGCTCGGAGCTCGCACGCGGACTATAGGAGTATAACCACAGTTCAGGATATTGGTATTTATTTTTGTAGAGGGCTGCGGCGAACGGCGAGAGGCGCGCTCGGCCGAAGCGCAAGATGCCGTCGCTGTCCATCAACAACCCCATGGAGGTGCTGCGCCAACGGCTCATGATGGAGGTGGCCCGCAAGCAGATGCGCGAGGCTAGCCAGCGGCAGGCCGTAGCCAACCGCGTCTTCCTCCAGAACGTCGGCAAACGTGGTCAGTGCACTCCCACACCTAGTATAGCGCGTTTAGTTCAGTCGCTGTCCATCAACAACGATTGGACCTGTCCATCAATAGCGAATTATCTACAGCAAAAAGAAGGCCAATTGAGTATATCATTAAATAGGTCAACTTTTTTTGCTGTAACCCAATTGTTCACTCGTATAGTTTAAAAACTGTGCGTTGTCTGTGAGTCTCTCGGTTAAGCCCTAATTCTAGTGTCAAAGATAAACTATACCAAGGTTAAAATTAAATGTAGGCTAAGACCCGCTTGCATGTAACCCCAGGTTAACGGGTTAATTTGTTAAAATTGACAGTTCTTATATGAATCTGGCATTCTTTAATAATTTAACATGGGGTTAACCTAGGGTTATCGGGCCTTATTAATCTTACACAATTCACAAGTACCGAACCGTGCTAATTATTCTGAGTAATTGTTGTGGTCACTTTAACTCCCCCCCATTTAGCGCAACTATCAATTTACTACTATTACCCAATTTATTACTACGTCTTACTACTTACAGTTATAAATGTGTAAATAAGTACGCGTTGCCTTGCCTACACATTGACTTCTAATCTAGTGTAATGGTCTGATGTTTGATCGGTAGTTAAACTAACTAATGGTCAAAAAACGTTTTACTAATGGAATAGTTAAAATCTCAAGGAAATGTGTCAAATTTTCCATTCCTTTTTCGAATTAACAATTAGTTCGTTTAGGGCCTAAGTAAGGTTACATTAAATTTTTCTTAATTTTAACTTCATCTAAAAATAATAATATATATTTCACCTGAAAAATTTAACTCCAGAATGCATTCCGTTTTACCCAATTACCTACTCACACAAGAGTAAGTGGTAGCCTATCACTAAGGGCAACCGCTTTCTGGAAGGCAAGAGACGTAGTGGTCCGACGCTAAAATGTGCATGTGCCAAAGTGTTGCCAAGCGCGAAGGAGCATGAGTTAATTTTGTAATGGTCGCAAAGCTCTCCGAACACGTAGAGACTAAACACCGTAAATTAGTAACCCATCATAGAATTGATTAAATCATATTAAAGGACGATTAATTTATTAAAAGTTAATTGCGTTTTTCAGCACCGAAGCTAAAATATTGCATCTTTTTACATGAATAACCCCAGAAGGAGGTTTCGGGCGTATGATATGTATTTGTGTATGTCCATTCTATTGTGTCCTCCTGTAGTCTAAACGGGGACAATTTTGAAGAGTATGAGGGGTTTTAATCAAAGTAATGAGCATAAAAAGAATAATAAAAGGAGAATGGGCAAAAATGTATGAACGCATCATCGGATATCCTTTTTAATTCTACAACGATTTTGTGTAGCGGGAAACGTCAAATACCTGTGAGTTTTTTTTTTTAAATCTGGAACATCGGGACGCCTACACACCGCCGTCTTGGCATGGCGATAACTTATTTCACACAAAGAGTTCGATCTACCTGCCATAGTAATAGTTTTACAACTTAGAATTACCTATCCCGTGACATATCGCTTGTCCTTATTGGCCAATAGGCCAATTTGCCCAACCTCCTTTAAAACATAACATTATGTTGATGACATTATCAAATAATGCAGAATTTTTTAAAGCTTGCTTTCCATTAGTTATTAATTGGTCAGTCAAAAATTGTATTAATGCGAAAGCGGAAATCGGATTGAATTGAGTACATTATTAAAGGTTGTTACCTCTTTAGTCGTTAACAATATTATAAAGTTACGCGTAAAGCCTACTTGGTCCAGACCCAGCCTACGGAGCTAGGAGCGATTCCGGGTCGATTTGGGTGAGAACCAAAAAGTTGGACGATAGTTAAGCGCAGTTAACCATATAAACAACGAAGTCGAAAAAAGTTTCGTTGTGCGACGAAAAGTATCCCTACATTTGTATGGCTAATTTCCGTGTCACAACGGAAAAGTTTCATAGAAAATTTAATTGAGTAAGTAAGCATGCCCAACTTTTTGGACCTTACCCATTTCCGGTAAGGCCAAATATTTGTTAGAAGAGCGCGCCTATTCTAAATCTTGGATGTTTTCTATGTACTTAAGTATGTATTTCTTTATATTAAAAATGTTTATCGGTGACTAGTACAGTCGACTACAAAGAGATGTATCCGCTTCTGGACCTTAGAGATATATCCACTCTGGGCAGGCCATGTCCAAACAACAACGAAAATGATGACGTTTTCCTAATTTAAAAAAACATCCTAAACTTTGGGTATTACAACAAAGTTGTGTTCAAAAGGAGTTAACAAGATTAAATGCCCTGCAATTTGGTGTTTGAATTATTTTTATTTATTTATTTATCACAGTTACTTACACTACGGACTAATTGCACAAAATTTCGAACAGTTATTAGTTGCTCTATTTTGGGGGTTATTCAGATAAAATCCTTATCGAGCTCATTTACCAATTTATTTGTAACTAGTTCAAATAATAGTTTAACCATACCAGGTTACCACCAACCCAAAATGTTGCACACCTTCATTTTATCAGATCTTACCTCTAAGTATGGTAAGAATTATTTTAAATGTCGGAATTCACTGGTTGGGAATTGATAAAGAGCCTGCGGAATCATGTTGGATAAGAAGGTCAACATGGTACTTATCTCTCTTCATTGGACCCATAAGGGCTGGTCAGCACCAGAACCGATTCTCAAATTAACCTGTCGTATGTCAGACAGATTTTAATTGCAACATTAAAGTTCGAATTTTTAATCTTCTGTAAGTAAAAAATAAATTCAAAATCTTAATTAGAATGGCTGACTAGTGAGTGGGTCAAAGGTAGAGGAGAGGTTAATTATCCACAAGCATTTTGATAGACAAGTGCTATTAATTTGAGAATTGGTTCTGAAACTGCTTCCCTAATGGTTTTCAGTGGAGAGAGACCGTGTTCACTGCGTATTTAAGTAGTCCTATTCAGTAGAGTCTTTATCAATTCCCAACTAATTCGGTAAGTAATTAATAGTAAGATCTTAGTTAATTAAAGTGTGCAAGATCTCGAGTTGGAGACGATGGCAAAGTTAGACGTCCTAACTGCTTATAGTTTGAAGGGTCGTATCTCCGTAACTATTAAGTATAAGGCTTTTAGTTTTGTTACCTACTTTATTTAGATTACAACTTTGTTGTAAAACCCAAAGTTTAGGATATATTTAATAAAAACTAAAAAACGTGAAAGTTTTCGTTGTTTTATGGACATGGAAGAGCCATGGCAGAACCCCAACGTTGAAAACTTGGATTTTTAGTCAAGTCCCCTCTGCTTGTAGGACATATCCAAAAATGGCGGATACCTGACCATTTGCTAGGTGTATGTTATGGATTTATTTTAAACCGTGTACACCAAAGAGCAATGAAATAAGGTCACTGCATAGAAATTTTTTGAAACAGTGACCCGTCATGATAGTTTAGAGTACAAGTGTTTGCTTTGGCTACAGGATTCTGGGAGAGCTCCGGCGCGGCCTACGACAATTAGAACCTCCGGGAGCGCTGCTGCTGCCGGGAGCACTACGATACACAGCTCTATGATAAGATTACCTACTCTCTGCCAACAGTATTCGTCTTTCATTTACTTCATACGATTCGTAGTCCTTTTCTAGTTCTTTAAACAGCTGCAAATCTATAACTTGTAGCATACTCGTACCTACATACAAAATTATAGCGTCTATATAGCGCGTAAGTGTTACCGAGTTTCGTTATTTTGCAAATTATACAATAGGTCTAATTATATCGAATATGTGTTTCCTGAACTGAAACTTTATTTTTGAATTATTGTCTACGAATTAAATGAGCAGTTTTGTGAGCGAGTGGCCTGCGGCGCGCGGCTCCCAGCTCGGCGCACGCGGCGCGGCGCTCGCGCACATAAAAGCGTTTCTACTAAAAGCGCTAAGTAGGTAGGTACCTACTTCGTGGATTGCTTTGGCCTGCGGTTTGGTGATAACGCTTACAAGTCTAGTTACTAGGAAAATGTATAAGTAATCAACAATCATTATTTAAGAAAAACTCATTTTACTTCTATACCTAATATTATTTGCCATTGATTATGTTTAACGTTAATGTTATCTACTCAACTATCTGCAACTTGGCAGGAAAAAATAATAAGCATTAATTAAAAAGTTGCTTTATAAGATAAAGTTAAGGTTATATGACTCAGTAAAGTTATACGTTATAATAATTAGAAGAAATTTTTAGGACTATTACAATACCTGTTAGTTTAGTTCTATGTACCTATTATTGTAATTATGTACAGTGCAGCTGTTTGATTGAGATTATTTATTTATTTATTTTGTTAGCCTTAGATTCAAGAGAAGAATTTTAATATTGTTAGTACATGAATAGTAGGAGATAGCCCTTACAGTATAAATTATTACGTTGAGTAAAACGTTAAATTATTAATTTGTGTTTCCATACTGCACGCGCGCCGAGTAGCTTTATTGAGCGCCGAAATAGAGAGCGGCGCCGCCGAACCGAGCGCGGAATGTTCGCAGGCAGCCTTTGACACTGGCGGCACTCGATCGATGCCGGCCGATCACCACCACACTTGCGTCCGCGGAGCTGCACCGCGCTCGCCGAGGGTCGGCGCGCCGGCGGCCGCGGCCGCGACCCATGAGCGAGCGAGACCGTCCCCGCTCATTGTCAACCGATTTTCTCGTTAGATTGAAATGCTATAAATAAAGACCCAATCAACTTTCCTACGCCGGGGCCTCCCTTTTGATGACATTAATTAGACTTTTTACGAAACCAAGAGTTGCCCGTGGTGCGGGCTTTTAGTACAGAGATGGCTAAAAACCGGGTTACCGAGTTTTCTACGAAAATTACATAACTTTTATTCTTGGTTATTATGGAATTACTTTCGAGTGCCGCAATTGCCGCAATAACGTGCCCCTTTGAAAGGTTTACTAATTCGAGACCAGCGGGGACGGAGGCGCCTCTCAACCGTGCGGCGCCGCCCGCCCGACGCCCGTCCGCTCAGATCTCTTCTTCTAATATTTAAAATTACAATGTATCTGTAGCCCAAACAATAAAGCATATTGTGTCCATAGAGAAAGTCATAATTTCCTTATTTATATTACACAGCATGACCCGTTTTGGTTGTAGTCACTGCCAAACACTTTTTTAGGAAATTTTATTTATTTGTTTATTCGAGAGGTCACTCGCAGCTACGAGTAAGCGAAGTTATCATGTACGGATAAGCAGCGGGCGGAGCACCGGCGGCCGGCGCGGTGAGCGCGGGCGCTCCGCCCTGCCGGCCGGCAGCGACGTCTCCGCCGAATAATTACGAGTGATTTGATTTAAAGAGGCGTCCCGAGAGCCACGTGATTTCATTATCCCCGACACGTTTACGTAGTAGACGAGAGCGTGACTCTTGCCAGAGGCGCGAAATCCGCCTTCGCATAATTACATCCTATTTATTTTTGAGTAGAAAACAGAAATTAAAATGGAATATTTCTTCAAAAGTTGTTAAGTACTTAGATATCAATCATCAATTCTAGTGAGCTTACGGTCGTTATAGTCCGAGAGCTCTTAAGCTTTTTTGAGTACGTGTTTGAAAGACCGTGGAAACTTGTACAATACTTCTTTAATGATATTTAAATACAAAGAGGTAATATTTACTAGACAGATTAGTGCAACAAAATTGAAAGTGTGTAATTTTAGTTGGTTCAATTACCGGTTAAGGCAGGCAATTCTTGAAAAATCTGTGAAAGCAGTTATTCTTATTTCTAAAAATACAGCGGTGTTTCCCTTTATTATTATTTTTTAATTAACTGTTTAGAAATTAAACATTTTGGATACTTTCCCTCCACGTTCAAGGGTCAACATTCTCGATCTCCTGGCAGGTCCCAGCAAAATGATCTCTTTTTTGAGAAAAATTTTTTTCATTACTTACATATTTAGCGAAAAAAACACGGCTAAAAATCGTAACTCGGTTTACGCCAATACCCTTTAGCGAAGGCTGCCACTTTGTATTTAAATATCGTTAAAGAAGTACTGTACTCCAACAACTACTTACTCCTACTCAAAAATGCTTAACACCTCTCCTACTATTACAAATCTAGGAAATAACGCAGCTTCTATTTAACATTAACACTTTCTACGATTGCTTCTATCGTAGCTATTCAAGTAAGTGAGATTATTATTATGTTTTATGCAGAATTTAATTTTGCATTATACGTATAATTTATTTTTAATTGCCTAATGTAGATATTTATTTGTTTTTTAATACTACGAAAGCCAACATTTACTATTACGAGTATAACGACACCAGAACAATAAACTCAAGAATAAGTAACACGTGGTAACTAGGTAAATAACAAGTTTATAGTGTACCGTAAAATGGGGTTAGTTTGATTAATTTTAAAAATAAATCTTCTGTAACTCCCGCATTTAATCGTAAAATAAATTATTAAAAATATTGTATTGGCGACTACTCATTTGGAGTAACTTAAAGTAGTTAGAAGCAGACAACGGTAGACGGCTTGGTAGAAAATAATAATTACGTAGCTTAAAACCTCGATTCTTAAAATGGGGCTACTTTGATTTTCCCTGTGTTTACATCACAATATCAAAGTCACCCCTGAAGCATGTAAAAAAATAGTGGTTTTTTGTTTCGAAGGTTTTAAATTCAATTTGTCTGAAAATACTTGAACTACAAACATTTTGCGCTCGCTTATGAAACATATGATCGTAATGTCGCGAAAGAGCTTAATAATAACACAAACATTGCACAAAATTGATGATTCAAAAAACTATCAAAGTCGCCTCGCGTTTCCAAAGTCACCCCATTTTACGGTAACTACTTTTAAGTGCCAATACACGTAGGTATTTTGTTAACGCATGCATATATTGCACATTGCATTGAACACTAGTCGTATGTTCTTGCAGTAGCAATGCCACCTTCGTATAAAACAAAAGAAGTAATCTGGTGTGTTATTCTCTCAAAAAACGGCGGCCGGTCGAACAGACGAGCGAATAAAAACGGCGAGTTTAAGTAGTGCCGTCCGACCGAACAAAACACATTTTAGCGCGTGCATTGTCAATTAGGGAGCCTTATACGTTGGTGAAGTCATGCTGCCAAATTGAATACACGCGCTAAAATGTGTTTTGTTCGCTCTGTCGGGACTACTTAAACTCGCCGCTTGGACCTTCACTCGAGCGAACACCTTTGCTTGTTGAGAGAATCACTACCCTGCTGGAGAAAGACTTCGGCCAAGGTTCAGTAGCAAAAGACGTAATGTATATTATGCATGTTTCTGACTTCATAGGTAGAGTTATCGAACCAACAAACTCCGTTGCTAAGAGATTAAGTGGTATGTTGGGATTAACCCTGTTGAATCAGTATCCTAGCGGTATTTTAAAGTAAAGCCACCGATATAATTAGGATAATCTCCAATCAACCGCAATTAAGAACGCGTAATAGGGAACAGTGTGTACATTGCCACCAAATTTCAGTAAGAGTGATTTGGGAGACTTAAATCACAGAAAGCGAGACATGGATGTCGAAGAGAGGTAAGTAGAAGTTAACTTTTTGATACCATCCAGCGGTTGGGTAACCGCGGCCCCTTTGTTAGCCCACTTTATCATCCGAAGCGAATCCTCGGTCGGTAGCGATGGAGTACTGTCCCTAGCAAGTGATTTATACGCGGTACATACAAATAAAGCGCATTAGTATGCATGCTTATGTTTCAAACTGATTTATTAATTTTATACAATTAACACTTAGATACCTACAGTCTAACCAAACATAATACTAAACTAAAATGAACAATTACATACTAATTAGCCAATTTCCTGAGTTTGCGGTGATTAACTAACAACTGGCCGATGCAATTAGTTTGGACTCAGAGTCGTGAAAAACATCTAGTTTGCTCTAGTTGTCTAGAATATTGTTTAAGAGCTTCAGCGCGCGGCGCAGTGGCGTGTTAGAGATTGCACGCGTGCGCGCCGGGCGGGACAGCGAACAGCAGGCTACTGGTTTGCTGGCCGTAGGTGGTACACTGATAAGAAATCTGAGCTAGAAGTGCTGGATTACTGGCATATCCCACGTAGCAGCCGAATGAAATGTTTAATAAGGGCTATAGTCCTCCTAGCTTCAAGGGAAGTATAGTTGCCAAGAATACAGAGTGTAAATCCAATACGAGCAAATATTTTAACAACGGTTAATATGCATCCTAATTAACATAAAACATGTGCATCGTTAACATAAGTTGTATTTTTTTCATACTAACTCATTCGGCACGCAATGTATCAAAAATATCAATTATCCCTCAGTAAATTGCAATTAACTTAGACTTAATGTTTTATTCAACTGACTAGTTCAAAGGGCCTCGGGTTCGGGGCAAATCGGTTGGACTCGAAGAGCGATTGAGAGAGAGCCACACCTGAAGTCCTTTACCTACTATCTTTGTTAAAGATTTACGTAATGTCGTATGTTTAGAATTAAAATCAATGGAATAGGTAAACTTCTACCTTTTTATTTAATACTAAAGTTAAAAAACTTAACTCACGCACAAACGAGCAAAGGCTAGGGTAGATTCCTTCACGCTCCAAAAGATTTAATAGCACTGTGTTCGATCCTTAGTTTGTCCACGATGTTTCAAACTTCCAACCCCAGCCACAGAATAGATAATAAATAGCAACGGTGCGCGGTGTAAAGTATGGCCAATCTTTATTGTCAAATCACAAGTGTACTTATGCTTTGTCTTATGCAGAAATCATAACACCGGTTTTCTTATTATGCAGATGTAAAATCTAAGAACAAACCACATCGATTGATAATCATAGTTCTGTGACTGACGGCCACTAGTAATGACATTACGTATACCAGAACGTTAAGAGAGGAGATATAATTTCTACAATTAATATCACAATAACATTAGTTTGGATATCGATATACGGCAGCTCTGAACAAAAGTGTGAATTTTTGCCATGCAAATAAGTATATTGCTGCTTGAGCCTTGGACCCTTTAAAAATGAATTTCACTAAATTTATTGGAGCTATATTAACGTAATTCCTTCTTTTATGATTTGTAGAGCTATTCGTTTAGTTTAAGTAATTGCTCGTATGACATTTACACGCTGTATAAAGTGTAGGGTAACTAACGAGTACATGTGCGGATAATATCCATATATTTTGTTAAAAACGAAACGCAAAAATGTTGCGCGTGATGGGCGCTCCATACAATAGCATTGGCTTCTGTGAACGTATGCATTACCGTTGTAAAATTAACTTTACCAAGCATTATATAATATTTGAACGCCAGGTTACATAAAATAAGTCTCACACGCCAATAAATTTAAAAGGTAGCCTGAATTCCACTACGTGTCCGATATGAGAGTAGGCATGTTGGCGCAGTCAGCCGGAGCTATCTGGCGCGGGCGGCGGGTCACCCTGAATGCAATATCTCGATTAAAAACGTTGAAATACACACATCGAAAATGCCGGGACATTTTGCCGGCATATAAAATGTCCTTTACTATGATGAATTGATGACAATAGTCAATAAACATTACATTACATTTAACAAGACAACAGAATAATTAAAGGATATTTTTCATGTGTGTACCCAACGATACCACGGTTAATTTCTAAAATTGTTGTAGGCACGAGTCAATAACTATGGTGTAAGCAAAATTATCAATAAAATGTGTGGCAGTACCTACTGACGGGATACACTTATCAACGTAAACTAAGATTCAGGTTTTGGATATCGGCCCCATTACCGACAGCTAAATATTAATTAAGTTACTGTAAGGTAAGAGGTCTCTGCCCGGCCCTCTGGGAATCAGGCGTGATAGTAGGTATGTCTTATGAGTCATACTCATATCTTAAAAGACTAAAACAAGATTTGGGCAGTTTTTAAGAGGTGGCCGTGATTTACATGAAGGTCGTAATTTAATATTTCAAAGTGTAAGCATGGGGTCGTGTTAACCCATTTAATTGTAACGAAATCCGAATCCTTTAGTTATGAGTTGACTTTATTTAAATTGCCATTCGCGAGATACAATAGGTGATATATCAATATCACTTCACGTTTACTGCGACACACAGTGGTGGCCACATAATTAGGGACACTTGTTTTTTCCCCATACAATTGCCTACAAATATGACTTTTCAATTTTGACCACTAATCAAAAAGTTCTCGACCAATTTTATTGCTAAATACATTTTACTTTACATAATTAACTAAGGTTTAAACTGATGTACAGTGAACTAATATTAAAAATGGACCTTATATTTTATAAGGATTTAAAAACTAAGTGCTGACGCGTCCATACAAAATTCTACAACTTTGTATGAGCGCCGAATATTTATTTTTTCATATCCTTATAAAATGAAAGATCCGATCTCAACAGAGATAAATTGTACATACATTTAAACCTTACTTTATTAATTAACGATAAGTGTAACTAAAAATATAATTGGTTAAGAACTTTTTGATTGGTTGTCAAAATTGAAAAGCCATATTTGTAGGCAATTGTATGGGAAAAAAACAAGTGTCCCTAATTATGTGACTAGTGACTACCACTGTTTGACTATAAAGTTATTGTACCTATTTACTGTCTTGGCCGTATTCACTTCAGATTTAGAATGACAACTCTTTCAAAAAGTAGGTAGGTAGGTATTTGTTGAATAGAAACCTAGACAGGCATAGGGTGACGGCACCAATGATGGACCCTTTCAGCTGACAGGCACCAGTAATACACATTTCGCTTTTAATTCAAATTTCAAAACAAAAATCAAAACAAACGCAGCTGGGTTTTCAAAACTTGTTTTTAGGGTACGTAGTCAAACTTATAACAGCTTTCTACAACTAAGAGTCTCTGAGCTCTGCTAAGCTGCGGACGGACGGACATGGCGAAACTATAACCTAGTTGACTACGGAGCCCTAAAAAGGTTTTTGGGATACATAAAATAAAGCGAAATAAAGTAAAATACGGATTGGGAGCGACCGCTATTTTTTACCCAATGTTTTTTTTATAACCTATGATGAAAATCTAACACATTGCCTGGTTCGTTAGTAAAAATCTAAAACTTTTAATTAGTCACTTGTCATAAATTGAGCAAGTTCGAGAGAAGCAACAGTTTTAGAAAGTTATATTTTTAACATAATTAAAATAAAAACAAATCTATTTGAGTTACCTTTCCGCTTGTTATGTTACAAGCACAAATATAACAAGGATTATAAAAATAAGCACCTACTTACTTAATTAGCTTAATAACGTTTTTTTCGGCCGTTAAGACTCTATTTTATTTTGCTATTTTTGGGAAAAACCTCTTACGCTCTCCTGTACATTAACAACTGACTTGTATTTATGCCGTAGGTATTATTTCCTAAAAAACTCGTTACTCTCGTTAAATCTAGTAAGAACAGTTGAGTTCATAATTATGTGTACACTTTAGACAAGGTGAGTCACTTTAATCGCTGTGACAATTTATATGTGTAATAATGTGTGTGGCAGTCTAAACATGACTTTAAAAACACAAGGTACCAAAGTGTACGCATATTTATGAACTTGACTGTACCTAATTTCATTTTTAAGTCAAAAGTATAACCAATCTAATCGACACAGTCAATAAGCGGTTTTGGTATCCTCGAAACAAAATAAAAACAATACAAAACCTAGGTTGTTGAGTAAAGGAACATTTTGGAAACGATACCATACGATACATTGAAAACGACAACAATTTATTGTGGTGTAAATATTCCGGCTTAACAGCACGGGGGACAACGCGGTGTATCCTGTGGACGTGCTTATGCTGTGAATGTAAGTATCATAGCATTCATAGCTCGGACAGGGCATCGCAAAAGAATAGCAACACGGTAATAGAACAAAAGATGAATAGAGTCGTAAGTATTATTTAATTATATTTTTCAATTACATTTATAACGGTAACCCAAAATTGACCATATGTTTGTGAAGGTATTTCCATTGTCATTTTTTTAAATGCTGATGGTTATATTGAATATATGTAACCATCAACTACTGTATTTTCTGGAACAAACTAATGGTTTTACTTAATTATTTATTATTCACTATTTTCATTTAATTTCAGTATTAAGTAAATTGAAAATGGTAAATAATATCTGCTTTAGATAATCATAATCTTAGGTATTACGACTCTATTGAATCTTGTTCTATTTCCATATCTGTTTTTTCGATGACCTGTCCGAGCTATGGAAGTATAGGACGGGCTCGGGAACAGGGCAATCCAAAGGGTCATTCCAAAGTGTTAAATAAGGAAGTAAGAAAGCTATCCCCTATGTCTTAGATTATTACGCGATCGAAAACAAAACTTAAATCATCTACAAACAAAATATAGGCTACTATTGGAGTAAGTAATACGTTCTTTGTATTACGAGATTAGAACATGGAAATTGTACAATTTGTACAGTCAACGTCAATAATGGGAGGAAATTTTCCTTTACGTAATGAAGATTTAATATGACTAAGTAACTACTTCGTTACGTAGGTAATGGAAAGTGGAATCAAGCCCTAAACTACGTACGTACAACAAGTATAAATAGCATACTTTAGGGGTTATAAAAAGAAAATATATTGTTAATTTTTACCAGTTAACCTACCCTAATACAAAAATTCTAAAATTCTCATGTGTGTTGTTTCTCATTATAGTCCTATTAGATCCTTACTTACCTATCCTCATTAGCGTTTCTAAAATCCTCATTACCGTAATTATGTATATCATCAAAGAAATCAAACTGTACATATATATATGTATATATATATATATATACAGTGGTGGTCACATAATTAGGGACACTTGTTTTTTTCCCATACAATTGCCTACAAATATGACTTTTAAATTTTGAGCACCATTCAAAAAGTTCTAAACGAATTTAATATTTGGTTACACTCATCGTTCATTAATGAACTAAGGTTTAAATGTATGTACAATTCATCTCTGTTGAAAACGGATCATTCATTTTATAAGGATTTGAAAAAATAAATACCTCGCGTTCATACAAAATTGTAAAACTTTGTATGGACGGGTCAGCACTAAGTTTTTAAATCCCTATAAAATTAAGGTTCGTTTTTAACAGTAGTTCATTGTACATAAATTTAGACCTTAGTTAATGATCTAAAGTAAATTGTATTTAGCAATAAAGTTGGTCAAGAACTTTTTGAATGGTGGTCAAAATTTAAAAGTCATATTTGTAGGCAATTGTATGGGGAAAAAACCATATATATATATATATATAATATATCGTCATACATGGGCATGTTCTTTTCTCATTCGCAAAAATGTGTAGGTAGGGTACTTTAATTCATGAAGCACCCAAGACAAAGGTCAAGCTCATTGTTTTCTGAATACGTGTTACTTACGTATATGAAAGACCTTTCGAGGTCGCTGAAACCTTGTAACGTTATGAGGCTTTTGTTTTTTTAAATGATTGTTTATGTAAAGGTATTAATAATCATTCAAATAGCCACTGAAAAACAGCGTCGTGGGTCGTGGTCCGCCGCACCGCGAGTTGCTGTAATTGCATATTTTGCAGCCTCACCAGCAATGTGCTAAATGTGTGCTACGAGTATTATCAAAACGGAAAATAAGTAAAAGCTTTAAATAGAGGTAAGTGTGTGGAGGGCGGGAGGGGCGTAGGTAGACCCGCAGAACAGAAAAAACAGTAGAAGTGTCAAGTGGGCGTGTAACGTGTGGCATGGTTATGCGGAGTTCTGCGCAACCTAGGTATCATACTTTTGCCGCGATCGCTTATTTCGATATTTAGATATTTCAAAAAAAAGGAAATAAATCCAGAAGCATGCCTTATTGTGCTATTTTGGAATGTAAAAACGATAGCCGCACCAAAAATATTTTCCATAGTGGCGTGTTGTTTTTATGATAGTTTGAGTATTGGCGATAACAGAGGGCCCTGCCAAGATGCATTGCGCTAACTAGCGTTTCTATTCGTTTCGTTTTTAAACCAATCGCGTCACTGGTAAATGACGTGATACGAAAAGTCACGTGATCTCCCAGTGACGCGATTGGTTTAAAACGAAACGAATAGAAACGTTAGTTAGCGCAATGCATCTTGGCAGGGCCCTCTGGTCTGATACTAAGCGAAGCTCATGCCACTTCCACTGTTTTTTCTATTCCGTGGGTAGAACATACCTCGTGAAGGCGATCGGCCTTCTCCAACTTTAGATGAACTAACACAGCCTTGAACCACAACACTTCACTGGTGTATAAGTAATTATAATTTGGTAGTCTTTTTTAGGCGGTTTCTTAATTATTTTGGCAATTTTTTTGTGTTCCGTAGTAAACAAGGGACTCTTATAGTTTCGCCATGTCCATCCGGCCGTCCATCCGCACTCATAGTTTTAGAAAGCTGTTATTTGGCATGAATATACATATTAATCACGCCGACAAAGCGGTAAAGTAAAAACTTGAAAAAAACGTCTTTCAAAAATATTGGAGGTTTGTGAGAGGTGCGTGTAAATCTATAAATGTTTTTTTATAAAAAGTTACCAAACCCTCGGTGCGCAAGTCCAACTCACACAACCTGTTTTTTACTTCCAATATTTACCCTTGCGATAGTAATGATTGAAATGATGATCTTTATGTACTAAATGCAATGCAATGCAGTTGTTGTTTGCTTGTGTAATTTACTCGCACCGACCGGAGCAGGGGCACGTTTTATAAAGCTACAAGTTACAATTTTACAGGTCTAAACTGGCAACACTGCTCAAATGGCTGGTCGACATTGGTCGAGGTTGTGTCAAATGGAAACTTGTAACCTGTAAATTGTAATTTGTAGCTTTATAAAACAGGCCCCAGATGGCTTGGATGATAAAGGAGGCAATACAGTATAGGTAGTAGGTATCCCGCTAAACCACTCGATCAAAATTCATTCCGAGTTATTTTGCAGGATCTGTAAGATGGACGCGCTGCTTTTCGCGCTAGTATTGGAAGTGGCTCTGTTGCAGCTGAAAATACAAGGTAATGTATACTTTAAAGTTAATCTTTTTCATGTATCTATACCTAAACAGGGTGAGGGGATAAGAAATCCTTCTTACGTACCATTACTAAATAATTTAAATAATTGTTGAGCCATCACAGAAGCCTGACATAAAGACAGAGTCAAGTCACGTGAACGAAAATACTTACATAAGAATTAAACATTTACCCCCTTACTAATAAACGTTGAGTAAAGGTGGTATAGCTATACAATGTTTTGTCCTTAGCTGTCATTGTGACATTTGAATTTGACAGATAAGAACAAAACATTATACAGCTATACCACCGTTACTCAACGTTTATTAGTAAGGGGGTTGGTGTTCAGGTCCCACTTACCATCAGGTGTTCTGTATGCTCTTGTGCCTTCACCTCGCAATAAATTTAATATTATACCTTCTGACATAATAATATAATATAGGTAGCGACATATAGGGTAAACTGACCTATTGTTGGCCGTCTACCGATTATTGGCCCCATGAACTTTAACATAAGGTAATAGAGATGATAATTCAACAATCACTAGGTGCCAGTAACTGATATTTTAGAGGCCAGTTACTACGTGTTTTACCCTACGACATTAACCGTTAAATTGGCATAAATAAAAAGGTCATGATTTCAAAACCAAACTTTGATCAGCTAAAAAAACCGGTCAAACAAGTGCGTGTCGGACTCGCGCACCGAGGGTTCCGTACCGGTTCACATTCCAATTTGAGTTGGATTTCTAAACGAAGAAGCGCGAGCCCATCTCGTACTTGACCATTTTTGTATTTGTGGTTTATTCTTTAGGGTTTATACTATAACCATATTTTAGACATGCATGTTTTCCGTTTTTATGATACAACAAAAATATAAGTAGGTATATTGAAATAAAAGTACGATTTGAATGAAATAGTGCACTGGCAAAAAAGCGTTTCTTCATGGAAATTAATTATGTCCTTTTGTTGAGATTCGCTGTTTTTCGGCAACTCAAAAACGGTTATAGGTATCCGATTACGTTAAAAATATTTTTTGTTGTAAGTATTTATTAAGCGTTACCTTTGGGATTTTTACATATTTTATGGACATACGTTTTAAAAGTTAAAGGGGGGTGGGACAACTTATGCAACTTTCGGAGCAATAATTTCCGAAAATATTTACTTAATATTGTGAAAAATAGTTTTAGGTAATTCTATAACTCTGCCTACCCCACTCTGGAATTACAGGCGTGAAGGCATGTACGTAGGTATGTATGTAAGTATGTATCTATTCACCTAATCAAGAAAACTGCTTAGGAACTTGCTGCTGTCGCAATATCTGTCACACGATGATTTACGCTTAAAAAGTTTCTTTTCATCTTCTGTTACATGTATGGAATAATGGAAAGGCCTACCCAACTAAGTAGCGGGCTCTACAAGACACCTGTACACCACATCAATGTACCTCTTGTAGTTTTCGAGTAAAATACCTACGGACGGTCGGACGGACATGACGAAACTATAAGGGTTCCGTTTTTGCCATTTTGGCTACGGAACCCTAAAATTGTTATTATGGTGGTATGTACTGCCAATTTAAGGGATGGTTCTTTAATTATTTTTCATATACCTCTACGGTGACGCCCATAGGTTACCTACATCGGTATGTACATGCCTAAAAATCCTGTCTAAATATATTTTTTAATTATACACCCTTTTGATGTGTGTTGATAATAAAAAAAAAAATTTTTAGCTCGTAATAGTAATAACCTATGTACATCAATTACACTCAGAAATTAACATATTACCTACTGGCTACCTCGAAATAAGTGAATCCAGTCAAGTGCAAGACGTCCTTGCGCACCGAGGGTTCCGTATACATACTCGATATTTTTTTAGTATTAGTTGTGTTTCATCCAGTTTTGATATTATAATCATACCAAATTTGACGCTTACTGTTTTTACAATACAACAAAAATAAAAATAGGTACATTGGTAAAAACATTTTTTGAATGGGGTACCTAATAATAATAAAAAAAAAGATTTATTGTCACATAAAAAAAAGAAGAAATACATGGCATTCATTACACATTTTGAACAGGATATAAAACACTCTAAGATATATGAATTAATAAGAGATATAAATTGTTCTGTGACAACAGGCTCAGGTCTCAGCATATGCTGCGAGCTGGGTCAGCTGCACAGCGCTGGTTTTCAGCCTGCACCTAGCTCTCGGCTAAATTGCAGCAAGTTACGCTGTACCTATCTATAGCTAATAAAGAGTGTACAAATATAACATTATTAGACGTGACTGTACCTGTCCATATTCCATCAACAATATGGTCGGTCAAATCGTGCAGCAGAGCACTCTGCGGGTGAGGGTTTCTATTTATCATTCACTTTGTTGTTTATTTAATAAAACTTTTCGAAAGCTAATTATTATTTCACTTTCCTTTTTTTTATTAAATCCGCCGTAATTACACATATTCTGAAAAATAATCAATCCGCTATCTGTTACGGTTCAAACGGCGGTCGGACGGACGGACGGACGGACGGGCAGCGTAGGCATATTAATGTGACCCCGTTGGGCTCCGTTCGGGGACGGAACCCTAAAAACGACATCTGATCAAAAATAAGGGGAAACTTTTAATTTTGTGAGTTGATTAAACTAAGTTCTGCAATCTCGCTCGGGTTCAAATTATTTTTCAATTTAAATGTTACTCGGCGGCTGGTGGCTGTCGCGTCGGGCTGCTCAAAGCCGGTGTTTTATTCCTCGCGGAGTGACCCGAGTGCCTTATTTTACTGGCAAAGGGGAATGAGAGGCGTCCCGTTTAATTTCCCTTTACTTACTTAGGTATTCTTATTCGTTATTACCTCCAGCTATGACTTCGACGGCGTAAAATAACCAGCTCCCCAATTAACAACTTAATCCCCAATTAAGCTTGTCCAGTTCACGGATGAATGATTCAAAGAAGTAGATGGGCATTTAGTGAAAACGCCCACATGTATAATCTTCTGCCTTTTCTTTTGAGTGAAACATTTTCGAAACGACGATGTTTCATCTCGGAACGTTGGAACCTATTAGGTACATACATTCGTCGACATTGACATCCGCCCAGGTGTGTTATTCTCTCAAAAAACGGCGGCCGGTCGGACGGACGAGCGAATAAAAGCGGCGAGTTTAAGTAGTGCCGTCCGACCGAACAAAACACATTTTAGCGTGTGCATTGTCAATTAGGGAGCCTTATACGTTCGAGAAGTCATGCTGCCAAATTGAATACACGCGCTAAAATGTGTTTTGTTCGCTCTGTCGGGACTACTTAAACTTGCCGCTTGGACCTTCACTCGAGCGAACGATCACCCCTGTTTGTTGAGAGAATCACAACCCTCAATCTTACTCGTAGTGCTCGCATCTGGAACAGAGGGCCCTGCCAAGATGCATTGCGGTATGTAACTAACGTTTCTATTCGTTTCATTTCTAAACCAATCGCGTCACTGATAGATCACGTGACTTTTCGTATCACGTCATACTACCACTACTACCAGTGACGCGATTGGTTTAAAAACGAATCGAATAGAAACGCTAGTTAGCGCAATGCATTTTGACAGGCCCCTCAGGAGGCGCCAGTACTACGTATCGATTTAATTTTCGACATCAACAATGGCCAGTAAATAAATTCTCCAAAGTTTCACCTTGGATATCATGTTTGAAATTTAAAATAGAGCAACACGTGGACTCAAGCGCTTAAAAGGGCCTGTTTCATTGTCAGCCCGCATGCTTTTAGTGGTAGGTACATTGCGTGCCAGCTATAGGTACCTCACGGTGAAATAAACCATGACCAGCGTCGCTATTAATTATATATTAACGCAATCGCAATCGCAATCGGCTTCAAAGTAGATCAAATTGTTTTCATTTTGCATGCAGACTCGCCTTCGGACTGTCAAAATGAAAACGATTGCAATACGGTAGTTGACTCTATATCAAATCAGAAACTTTTATTGAAACGTCAAAAACGATTGCAATACGGTAGTTGACTCTATATCAAATCAGAAACTTTTATTGAAACGTCAAAAACGATTGCTAGTATGAAGTTTGTATGAAAACCTGTCTTGTGACGTCACTATTTTTAGTGATCAAACAGCTTCCTTTTTTGAGTTTTGTATT
This sequence comes from Acleris literana, assembly GCA_946894065.1. Taxonomy (NCBI): domain Eukaryota; kingdom Metazoa; phylum Arthropoda; class Insecta; order Lepidoptera; family Tortricidae; genus Acleris; species Acleris literana. The sequence continues at coordinate 11,653,510 of OX335668.1, read as the reverse complement.
AGGTAATTAACAATAGACTAAGTTGCAAAAATAAGCGAAAACTTACTTTTTTTCGTGTATTTTGAATGCTCGGTTTAGTGATAGAGTTATAGTTATTTGTTATACAAGTGGGGAAAGTTGTATTTTACCTGCGAGTGTTCATTTGAAACACGAGCTAGGGAAAGGATTCTATGATTGACCACGAGCGAAGCGAGTGGTTCAAAAATAGAATCCTAAGCGTAGCGAGTGTTTCAACACACGAGATGTAAAATAACTGTTCACCCATGTATAACACAAAACTTTTCACCTCACTACAGCGAGGAAAATAAGCTCAATTCCGCATTTTGCACGGTTTCCCGTTATTCCACAGGTGTTAATACGTCTTTCGAAACACTCGTTTTTAATAACAAAACAAACTAGAAAAACATGCGAATATTTAACGTTGACGCAAAGATGAAGGAAAACTGCTTTACTACCTCTATGCGTTGACGGCTTAATTAAAAAGTTTTGACTTAAGTTTATTTTTATTATTTCGGATGCGTTTTGTTCGCACATCGACTTACTTGGACTGTCAGAACATTTTATCCGTTTTTACAACAAGAATGAAGGTTAATGTTGAATGCTGATATTAATGAATTAAAATAAAGTCGTAAGACTGTATTTAGTATTTTTTACTCGATGCAATTCATTAATTGTGATGTTAAAAATTCAGCGATTTTAACGTTTTACGTTTTGTTAGCTGTCAAATATCACTAAAGCTGCCTTCAAATGTCAAAACTCTTTCTTCACATGTGGATAAAAAGCGATTTTCTCAATAGATATCAAACAAACAAAAATAGCTTTCCGAGCTAGTGAGATGAAAAATATTTTATTTTAGACATTAGTCAAATACCGTACCTATTGCGAGTGCTTTAGGCAATAAGACCTCAGTTCAAGGCAGTGAAAGAGATAAGTATGTATGAATCCTATGACTCCATCATACATAGAGTGGATCTTAATTGGCAGGGTTTAACAGGCTCGATAATACGGCCTCGCCAAATTAATGGTAAAATGTGTTGCTTGTCTGGATATTATGGGTAATATAATAAATTCATCAAGTTTTTATACATTGAAATACTAGTACCCATTGTTCGACAGGAGGCTTACAAAGTACACGAACACACAAACAAACACACAAACACAAACACACTCACACCACACACACACTTACAAAGTAGGTGTATTGGCTAAAAGGAAATTAACTAAAATAAATTCTAGAGCCTTCCACTGCCTTTTGGGCTTTCGTTTCATGAAAGTAATAAAATTAAATGTGCATGATGGACGATCACAGAGGTCGGAATTCTCGTAGCACTTTTGAGCTGTCATAGGGACTTCTCGTTTATCGACTTCCGATATACATATTTTATCGATACATTATAGAATACAACATATTAAACAAGATTAAAAGCACAGGTAAACAACAGGCGGTCTTACCGCTAATGACCGATCTCTTTCAGATAACTAATAGAGATTTGCAATGGAAACAATCGATAGCAATTCTTGTTGCAATTTCTTTCGAAAAATGTTTAAAAGGCATAAGAAATCCACAAATTATTTATAAGAAACAATAAAATATTATTATTTTAATTCCTATTTAAAAATTCCAAAAAGTTGGTACCCAAAAGTTATATAGAAGAGATCGCTCATTCGTGATAAGACTGCCTGTTGTTTACTTCTACTCGTAAGAGTATTAAAAAAAAAACTGTATTTATCGATATACATGTGTATATCGGAAGTCGATAGACTAGAAGTCCCTATGACAGGTCAAAAGTGCTACGAGAATTCCGGCCTCTGGATCAAAATTGATAATAAAATATCAATTTTGATGCGATGATAATTGTTAAAATATTATGGATTCAAAAACATGTTGTAAGACTTTACAGTTTTCTTAATTAATGATGAGCTAGGTTTAACACGTGACATTCATTCATTGGTGATTGTTTTGTAAAAGGTGCAAACGGTAACACAGATTCCCGGACCGGGTGATTTTGTTTGCGTTTCACGTTAATAATCCAAATATCTCCAAATTCATCACTTTTAAAAATGTATAACAATATGATTAATGGCCTAGTTTACCAACAATTAAACGGACGTTTAAGCCTTAATCAGCTGTTAAGCAATACATTTGACATCCGTTAGACCGCTAATCGTCCGTTTAATTGTTGGTGAACTCGGCCCTAAGTATTTCTATTTAATTTAAGACGTATTAAATGATGTAAGTATTTGTTAACCGGTTAATGGGTTTTGTCAGTGTCTCGTTTTTTATGCTGCCTAAATATATTTTTTCTAATTTCTAAAGATAACTGAGGAGCTGCCCAAGTGCGAGTCGGTCTCGCCTACCGAGGGTTCCGCACATGACACGGTTAACTCAATTCAAAATTGCACCGCCGCCGTTCCTTGCATAAAAACCCTATTTTTAACCGACTGCGTCTTAAGGAGGGTTATGTTTTTCGAGCGTATGTATGTATGTCTATTTCTGGGCACTCTCTGCAGCCTAAACGGCTTGACTGGTTTTAACATACGAGGTGTCATTCGATTCGTCTTAATTGCCGAAGTGACATAGGGTATATAATATTTCAATATGGCGTCCGCGGAAAAAAATATGGAGGGGGAATAAAAAAATATTTTTTTTATATGACTTATCAGCAGTTTATGTATTTATGTGTTTATGGGTATCAAATGAAAAGAAAAAAAAAGGAAGCTATTAAATAGCCCATTCCAAATATATATACATTATAATGCTTTTATGCTACTATTTTGACAGGCAAGTCAAAAAAATACGTAAATGTTAAGTAATAAACTCCTTTCGCTAGAAAGAGACATTCGCTTGTAATTTGTCACTTGTAGCTTCGCGACATTAAAAATTTAAGCTCCAGAGCTCATATATATATAATTAATTTAACCACTATTTTATTAATAAAAACTAAAAAGAGTTAAATAAATTAAATTATTAAAAATAAACAAAAAACCCGACTGCAATAAAAAAAATAACTGAAAAGCGAAAAACAAGCTCTATAATCTATAGAACATTGTAAGAGCATGTACTTATTGATATTTATAACAGTTTAAATTTAACTTGAATATTGGAAAAGGTATTGCAGGCAATGAATTTCAAAAGCTATTTCTTGAAAAAATTTAACATTTGAACTAGCCTGTCCCCGCCTGGAACACCTTTTCCAATATTCAAGTTAAATTTAAACTGTTATGAATATCAATAAGTACATGCTCTTATATTATAGAGCTTGTTTTTCGCTTTTCAGTTTTTTTTTATTGCAGTCGGGTTTTTTGTTTATTTTTAATAATTTATGTGATTTAATTTAAAATGTTGGGTTATCAGAATTTTTCCTATACTTGTAGTATAAGACGGTATTACTTGCCTAATTTCATAGCTCTAGGTAAACGGAAAATACACTATAAATTTTGATTCCCTTGAGAGTGACGAAATGTACGTTTTTTGCGGCATAAACGTATCTTTTTTTCGTTAACTTAGAAGTTTGTTTTTTTTCACAGCTTCAAGGGACTGTAGACTTGAGTAATATGGTTTAAGTAAGTACTTTATAATCCATCTTTTGTAAAGCAAAGGCTTTATATGTATTATGTATACGAGTAAGTAACCTTTGTCTCTGCAGACTGGCCTATAAGGAATTTTTATCCCTTTCCTGCAAGTGGGCCTAAATCGTTTTTGAGGAATATAATAAAATATAAGGTACGTCATCAGGTCATCACGGAGGAGACCAATGGTTCATTGAATTTTCACTTGTTTAGGGTTCGGCCAAAACTGAGAGGATGCGTTGAATCGAAAAAATAAGGTGGAAATAAATGTTTATCAAACGAAGACATTGAAAATGGAAGGTTTGTTTGTGTGTAAATAAATAAAGGTCAGCATTCCTTGATCCGGAATTGGATTGTTTGCGATGGGCAATTGGACGATTTACTGACATCACGATGATTTAGATCATAGGGTAACGGTCTGTAGGGAGGAAACAACATCAGTACGGGTAGCACAAATTGTATTTTCTCGCTTGTCGCTCAGTGCACCTCTAATGTTACAGACTAGATAAAAAGGGAGGTCCGAGCGATAAACAAGTCGCGGACAAAATGTGCTATCCCTCCTGGGGGGGTTACCATAACATCACGGCATAACATACTAAAGCAGTTCAGTTTAGGTTGAGAGAAAGGGTCAGAGCTGCTTTAGCTCTGTCCCTTTCTCTCAACCAAAACTAAACTGCTGATAAGTCATGCATGGTTAACCCCTAGGGTTGTGCGCACTCGTTCACTGAGCGGATCGCTCCAAACTAGTAAAATTGCTCTAATGTACTAATTCGGTCTTTTAGTTCTTTTACACTGAATAAAACTGGTCTGTTCATGCTCCTTTCATTCGAATGGCCGCAATTGCTGTCAGTGTCACTAACTGCTGTGCCTGCTCAGAGGCCTTACTTTAAAAATCGAAGTTCGAAGTTACGTTATCTCTGTCACTCGTCCTTCGAGACTAAATCGAGAAAAAGGGATGGAGCTAACGTAACTTCGAACTTCGATTTTCAAAGTAGGGCCTCTGTTCGGTTCTTGCTCCGCGTGTACTAAATGAACTAAGAGCAGAAACTTTACGGAATAGTTCGTTAACGTTTAGTACTTAGTACAGTGACGGGAATTAATACTTTTTGGCTCTTAGTACATGTACTACACAACCCTAGTAGCTCTATATAATAATCCCTAATAATCTTGATTTTCATTTGTTTTATCTGGCAAACTAAATTAGCACTGCGCGCCGTCATAGCATAGCCTACCTACAAAGATAGTAAGCCAGAGTTAATAATGCATTGATGACGGCACAAGTGTTAGCTAGCCGGTTAATAACTCGATAAGATGAGACGATGACGAATTGAAAACCGACGAATTGTTTAAGAGAATCACCAAGGAGCTGAAGCTTAAGATGCTTTACGCTAACGTAAACGATTTTCAAAAACTGGCAACATGTATGAAATTGACATTCGCGCTCGACGCAACTGTCCGGCAGCTTCAATCGATCCAGATTACGTTCGCAAAATGCATCTTGTCTATGTCCATTGGGTTTTTTTATCCAAGTAGGTACTTACATGTATGTGTGGTGGAACTTTAAGATTCTAAGTAGTAAAATTTCTGAACTAGTAACAGCGGCTAAACTTTAAAGTATAAGATAATTTATAGGTACGTACTTACTACACATTATTAGATGCCTACTTTTACGCGGCGAAATAATTACCAAAAAACCTTCAAACCAATCAAACTACGGCTACGATCACATGAATCATTGAAATGTATCCTAAAATGAATTGTGTGGGGATGAAAGACATACAAGACTAACAGTGACATACGTAACGCCCTCTCTATGAATGTACTCACTACCTACTTTAATGTTTTCAGAGGGCAGCACCAAGCTCCGCAGTAGTTTCTCGAAGTGCAAAACCAAGAGAGAGACGACGCAAAACCACAAGCCCGTCACCGATCGGTGAGTTTCTCGACAACAACCGATAGATGGCAACATCAAACCTGCCAACCCGACAGACAGAATACTCTGGTGAATAACTTGTACCTAAACTAAAAGAAATTCCTATTCTTAAATTTAGAACATGCATGAGCTTGAAATAATATACCGTTTTTAGGAGTTATCAACATATTCACACTATCCATGGGATAAGTAGAAAATAATGCCGTAACCTGTACTATTATCGCGATTATAATTAGGTTCATACCTACATAATATATGAACTAGCATTTATCTCACTAAGGGCCTGTTTCACAATCGACCATTAAATTTATCTGTCATTTAAAGTTGGCTCTCTCCTTGTCTATTTTCAAGTGTCAGAAAGAGAAAGAGCTAAATTTATCCGTCAAATATGCTTACTTGTCGATTGTGGAACAGGCGATGAGTGTATAAATGTTTAAAAAAACAAAAGTTAAAAGTTATTTTTTGCTTTTTGAAGGCGGTTTTTTGTTTTTTTTAACATTTATTTTATTTTATACTTTTTAGTGATCCTATTTATGCTGTTACGTAGCTCCACTTCTAAATATTAATAAGAAACTATAGAACATTTCAAGCTCGCCGCAGACAACGCCGCGGGAATGTCATAGTCATATTTAAACCTAAATGTGCTTCGTCATAGTCGCTCAACTTCCTTTATCGAAATATCTTATCGCCACCCTTGAAATAGGTACCGTTAAGGAGTTCCGGTGGCCATCTGTGGTCTTCATCATCAGTTCCACTTCACCATATAGTACTTTTCACAAGCAAATGCATGAGATACAGTGAAAAATACCAAAATCGCTATAGGTGTGCCTATAATATTTGAGGAGTTCTCTTGATTTCTCCATGATCCCATCATCAGATCCTGACGTGGTGACAATGGAACCAACTAGAAAGTATACCCATTCGAACAACGAAAAAATTTTTCAAATCGGTCCAGTGGTCTTCGAGTAATCGGGGAACATACATAAAAAAAAAAAAAAAAAAAAACCCGACGTATTGAGAACCTCCTCCTTTTTTTGAAGTCGGTTAAAAATAAATCGAGAAATACTTATGGTACTCCAATAAATCTGTACTTATGAATTTAAGGGTTGCAAAAGGTCAGTTAGCCTCCATTTGGGTAATGTTTGTAAGGTGAAAGGCCTTTACTAAAAATCCAAGTTTTCAACCTTGAGGTGGCGCCGCAGGCTCTGCCATACGCATAAAACAATGAAGGTTTCAACGTTATCGTTACTTTTAATAGGGATTGCTGCAGAGCCCTCTTGTTAAACGCATGCCAAGAAACCCAAGCCAGTGGCCCTAAACAAGACGCATTGCGAGATCGTTATCGATATCGAAAATGTGTAGGATTGACGTACCGACCAGAGGGCCCTGCCAAGATGCATTGCGCTAACTAGCGTTTCTATTCGATTCGATTTTAAACCAATCGCGTCACTGGTAGGTGACGTGATACTAAAAGTCACGTGATCTACCAGTGACGCGATTAGTTTAAAAACGAAACGAATAGAAACGCTAGTTAGCGTAGAGCATCTTGACCGGGCCACCAGATACACGGTCGCGTCAAACGCTTATGTCAATTCCATACATTTTGACAGTTTTTCGTCTACTTTAGTGTTATGCTTCTCGTCTAGGACCTCCGTCTCGCTGTCCGTTGGTTCTTGTGTGCACAAAAGTTTGTTTTTGCTTTAAAAATGAGAGCACATTGTGATTTTTCTCGCCGGATAGCGACTTTATTTTTTATTCTTTATCTGGCATGAGCATGTCTTATTCACTCAAAGCTCTTTACTTTAAAGGCGTTCGTGGCAGAGGGAGGCAATGTCTGAGATACCGTGAATTGTGCTGTGCTGTCTGTGGGGCCCGCCCGGTCTGTTCACGCATGCAAGGACGTGCTTTCCAGTTAGTTACCTTTAGTTATCGCTCTAGAGACCTCACCGTCGTCGTGTTGCTCTCTTAGCCATTATTTTTAATTTAATGTTAATGACCTTATATTTGTATCTAATGATTTTAATTGTGCTAGTTTTAATAATTATTAGGTATTTAAATATTACTTTATATACCTTAAATTGTAATTTAACTTGTACGTATTACTGTATTTTAAATTTAAAAAAACACACGCTTCATAGTCGACGAAATCTTCGCCCTCCAGGGGCAAGAGCAAAGCCGTTTTCTATAAAAAAAAGACCTTCTGCTGGAGGTTCTTGGGGCGCTTCTTCTCCGTATTGATGGTATTGTTCGAAGCGCTAGTGGATTCACTCCAAATTACCGACGTGCAAATGCCTCTCTAGGTACACGACCCATCACAAGAGACGCATTTACACCTTGGAGCGAGCAACATATTCTTGTATCTCAATCTTAAGCATTACTCCGTCCGTCCCTACGTTGGCCTATGATGGGTCATCGTGGGGACTTAAAAGAGCCCTTTTGTGGCCAATTTACTGAATTAATATTTGGAATTTGGAATTTTTCAAATTCAAAATACTATATGAAGTTTTTTTCGTTAGGCGTTCGTTGGCGTAGGTTTATTTTATGATGAGGATTACTGTTGATATAATGTTCATGTTGCTAGGAAATCGTCTTTGTTTTTCTTGTGCTGATTGAAGAGCGATGTTATGTAGCCTGCCTCCTTTGTTATACAGTCTACATATATCTGAGTAAAGCAGTTATACTCCGATAAGTACGATTTTTGTAAGCCAGGCTATTATCCTAGTATTGATCATTATCCTCTATCTAACATTTGTATAATAAGCTTTCAAAGATTCGTTTCTTTCTAAATGTTAACGCGAATCGCGTCACTAGTAGATGACGTGATACGAAAAGTCACGTGATCTACCAGTGACGCGATTGGTTTAAAAACGAAACGAATAGAAACGTTAGCGTAATGCATCTTTGCAGGGCCCACAGGGCCGCAAGGTGGGCTTGCGCATTCGACCATGCATGACTAAGTTTACATATCCTAACCTAAGCTACACGTGTAGACAGAGTAGGTAGTTCACGGTTACGTCCGCACGCAAAATCCGGGGAATCGCAAGAAAAGCTGACGTCAGGATTTAGTGCAATGGTTTAATCAATATTACGTTAATGATTTAGCCAACTAAGGCGATAAGCCCAACTCCTCGTACTGGGAGAGGCGGGGTACGATGAGATGGGCGGGCGCGGCGCCCGTCTTCTTCCTAATCCACGATTCCTCGGAGCTCGCGCGCGTTCTATTATTAGCAGTGATCGGAATAGGTAGAGTATATTTACCTAAAGTTCGAAAAGGACATAATATAGAGTGGTGGCCAGAAAAATTCCAGAAATCCGGATTTCAATAAAAATAAATTAATGTTTCACCCGGTTGTAAGCACTATATATTATGTCTTTTTGCGAACTTTAGGTAAATATACTCTACCTATTCCGATCGCTGATTATTAAGTGGGTCAGCGAAGCAAGCATAATATTCGTCTATCATCATCTTTGAGGATTCGACCATGCACGTCATTCATTTCATGACGCAATTATCCTTCTGCTAATATAATTATTCCCTTCCGTGATGCAGTGGACCGTGGCGACAAGCGGTTTTCACACTAATTACGTAACTAGGGCAATTTCTATTTGCTAGTACAGTTATCTTATCTTACAGACGGGCCCTTTTCGGATACACTTGGACTCCTTTAGGATCTTTTGTGCAAATTGTGCAATTAAGAGGGTAATTCACACACTCAGCTGTTCGAATGTGCAGGTTTCCTCAAGATGTTTTTCCTTCACCGTAAGAGCATAGGGCAATGCGCTTAAGTTAGAAAACTCATTGGTACATGGTGACCGCGGAGGTTCGAACTCGGGACCTTACGATCACGAGTCGACCCCCAAAGCCACTAGGCCACCGATGCTCCGTTGCTGGAAATCCCTCGCCGCATTCATATTTGTTCCCGCCAAGCGCCGCCGCAGCATTTCACTCGACAAACTCGCTTTCGAGAACCTTGTTTGCTCCGCAAACTCTCCCCTGGTAAAGTAGTAAGTAGGTACCTATTTGGTAAGTATTACTTGCAGTGACCGTCAAGTACCTACCTATGTTTATACATTTTATTACCTTATTCCATTGAAATAAGTAGGTAGGTATATCTTGGAGGTCGATTGTATGTACAGCCATATTATAGTCCATTCGCTTAGATAGTGTCCCTACACTCGCACGTACATGGGTTATTGTAATAAAATACAAATATAATTCGAAGCAAACTGCAAAATTCACTTGTGGCGTAACACCCGCAAGTAAATTTGGCAGTTTACTTACATCGAAATATATTCGTATTTTATTACAATAACCACAAGTAAATGTGAGTGTAGCGACACTATCTAAGCGAATGGACTATAGATAAGTTTTGATTTCTAAGCTTCTTTTAAAATAGAAAATCTTTAAAGAATCAAGAAAATAACATTTATAAGGCTTCAAATAACTAAACAATAAACAAACATTTTTGCTAATGATTTGTTATTTTTAGCGATCAAAATGTTAGGTAGGGATAAAGCCGGATCGTTGGTATTAACTGTTAGTTACCAACAATCCGGTTTAATCCCTAAAAATAACAAATCATTAGCTAAAATATTTGTTTATTGATTGATTAGTTATTTTAAGCCTCTGGAAAAAGAAATAAAAACAACCGGGCTGGAAGCCGTGCTTGTGCATGACGATTGTACCTACCTTGTACCCCCACGCAACAAATAGGTATTTAAAGCCGACTTGGAGTTGCCCGTGTCGCTCGGAGCGTTAAATCAACACATTTAATGGCGTGCATTCTCAGCTTGACCTTGCCCTCTTTACCCGTGACGACGGAGGTGTAGACACGTGTACCCTACACGCGTCCAAAGCCGTTACTACACAAAAACTCAAAAAACAGCAAGTTATTTTGGTAGGCTTAAACACTTTAGTTTTCTGTACTTCCAGAACCAATCAAGTCTACTAAGTCGTAAAAAAAATCCTTTAAAATTCGTCATATGTGCATTTTAGGATATTTTTCAAATTTTTAGTATTAGTAGTTTCAGCTGTAGGCCCCTCCCTACAGTTGAAACTACTAATACTAAAAAAATTGACACTTGACTCAAACAAAAATTAGCACTTTAAATCTTAATATTTCACAATCGGATCCCTTAATCGAAAAATGGTATCACAAACCCGCAATATTTTTGAAAGACCTATCTAACGACACCCCGCACCATGGGGTAGAATACCACGTGACTTGTAGGGGAGGTAGGTAAATACCATAAAAAAATCTAGATTTTATTTTATCGCTTTGTTGGCATGACTTATATGTCCTCGTATGTATATTCATTCCAAATAACTGTTTTCTAGAACTAATAGTCTCTGAGCTAAGCTGCAGACCGACGCACGGACGGACATGGCGAAACTATAAGTGTTCCTAGTTTGACTACGGAACCCAAAAAATGAGACTAATAATGTGTTTTAAATTTGATTTTTATTTAATCACGAAAAGGCGTAGTTAAGGTCCGCTTCGGAGATTTTTCGTGAAAACGTCGGGATAAGAGTCATAAATCAAGTAATTTACTTAATTACCAATCTATTTGTTTTTGGTTAATTTTATGACTAACTTTGTGTGTTGATTTTAAGTTTTGATCGAAAATTATTTTTGCGAATCTCTGTGGTGTAAGATATGTTAAGTAACTTACAACACGGAGATTTGCAAAAGTCTAGTTCCATCAAAACTTAAGGTGGCATGTGCGCAAGACAAACAATACCTTAGGTCTCCATTCTCCTTGCCCGAAAAAGTCAAGTCCTCTCACTTTACCTGTGGTCCTGTTTTTATAGTTCCGTGCCAAAATGGTAAAAAAGGAACCCTTATGGTGTGACTTCGTTGTCTGTCTGTCTGTATGTCACAGCAGGTTTTCTCAGCAACTACAAATGCTATCAACTTGAAATTTTGGCATAGTTGTACAACCTGCTTGCCCGCATCTGTTTTTAGTAAAAAAATATGAAATTTGTTTTATAAATAGTTGAAAAGGGGTCTAGAATGGGGGGTTAAAAAACTAAAGTGGTTTGATTATAGCAAATGGGGTGTCATATGACAGGGCACATTTCAGAATATATTTTTTTTTAATTTTTTGGTACCATGTACTTTTTGATTAATAGCCGAAAATGTACAAAAAATTACCGGTCACCCTCATCTCCGAAGTTTATTAATCAAAATAATCTGAAAAAAAGCTGGAGAAATAAAATGAAGTGTTAATTATTTACAGTTTTTGAGAAATAACAAAACAACTTTGAAAATCTTTATTAAAATTTAGGCTAGTCAAAATGGACCTTTTTTCTTTTGCGGTTACCAAGCATAATCTTAAATACGGAACCCGCGGTGCGCGAGTCCGACTCGCACTTGGCCGGTTTTTTAGAGTGGACACCCTTGCTCAGCTGTAGACTGTTTATTTTATGTTTAAGCGCGATGGTACGTGACGTGGTCTGTCAGACCCTAGTGGAGCTAGCAGAAGAGGGGCAGTGGGCGGCGCTGCGGCGCGCTACAACCGCCCTGGAGCAGCGCGCACGCGCCGCCGCCGCGCTGCGCCGTGCGCACGATTCGCTCTTGCAGTGAGTACACTCCACTACACTTGTACAAGGCTAAACCACGTCACTGGTGCGAAACTTGTGATTGACGCTGTTAAAGATATCAAAAGAAGCCAGCGGTCAGCGATGTGACGATTGACTTTCTTGCGCGGTGAGTTCACAGCGCTGCGCTGCTAATCCAATACGCAGTATCTCAGATAAAACTCCTGTAGCAATATCAACCTTATAACTAACAGAAGAGAATTAAAACTGCTTTGGTTATTAAATTTGGGATACTGCTTATTAGCTTAGTAGGGCAGAGCGGTGGTTGGACTTTGTAGGTTAGGATAGTTTCAGCTCCTATTCGGATCTTAGACCACAAGTGATTCTAGGTTAGAATGCGCGCTTTGGTTTCATGTTGCACATACAACTTTTCATCTCAGCAGGGAGAACATAATTATTGATTACCTTAAATAAATCAAAAAAGCACAACATGGCATACATACATCTTACCACATATTTGCCCACCCATTTAAATTGATCCACCACTGTTCTTGGCATAGCAAAAAAAGTAATAAAATACTTTGTATCACGCTCTCAGCAAAATTGAATACCTGCCTGTTGGAGATGCTGAGGTGAAAATTAATTTTTGTTTAGCTGCCTTGACAACTGCGTTCCTTAGTCTAGGCTTAGGTTTTCTTTAAAGATACATTTTAACATTATAGAACCCGTGAAGCCACAACCAAAGAGTTTCAAACGAAACTTGAGGAATGGCTCCTGGAGCTTCGCAATGCAGACCATAAAATAGCGCACCTTCGGGATCGGTTGAAAGTAAGCATCATTTTTTTTACTCGTGTATTTACGTATTGTATATACAAAGTCGCTTTCCGCGTCTGTCTACCTTTATGAGTGTATGTATATCCACTAACTCCACTTAAACCACGCAACGAATTTTGATCCGGTTTTCATCATCAGTTAAGGTGCGGCGCCTATTACCGGGGTATCAAAGTCGGCGACCACCACCGCGACATTTTTAAATACGCATTTTATTAGCATACCGGTTGATTATCTAAAAAATGTTTTTTTTTAACCCTCGGTAATAAGTAACCAATCTTAGTAGTCGGGTTCCTATTACCGATGGCAGAAAAATTCTGTTTTTATTTTATACCCTAAGTGATGTGATGGAAGCTGAATTCGCGGTAATAGAACCATTACTACGGTATTATTTCATAAACTATAATAAACTAAAATGTGTCAAAAAAGTTGCGTCACTGAAAGTTCAATAAACACTCATAAATACCTTGATTTTTTAGACTCCTCTGAAAACTTCTTTAAGTACCACGATAATAGGCGCCGTTAACTTAGATAAATTTCCAAGAAAAATTTTATGTATAATATTAAGATATTCTGTTTTACGGGTATGTACAGGTGTTACAGAAAACTTAGGTACATAAAGCGAATCAAATCGAGGGCGGGTCGATAGTTGATAATAGAACAAAGCAAATACATAATATAAATATGCAGCAGAATCTGTGTATACATATATAACATGGTAACAGAATGCTGTTTGGTGTTTTTTCTGACTTTTCGCCCTTAACGAACACTGTCTCTCTCCCATATCTCTTTCCAAATGCCGGATGTAGGGCGACTTTAAGCTAAAGTTGAATAGTTATTTAACCACCCTTTGGTGCACCAATTAGGACGAGCTGCTGAACGCGGGCGCGCGCCTGCGCTACGCGGAGCGCTGGCTGCGCGCGCGCGCGGACGCGGTCGAGCTGCGCGGCCAGTTGCGTGCGCCGCGCGGGCCGCCCGCGCCGCGCCTCCAGCACGAGGAGCGCGTGCACGCCGAGCTGTGCCGGGCCTTTGAGCTCCAGATAACGGTCATTATCATAATGCTGTTGTTCAACCCCCGTTGTAAAATGAGGTGTTTTAAGAAACCACATAATTATGATGCCACGCCCACACAAGAAAAAAAGGGATGGCTTATGTCCTTCCGCGCAAAGAACGTGAGATGGAGATAGTTTGCGCGCGCCTTGATTGCAGTGCAGGGTCAAATAATGTACAAAAATCATTGAGATCGAGGTATTTCCAAGATTCAACCAAAAATATGCGAACAAGGCATCATCTTTGAAAAATAAAACTATCGAGGATATTGTTTCTAATCGTGTTTTCACGTTTACCAGTCTGAAGAACATATGCCCAAGTTTAATACATACCTATATCCAAAGAACAGACACATAGGCGACGTATCTATGGTTAGGTATTGAGATCCAGATCGCGGAACACTATACACTACCGGCTTTAAGGTCTGTTCATTCTTACTTGTCTTAAGTAAACAACTTTCTAACCTCAAAAGGTAAATAAAGTAACCTGAAACTGAATAAACATTATGGACATCACTTGGCTAATGTATTGTCTGTGATTGCTTTATTTTGTTTAAAAATTAAAATAGCTGTTTTAGCCAAAAAAAAGGTTCATTTTGAGGTTAAAAAATTGTTTACTATATGAGACAAGTAAGAATGAACAGACCTTATATATGTATAAACCGGCGAGTTTAAGTAGTCCCTTAAGGAATTGGTAAGTAGCTTTTCATTGGGACAAGTCGATGATATGCTTACCGCATCGATAGGGTTTGTAAACAACGACACTTGACTCTAACAAAAATTAGCAAATTAAATCTTAATATTTCACAAACGGTTCTCTTAATCGAAAAATTGTTACCGCAATATTTTTGAAAGACCTATCCATCGACGCCCTACACTATGGGGTAGACGAGAAGAAAAAACCTCCCCATGTTACGTGTAGGGGAGATATCCTAACATGACGTTAAATTAACAAAGATAAAGATAAAGATATCTAAAGATAAAGAGACATTTATTCGCAACAATACAAAAGCACTAAAGTGTGCAGCTACTTATATGGTCGACCGAGATATAAACTAATATTCAACATTACATCTTTGATCCAACTGTCCCACAGGAGCATGAGAGGTCTCTGGAACACTGGCGCGTCCGGTATTCCGACGATACAGCCAACATAAACGAAAGGCTGGCCAGCGTCCGAGACCTGTACATGGAAACCATCAGGCGCCGGGAAAATCTGGAGAGTGTGGTGGGTCATATGATGTTTTATTTCTTTTTAATATGGGAGATAATGGCGAGCATGCAAGTCACTAATAGGTAGTAATCACAACCACACGTGAACAGCAACAACTCTAGAAGAGAGGTCAAGCCAATGCCAGCATTTCAGGAAAATGTTAGATTTTTACATCGAGTCTAAATAAAAGTTTTCATCTAAAAATAAATATCGCTGATCAGAGCCCTCACAGAATAATGAATTAAATTTAGTTAATGGAAATCATGGCAGTTGATTAAAAAAAAATCCCAAACATGCCATGAAATATTGATGTTATGTTCCTTATAATAGGCCGCCAAGTATGACGTTTCAGGTGCGGCTAGGACAAGAGGTCGTTTATGGAATTTCATACAAATCTTGCAGGCCTAGGCGGGCAAAGTCCTCTTTTTAATTTCCATCCCACTTAAATTTGTGGCACAGGCATCATGACATTCTGCCACTATGCGTATTAAAAAAACAATAAACGTTTTATTTTTATTTTAGTGTAACATGGCGGCTGTGTTTATGAACAGGCTAGATAGCTGTTTTTTTTAATATACTAAGCCGTGCATCCAACCAAAGCGTTTGCATGTTTATCTAAAGTACTAGGAGAACAAAGGTAATTAGGGGTGCGTACCGCAACTTAGATCGCAGGCGGTGCGCTGCGGGGCACCGGCTCGCACACGACACAGCGCGGATGACTGGGCACTGTAGGTTACTTTTCTATATGTCTTCGGCCGGCAACCCCTTTTGTCCCTGCCTCTGTAGTAATGTACTATTATCTTAAGAGAAAATGCGTGGTGTCTGGCCTTTTTTCTGTTTTCCTTTTGTTTTTAGCTTAGAAACAATAATTGTACGAAGAAAGAAGACGTTCATAAATATAAGGTAGCTTGTTATAGGAGAATTGCAGGTCAATGCCTGTCTGATAAGCGTATCTAGGTGTCTCCTGTTATTTTCCAGTGAATTCTGAAGACAAAGGCTACCTACGACGAAACTTACCTGTAATATTTCTCACAGAGTTTTTCCTTCGCCGTGCTCATCGGTCAGTACACTGTAGTTAGTGGAAAAACTAATCCGTACCGTACAGTAGCGGACGTACGCCTCGGAAAACATACTAAAGAATTAATAAAAGAAATAGTCTGCTTTATGATTGTTACCATTGTTATAAATTATAATCGATTGATTTTATTTTATTTCTATATTTATTAGACACACCAACAAAGTACGCAGCTTTACATTAACAAGACAGATTATAATAATAAAGGAAACTTGACTTGGTATGAAACAGCATTCAGAGTGGATTGAACAAGTAGAACAATGAGGTTACATAAACTTATAAATTTAAAAGTACAGTTTTTTTTTACGGCGAAGTCTGTGGGCGAAGTTAATATGTACAATAGAAGAAAATAGAATTATAAATTAATTTGTCAGAAAGAACTTAAAAGAAAAATGGAAGCAGTTTAAGCTTCCAGCAGGCAATACTATCGGAATAAACGTCCAGGTCATGCTCTTTTTGGCGTTCGTTGTACCGCGTCTGTATTTTATTGGTACCTAATATAATAATCAATAAGATGTAGTTTTAAATTAAGGTATTTATCACAAAATAATTCGCTGTTGTTACTGCCAGCTGTGATTGGTGATGATATTGTTGATGCTAGCTATATCATAGGTATTTTATTAAACTGTATTAACAACGAATACATAAAAAATCAGTGGCACCTAGAAATCCTTTTTGAGTAGCGTCACATCACAGCCCATGAAAATCGTACTACAAAAACTGAAAACCGCAGCGCCGCGGCTTTCTGCGGCACAAAGCTGAGAGAGGCCCTTTTCAACGCCACGTTAAATGTTTTTTTGTTTTAGTCATCTGTTTTTTTCAAATGTGTGCAAGCGTTGAATAAATTATTTATATTTCTATTCTATTTCTATTAAAAAAAATAAAAAAAACAAAAAAACGCAAGAAATAGCGTCTTTTAAAATAGTAGGTATGCCTATGATATTTGAGGAGTTCCCTCAATTCCTCATGCATCCCCTCATCAGATACCGACAGCGGGATCGCATTGGAAGTATACCCTATCGAACGAAAAAAAAAATATATTTTCAAAATCGGTCTATAACTGACGGAGAAATCGGTGAACACACAAATGACAAGATTTCAAAAAAAAAAGTTTTGTTTTTTTCGCGTTTATTATAGCTGGTTAAAAATTAGACTACCCGTGTTTCTCGGTTTTTCATTATTTAACTTAAATTCGTCGTTAATAATTTATTAAAGAAATAGTCATTAAAACGACCGTATATACAAAGTTAGGAATACTGATGTCGTGATCTTAGCATGATATAAAATTAAAAAGGTAACTTTCCACAGAAACAGAACTGACTGTCATGTCATGTCACTTGTCAACCATAACAACTGTAACAAGGACTTGACAGAAGCGCGTGGAGCTAACCCCATGTGCTTCTGTTTAGTCCACCAGAGTAAATCTCTATAACCGAACAATTGTCCTCGCGTGTGATATCCATGGACTTGTTTCTCTAATAAGTCCATGGTGACTGTCTAAAACTCGATACTGGCGAAATACACCTTATTAAACACAAGGAGTGAAAGCCATTAATTAAGAAAAAAAGAAAAAAAAAAACTGTAACAACATGAATTCGTCTACTTTGGGCAGATTGCGGCTATCCGCTTTTACAAATCCGTTAGTCACTTTCATTTTTAATAGCGTATATCAAAACAATAGTATTACGAGAATCGAAAGCGTGTCGTTAGAATCAAGTAATCCGTCAGACAGATGAAAAATGGATATGACAGTTGTATATTTTTTTCAATTCCTATGGTAATAAATGGACTAAGGGCACTATAAGTGTATTCCTAACATTCACAATCCAACTTTTTTACTGTTTTTCCCAAATATAAAAAAAACTACTGCATAAAATAAATCCAAAAATATTTTTACTGTTATCAGCAGTATAAAAATCTACAAACGGTATTTTATTTTACTACTTTAGCAGATATGAATTGTTGTCAATTAAAAAAAATACATACAGTGGAACATAGAACCTCTTCCTATTTTGAAGACGGTTAAAAAGGGGTGTTGCCGTGCATTGAATGAGGTAGCTTTTTTATGTTGTGTGTGATGATTTAATGAAATAGTAATGACAATATCAAGTTTTTCCAATTAAAAGTCCCTGCGGATCATTGTTAAACACTTGAAAAACCTTAAAATGTTCGCTATTTTTTCAGCTTCGGTTACCAATTCCATCGGCTATTAATTTTTTGAGCACAGTTCCCACACGGTTACTTCAGCCTCTTGCAACCATGAAACTACTCAGGCGCACGACATCAGTCCGAACGATATGTAGTTAGCCTATGTATAGTTAGTGGCCCTGCCCACGAAACTAGCGGTCCCGGGTTCGATTCCGTCAGGGCAATTGTTTGTGTAATGAGCTCGACTATTTGTTTGTATGTATAAGAGTTTATTTCTCTATATAACTATGTTTACCGTTGCGTAGTACTCGTAGGTATGCATAGTACACACCTAGAGCTTCGCTTGGAACTAGGTCACTTTGCGTGAGATTGTAGAGATGACCATGCCACACAGCTTCGAGTAGTCGTATGGTGGCAATGAGTAATCCTGGAATTAAATAGCACCTAATTATTAAGGGTTCTAAATAGACTTTTGCGTGTCAGACATAAAAGCCAAATGTGATTTCCTCCAAATGTACAACGACCCTTAAAGTATCGACAAGCGGGGCAGCCCTGCGTCACTGCGTCATATTTTGTTGAATTATGAACGTAGTTTGTACCAACTTTCAGGTATAGAGAATAATCTTATCGAATTAAAATGACTACTGATGTATTTTGGTTGCAAATACCATACTTGCTTTCAAACATGGATGTATTATAACTTTCTTTAGGTTGGTATGCTTGATTATTTAAAACGTCAGATTATTTTGTCTGGAGTGCGGGAAGAAATTGTGCCTTATTTGTTTTTTAGTGTATTTGTTAATTAATCTAGCTGTTTTTTAAAATCTTTACGGAAATGTGAACTTTGTGGTGTTAGGCGTGTGAGAAAATTAACTTCAGACGTCTTTTTGGCTAGATTTCTACTTGAACCAGAGAGGTCAGTATACGGATGTTTTCATGTGATATTTTCAATACCTAACTCTTTAACTGTTACTAATTTAATTAGTTCGAAGTAAATTGAATCATCGATTGTACAAAAAATCAATGAATAAAATTCATTTTGTGAAAATAAACGGGTACTTAGGTACCAAAAACACGACTAGTGTGTTAACAACTTATCGATAATATCTTATTTCATATGTCGACTATGGGTAAAGCTGACAGGTAATGAGGATTTGGCGTATTTACCTATCCAAAGGCTAAAAGAAAATAAATTCATTTGTGGGACTCACTTGGCATCTAGTGCCTTTAACCCCTTGTGCCGGCAAGCATAGCTGCCGGCCCCAAAAAGCAACGTAACCCACCGGCAAGCATAGCTGCCGGGTGGTTTCCGGTTCACCGTGATTCGATTTTCTGTCCTTAGTCTCTCACATTAATACATAAATTCTCATGAATTGTATGTCAATGGATTCAGTGTGAAATCAGCTATAAACCAACATCAACCAATCATAACACTTAAACGGAAAAAATCTAAATATGGTCAGGTGAACTCATGGTGAACTTCAGTCAACTTTGTCCAATCGTTGCGTGAGTGCATGTGCAGTGCTATATCTTTTTAATTTTTGTGATCTATTGTATGTTTTCATACATTTTTTATAGAATATAACATAGAGAAACAGACAATTACAAAAATATATACGCCTGTGTGGTATTTTTTTTAGATATGAGTGTTTTTGGGAAACTGTCTCAGTTTAACTTTTCTCTGAAATCAATTGGCTGCATACACTGGATAGTAGTGGTAAGTTATATTTTCACCTTTCTAAAAATGTACATTTCTATGTATAAAAAGTATACGAGTAAGTGGATAGGACATGGAAAGCAAATCAAGTCGTTAACGCGGTGGGTGTCTTTAAAAGCTGTGGGTTACGCTGCTTTTTGAGTTCGCGGAGCATGGGACACAAGGGGTTAATAAAAAAGGAAACAAGATTAAGAAGAAACGCTATACCGACACTAAATCTCAATGCGCCACTCTTTCCTCAGAAAACTTATCGAGTATTATCCATTGGTATTATCAAGGAAAATATCAACACTGTTGAAGGTATTAGAGTCTGTCTAATGAAAGCTGAACCTGGGAAAAAGCGGCAAATTCAAAAAATCTTGATATAGTATTACCGATCAATGAAGGAATAAACGATATTGATACTTTTATTATTTTATTTATTTTGGTGGGCACAAAGGAAGAGGAAACGCGTACTATATTTTCATATATATTATTACGAGCGCTATATTTTGATGAAAAGCACTTTAGGTAAAATACGATGACAGTGACTGGAGCACATTTGGTTTTTCGAAATATATTTGACATGAAAATATAGTGATCTGCACGTGTAGCACAAGTTGTATTTTCTCGCTTGTCGCTCTGTGCGTCTCTATCGTAACAGACTAGATAGTAAGGGAGATCCGAGCGACAAACAAGTCACGAGCAACTTGTGCTAGTCGTGCTGTTGATAGATTTCATTGATACGAGAGGTTTTCGTCTGTGTCGCACACAGCATAATAAAACAATGATGATGAGGAATATTATATTCAACCTTTTTAATAAAGTAATTAGAGGTAACATTATTCTCATCACCCTTACACCTCTATCTAACGACAATTATATCTTGGAGAAGAAGCGCCGCAAGAAACTCCAGCAGATCATTTTTTCCAATCATAAAATACAATTATTCTTAAAAGTAACATTACAAGGTAGTAAAGTAATTAATAATTATTTCTAACAACACAAACTTAGTCGTTACAAATGTACGCTCAATAACATTGAGTAAATTAAAAATAGTGACTAGGAGAACAACATGACGAGGTCTCTACGTCAGGAACGATAACTAAAATAACTAACTGGAAAACAGGTTCTTGCAAGCGTGAACAGACAGGACCCCACTGACAACACCCGTTCACGAGTATGACGCTGATCGTTCGAATTCGTATCCATTTGCCATTAGTATTCGGCGTAAAGTCTCAAGGCATCCGGTAAAACCGATGCTTTCTCTCAACTCT
Source organism: Acleris literana (assembly GCA_946894065.1). Taxonomy (NCBI): domain Eukaryota; kingdom Metazoa; phylum Arthropoda; class Insecta; order Lepidoptera; family Tortricidae; genus Acleris; species Acleris literana. Next base: position 11,632,177 of record OX335668.1, on the reverse strand, counting down.
GCCAATAAGCATCTGAGTGTAGGCACTTGTTTTTTTACAATATAAAATTCATTTATTTTATTTCGGATAGCTTGGATGTCAAAGCTATCCAAATTAGACACCGTGGCCTTGTGAGGTCGCTTTTTTCCGGGAGTACTAAAGACACCGTTGTTTAATTTTCCCTCATTACTTATTCTTTTTAAAGATGAAACACTGATATCTGTAAGAAGAAAGAAAGTGTTAAATAAACAGAACACCATTTAGAAATACATTGTGTGGTTGCGCAGTACAGCCCCATTGTACAGTCCGACAGCCCTAAAAACATTTGGGTTTAGGTGAAATGAAATTGAATCGGTGAAGTTCTAATCGCAACGGTTTAAGAACAAGGAAGACTCATATAACCCGAACATCTTTTATATCTGGCCGATCAAAAATGACATTAAATAAATAGATAAGGTACTAAAGTGTACACATATTTATGAAATCGACTGTACAGTGTACATTTGGTTCATAAACAACAAAATGCTGTTTGCTCCGCACACAGAAAATACATATCAAATAATATGTTTATGATATCTTTTAACTAAACACCTCCTTATTGTTTTATTGAAACTATGAGTGTCAGTTACATTAATCATCTGTCTATTAAATTAATTTAATAAAATTGTGAATGCTAAGAGATTCAACATGATATAGGGACAGACAATAGGTACCTACACCTATTATATAGGGAAAGACAATGATAATTTTAGTAATTACCGGTCATTGAAGATACTTCTTCCAAATATTTCGTCTGAGTCTGGCAGGCTAACTCAGTTTCCTCAACCTCTTTCAGCTGCTTTACGTTTTCCAGCACACTTTTGTCAACGTGCACGTCCAGGTTTTCTGAAACGAATTTAATTTCGTTTAATTTCTTAATCTCATCGTATAATAGACAGAAAAAGGTAAATTAAACTTAGGATTGCACATAGAGAAATAAGAAGTATCAAAATGAACATGCCGTACTAAAGCCGTACTAACCTATAAATTTGGTCACCGTAACTAAACAATTAATTTTTTGCATCAATAATGCTTTTCTTTCTTCTTGTTTTTCTTTGTACTTCTGTATAATAGTATACAGAATCTCCCGGACACCGCCTCTTATCGTCGACGGCATGATTACTCCGTATTTTTATCAATTTAGATCTCGAATTGACAAGTTTCTAACAACAACAAAGTCCAAACGACATATTAAATAGTGTTGCCAGACTCGTCAGCCAAGAAAAATCCAGGTTCAGCTTTCATTAGACAGACTCTAGTACGGGCGGTAACGACCATAGGTCAAAATTCACTTGGCACAGATGAATCCTAGGACAAACTGAGCTGATTTAGCCCGGTAGCCATCATACCCCTGGGAGGTAGGCAGGGGGTATTCAAAGTTACACGCCGCCGCGCTTCGGATAAAAAATTATATCGGCTTCAGTTTACCTATCACCTCGAGTGTGGTATCATTTTCTGATAAACCATAGATGCGGCTTTCATTTTTTATGTAATAATTATACATCATAGTTAGTCGTTATTCTCAGCGATGTACCAAGTTAGCGCACGGGAAAACCTAAGCTGGTTTTTGTTGCGCTTCTCAAATGTGAAATGTATTTGTTTCTTTCTTTGTTAATAAATAAATAAATAATAAAATGTCCGAATACTCCGAATGCCCCTTATTCCAGTGTAAAAAGAACTTCGTAACATTTTTATGAGAGGATTCTTTCAATACATATATTTGAACTTGACTGTGCTTCAATAACGAACTTTACATCTTTTTTGTTCAAAGATCAAAATTATGTATGAATGTTGCAAATACTTATTTGCTATTAAAAATAATAAGGCGTTTGTACGACCACCACACACCCCGTCACAATGTCGTAAAACAAGTTCCCACAAAATGATGACATGACATCAAAAAAAAATGACTTTCTGCAGCGATCAAACCATTGTATGAATATAATTGCTTACTATACTGTAAAATGGTCATACTTCGCTCCTAGAGTGATAGGTACTGATAACTTTGCTCCGAGGTAAGTTCCTTCCCAGACAAAAATCCGTTGACTTCAACACCAACTTTTATATTGCAACATCGGTTGCATTGCCTGTCAAAACTTTAAATATTTTGTACCATTATCTGTACATTAGCTAAAAACGGCAAAAAAATCACGTTTCTTGCATGGGAGCCCCCCTTAAATATTTATTTTATTTTTATTTATTTATTTATTTTAAACTGAATAGGTATAGAACTAAATATTCTGTGAATATTTCAAGCGTCTACTTTTTGCCGTTATTAATATCGAGCAAAAAACGGCAAAAAAATCACGCTTGTTGTATGGGAGGCCCCTAATTTTTTTTCTGTTTTTAGTGTTAGTTTTTATAGCGGCAACAGAAATACATCATCTGTGAAAATTTCAACTGTCTAGCTATCACGGTTCATGAGATAGGTATGTACAGCCTAGTGACAGACACACAAACAGACGCATGGACAGTGAAGTCTTAGTAATAGGGGTCTCGTATTTACCCTTTGGGTACGGAACCCTAAAACCGGTCAAGCGCGAGTCAGACTCTGAATATGTTTGGAAAACGCAAAAGAAAATAGTCATTTTGTTATGAACTTTAATTACTATGCAATAAGGTCCATTTTGGTAAACTGTAGAATATGACAACTTTATTTTATTTTTCGCGTAAAGTATAAATAATTATCTTTAAATCAGGATTTTCTCAGTCTTTTTGGTCCGTAAACTTCAGAGATAAGGGGGGTAATGTATTTATGTAGGGGGAGTATGTCACGGAAAATTCTTAAAAATAGTTTTGAAATTCGCAGATTGAGCCCTTTCATATGAAATGACACCCCTTTTTGCTATAATAACTTTCATTTTTCAACCCCCCATTTTAAACCCCTTTTCAAATGTTTAGAAAAATATGTGTAGGTACATACTTATTGTTTTTAAAACAGATGCAGGCAAACAAGTTACCTATACAACTATGCCAAATTTCAAGTTGATGTGGCTTCTAGTTTCAGAGAAAAACTCCTGTGACATTCCTACATACCTACAGACAGACAGACAGACAGACAACGAAGTCTCTCCATAAGGAATCCTTTTTTACAAATTTGGTACGGAACCTTAAAAATAGGTTCGAGTACGTAAAATGTCCATCTCGAAACGCACCAAATCTAACAATTCCTATCACTTGAGATTCACTTTGACGCGTTTTGATACGGGCACCTTAATCAAGATCATTTCATTAATATAACCCTCCGAAGCCAGTTATCACACGAGCTGGGCGGTTAATTGTTTTTCTTGGTATACAGTACAAGCTCCACGATGGCGAGATGCAGGGCTGGCTGCGGTTCAAACGCGAGCGCGCGGCGCGACTGGAGCGCGAGCGGCGCGTGCGCCTCGCGGCCACGCGCGTGCAGGCTTGGTGGCGCGGCGTCATGGTGCGCCGTGCACTCGGCGCCTTCCGACACCTTCGCGGATCCGGCAAGCCGCCTGCTAAAGGCAAGAAGAAGTAACGAGTTGGTCAGAACGAACAAACGAACGAACGAACGTGGTGGTGGTGGTGGAGGTTTAGATTACTTTATGACATGTGATAACAATGTACACAGTTTTGACAATAATTGATTATCTTATCTTATCTTATCTTATCCTAGAAGCTAGCCGGGTGCTCTAGTCTTTCCTGCTTCCATCTATTCCACGTTTGAAATTGAAATCTAACCCATTGTCCTTAACCCAAATTTGGGTTGGAATTTTTGAGGCTTGTTAGTGAGTCGACTCAACGAAAATATACTTCATATTTTATTGTATGAATTAGCTGGTTCAATACCCGGTTAGGGTAGGCGTTAATAGCCCTTTCTCTTTCTTACGCTTGAAAATGGACAAGGTGTGTTATTTATTCTCTCAAAAAAACGGCGGCCGGTCGGACGGGCGAGCGAATAAGAGGCGAGTTTAAGTAGTCCCGTCCGACCGAACAAAACACATTTTTGCGCGTGCATTGTCAATTAGGGAGCCTTATACGTTTGAGAAGTCATGCTGCCAAATTGAATACACGCGCTAAAATGTGTTTTCGCTCTGTCGGGACTACTTAACTTAAACTCGCCGCTTGGACCTTCACTCGAGCGAACGATCACCTTTGCTTGTTGAAAGAATCACAACCAAGGAGAGAGCCAACTTTAAATGGCAGATATTTCTAATCGTCGATTGTGAAACAGGCCCTTAATATATTTGAAATTAGTCAACATTGATTTATAATTAGATAGTTAATTTAGTATTACATTTAATATTATTAATGTTCAGATCCACAAATTCACTATTGTTTAGGAGCATTAACTTTGCAGAAACTCATTTAGGCTGTAAAAATATAAATGAAAAAATATTATACTTATACTTAACTATGATCAACTTCGTATCTAACAAAGCAGGTAGTACCAGGAAAAGAGAGCAGTCGGGCTTAATTAATACCCACTTTAGTACGAATCCTAAGTGGATAGCTGTTAGCACCTAAGTCAGGTTAAATAGCTGTTAAACAAAACACCCTGGATCGAAGCGGGATCGAATTATATATATACAGGGCGTCCCAAGACTATGGGACATGAAGGGAAAGTACCTTAAATATCGTAGATAGGATATTTTACTGAAAGAAGACTATGTTATTTTTTAAAGTTAGTAATACTGCATTCAAGGGTATTCTAAAAAATAATTATTTGCTTCGTCTGGGAATCGAACCGACCCAAAATGTGAAAAAAAAATCACCCGTATTTTTATGATGCCAATCGAAAGAATAAACAAAAAATAATTATTCTTCTTTAGTAACATAGTATCTTAAAAGAAAGGAATAACGTAAATTGTTTGATTCAAATTTCAAGAAAATTATTTATTACCAACGACGATGTCCGAAAAAAATAGCGATATTATAATTCCATAGATAACATTGATTATTCGCAAATAAATTCCCACTTAATAAACGACTTACTGGCACAGTTTTCCTTATTATAGGTGCGGACTTATTAAAATATTGGCGATTTGCATAAGACAAGAGAGATCACATTTTGAGCATTTCATTAATTTACAAAAAATACTCAACTGACTTCGGCAGTTTCATGTATGTTTTTAATTTGAATAAAATAATTAATTTCACGTTGGTCATTTCTTTTAGATACTATGTTACTTAAGAATAATTATTATTTTTTGTTCATTCTTTTGATTGGCATCATAAAAATACGGGTGTTTTTTTTCACATTTAAGTCGGTTCGATTCCCAGACGAAGCAAATATTTTTTAGAATATCTTTGAATGTAGTATTACTAACTTTAAAAAATAACATAAAGTATTCTTTCAGTAAAATATTCTATCTATGATATTTAAGGTACTTTCCCTTCATGTCCCATAGTCTTGGGACGCCCTGTATATATACGTGACGGCGCGACGGATCTATGGTTATGATTTTGAGCTTGCCCTCGCCTACTCCCGTCTGATCATCATGGCGCCCCTCTACCGGATGGTGAGGAGTAGCTTATATACATATGTATATGTCAGCTAATACCGGCGTTACATCTTACCATTATAAGATGGCGTGATTATTATTATTTTATAGTTTTTCGTGTATAATTAATTGGTACCTTACTATTAAGTATGTAAGTACGAGTAAGTTTCATTTTTAAATAATTTTATTTATTCATTACGAGCAGTAAAATTATTCGAAATACTGTCATGTTTTATTGTTTGATAAGATAACTTAACCCTATTACGCATTTAACTAATATACAAAATATAAATATAAATATGTACGTAAGTTTTTCTTTGTACCTACCTATCTACCTGCGGCAAGGTTTTACCGTGGTTCCTGGTAGCTTCGGCTGTGGGTTGATGATGAGTCAGCAAGACTACCTCAATATATCAAATTAGACGGAAAAATAACATAACAACACAACACACACAACACACATGTTGGTAACATTGGAACGGGACTAATATAAGGTTGGTATTATATTAACATGTTACTTTTAAATTTTAAATTTTACTGTTAACTTTAAATTTTGATGATGTTTGTTTAATTTTTACTTACCACGTGGTTTTCTTTCTACCTATGTTTAATATTATCGCTGCTGAGGTGAAAGTTATTTACATCTCTTGTTTTTGAATCCCTCGCTACGATCAGGATTCTAACCTAGAATCGCGCGCTACGATCTTGATTCAATTATAGAATTAGAATCCTTCGCTTACTCGGTATTCAAAATACACACTCGCAGTAAAAACCAACTTTGCTCTCTTGTTGCAAAAATAAAATAACTATAAAGTCACAATTTATAATATAGTTGATCATTGTCAAATTAACAAGTCGATACATACTTATTTTTTGCTTTTGAAATTTAATACAGTTTTCCTTTAATACTTTTTATCCTGCTTGTGTCTAAAGAGATTTAAGCTAAGCGCCGCGTGGGCGTTCTGACATCGAAGCAGTGTTGCTAGCTCTTTACAACTGTACCTTTGCAGGGTAAATAAGTGTATTGAATAAATACTGTATTTTTCTCAAACTCTCAAATTTTCTTACTTTACTTAACTGTCAAGATTTTTGTAATATTAAATCGAATACTAACTTTTAGTAGGATAGAAATGGTCAACCGAACAGTGATGTCTTAGAGTCAACTTAGTTTGCGGTTTGCTCGACGATAAATCCGTTCCTCATGAGATTCAGTGAATGAGTAGTTATGGCATACTTATACATATTTTAAGTTTGAGCATGAGTTGATGCTGCTTTGTAGCAACTGGAGTCAGGCGCCCAAAACTTTTATTTTCGGCATATTTATGTTATTTTGACATAATCTATAGAAACAAATCAATATTTTACCCGCTTGTAACAATCTATACAACTTTTGTGCCAAGTGATGACTATAAATTAATGAATAATAATATGAATATATTACTCTCGTGAACTTTTGGTAAATTAGCTGCCGATTATCCAATACTCGTACATGACATAGCCAAAATACAATAATAATACATAATAGAATGAATTACCCGCATTTTTATTGGGAAACAGAAGGGCTAGCGCTTGCAACACCGAAAACTGGCTGTCACTGTCAGAGCAGGGCACGCCGGCCGATCCTCCGCTCCGCACTCCCCGTTCGGAGACGCCCGACGGACGAGTTAGTTGCAAGGCAAGCCGCTCTGTCGCGAGCAGTATCGTGCAGCTGCTAACTTTTTTTTATTCCAAGTGTAATTTAAATATTAATATCACTTAGATTTTAACTTCATCTTAGTTTCGTGCGCTACTGAGATTACAAAAACTGTTAATGTGTTGTCTGTTTGACATTGACTAAGAACTGACTGGTGCTTCTAAAAGTTTCGGCCCAAGTTATGGCGCTGCATAGCTTGGTAAGTTAAATAACTTTTACCGTTTTATTTTGCATTTAAATATTGTTTTTTTGCGTTGATAGTTTTCTATTAATCATTTGTTTGTGTTAAAAAGCCTGCTATTTTTACTTTTCGTTAAATTTTAAAACAAAGAAGTAAGCTAGGTAATTATTTAATAAGGTGCGTCTGTAGATTTTCTTACACGCTCAACAAATGGAAATGGAAAATGCTATTCACTGTGAAAAAATGGGTCCTAAAACTTCTAGTCCGAATGTTAGATAGGTATTTTAAAAATCCTAAAACGTTACTATTTAACGGTTTTATTATAAAATACTTTCAGGCTTGCGATGATTATAATTGATTTTAAATAGTTAGGTACCTACACTCGGATTAGCTACTAATATTCGTAATGATTTATTACTGCGTTCGTTTAATTTAATGTCTTTTAGAGTTCCGTGCCCGAAGAGACCCAACGGGACCCTGTTAATATGCCTAGGCTATTTGTCTTAACTAAAGACTTCTTTTGAACTGTAATAGATAGCGAGTTTTTTTTCCAGAATATGTGTTATTTATTACGACGGATTACTAACCAAAATTCCATCAATTTAAAAAACTGTCCCATTAACTATATAACTCATATTAAAGGGGACAGTTTTTTAAATTGATGCTAGTTACCCACCTGTGTACCTACCTACTTAAGTACTGCTGTTGCTAATTTTGGGAGTTTGCCTAGATAGGTTGGTAGGTAACTACCTAATTTAAAAGACTTAAACCCCTAAAATGGGTGGGTAGGCATAATTATAGCTTAAATATCCACTTAAAAGCACTTAGCGGGAACATTCCTCAATTGTTGCGAGAATGTGACATGGGCAGAAATCGGAAATACCTAGCTTAAAAATGCTTGGGCAGGACGAGGATACGAGTATACCTAGGTGTATACCTAATGGACTTATGATTTTAATTATACCTACCTACTGGGATTACTCGTAAATATAACGGTAAGTAGGTACCTTATTTTACCATTCTTTATTACAACATTCTTTCGCAAGGAAGTACCAGTAGTGTCGTTTACAATTAAAGACGCTACCAAGCCTATTTTGAATTAAATTGTGCAGTCAACACAGCAGACTTCAGGAATGTAACTCTTTCGTGTCGACGGAGCTCCACTAATGGCGGAGCTCCTTTTTCTGGATGGTCTGGCTTTTCGGGCCTGCTCCAAAACTGACATAACCTAATCCTACCTGGGACTTGGGACAAAAATATTAGTGCCACTTGTCTCATAATGTCACGACTCAATGGGACTAGTGGGATAGACGTGATTATCGCATCTTGATCTTTGTCCCATTTAAAACTTTATTAGTACCTATATAAAAGAATTTCCATAAAAGAGGTTAATCATTAATGAATTCCACTCGAACTTTTGAACTTAGTGGAATAGGGGGTCCAAAACTTTTGTGTTGACTGTACAATTTAATCCAAAATAGGCTTGGTAGGTGGTTTCGTTAATTGTAAACGACACTACTGGGGTCTGTTTTATAACGCTACAAATTACAATTTACAGGTTACAAGTTTCCATTTGACACAACCTCGACCAATGACGACCAGCCATTTCAGCAGTGTTGCCAATTTAGACCTGTAAAATTGTTACTTGTAGCTTTATAAAACGTGCCCCTGGTAGTGCGACTGGTAGTGTCCTTGCATTCATTTCCTAAATGCGTTAGATCCGGTGGTTTTAGAATTTTGCGAATTTGTTTAGGAGGTAATGTAGGTACCTAGGTTTTCGACCTCGATCGCCGAACGCAACCTTGTTAAATAAAATTTGAAGTCATGACAATTGAGGAAGGACTGATTTTCTCTGTCTAAATTAAAAACTTGTAACTATAATCCTCTCTATCTATCTTCTGCCTATCTTATTTATACATACCTATATACCTATATAAAAGAAGAAACTGACTGACTGATCGATGAACCCAGCCGAAACCGTTGGATCTAGGGGCTTGAAATGTGGAGGGAGTAGGTAAAATAGGGGGATTAACGGGGAACTAACTGAACGCATACGAAGTCGCGGGCATCCTCTAGTAAATAAAAGCTTTTTCGAACTAATACGTATTAGGTACGTCCCCAAAATGACGTGATGAAGAAAATGGAGCACCAATCGCAATCAAGCGCAACGCTGAGCGCAAACTCCTCGATTGATATCCAACACAGGGCTTGTCAGAGGGCCCTGCCAAGATGCATTGCGCTAACTAACGTTTCTATTCGTTTCGTTTTTAAACCAATCGCATCACTGGTAGATCACGTGACTTTTTGTTTGTTTAAAAACAAATCGAATAGAAAAGCTAGTTAGCGTAATGAATCTTGGCAGGGCCCTCAGGGTTGATGCGTACGGTACAAGTTTAATTGTTGAGCCACGCAGACAGTCATGTCATGGTTTAATTTCAAATTTATCCTTTATTAAATGTTTAATGCGGGTTTGTGAAAACAATTTTTCGATTAAGGGATCCGTTTGTGAACTATTAAGATTTTAAGTGCTAATTTTTGTAGAGTTAAGTGTCGTCCCGCCCCGTACAGCCAAAACTACAAATACTAAATCTTCGAAAAATATCTTAAATAATAGCATAAATATTTTTAAAGAAAAGCTATCACGACTAGATTGGTTCCTGAGATACAGGCGACTTAAGAGTTATCATCTACCTACTGAAATCATCTAAGACAGCAGCAATTTTAAATAGAGAATTAGTTCGTAGTTGTTGTTTTTTGAGATAGCTTTTGTGTAGTAACGGCTTCGGAACCCTACACTGAGCATGGTTAGACAGGCTCTTGCCCGGTTTTTGAAAACATCACAGCGTCCAGTCAAAGGGAGATAAAGAATGATGGGCAAATTGGCCCATATAACCAATACAAATCTCATGTATACCACGTCAAAGCTAGTTACTGTAGCTTCATTTTCTAATACGGGGACAAGCTACAAAAACCCCGGAGAAGAGAGTTATCAGCCTGCAAATATTCACACACACAACGTTTATTACTACACTAGCTGAGCCCCGCATGCGTTGCAATGCTATTTCCCGTATATCCGACTCACGCTTGATCGATTTTTTAGACTAAACTATTCCTTGTGAAACTGGCTATCATATACAAAAGGATTTATTCCAATCCGACGGGTAGTTCCAGAGATTATCCCGTTTAAACAAACACACACACACACACACTTACACGTCAAACTTATAACACCCCTCTTTTTTGCGTCGGGGGTTAAAAATATATCTCGATTCTCCCAGCCTTCAAAGTCTAGTCGTCATAATAACAATTACAGCAAAAAGTGGGATCAATAAGCTTACATACGTTATAATTCTATTGGTGATTGGGCTGGGTTCCATTCATTTTTGCCCATCATTCTTTACGTCGAAATTAATAGAGCTACCTATATAAGCAGGGAAAAAAGATACGGTTCATTGTCGCGGTCGTTTTGTCGCGCTATTCGGCTCTTAATTGCAATGCAGGTTCTTCTATTTTTATTATCTGAACTCCTTTCAGGCACGTACCTAATAACTACGACGACCAGTGGTTTGGGACAAAAACCGTAGGATCATAATGTTTAGGGACAACATAGGTACGACGCAGTCCAGGGTATTGAAATATATATTTTATATTATATATTTCAAAAAGCATTATGGTATTGCTTAAGTTATAAGGAATCATTCCAAAGGATGCATAGGTTCTAACTGGGTTTTGTGTAATTGAACTTAGGTGGAATTGTTGTCAATTTTGTAGCATTATGCATTTTAATTGTTGAGCCACCATAAAACCGAGTCACAATGCGAGACTACGAGAAAGTAGGTATGAGTAATTACGTCTAAATAAAACATTGGTTTTCTGCGAAACTGGATTGATATAAAAGTTAATCGCATAAACGACGTGAATCTTTGGTTAAGAATACTTTTTTTTTTCAAAATATAGGTAGGTACATACATACCTACATAGTCCGGGCTATTGGGATTTTTTTTCTTAGTTGTCCGCAATAAGACAACATCTGGGAAAAAAACGAACTCAAGTGCAGACAACTGGGAATAAAAATTCCCTACTAGGTGCGGACAACTGGGAATTTTTATTCTCAGTTTTTATTTTCACAAAATCGATATCGGAGGGACAAACACAGTCAGTTATATATAATTTAAAAAAACTGGCCAGTATCCTGAGCATAGTTTTATTAGACCACTGTCATTGTGAATGTCATTGTCATTGTAATGCTTGTCATTTGATGATCAGTTTAAAGTTTACGGTAGGAATTCACCTGAAATTCACAAAGTCTTCGATCAACAAAGCTAAAAGTGCTTAACATTTTTGTTGGATAGTACAATGTTGCTAGTTTAATACAGCTAAAAACTTAGCAACCCTCTTTAAGCGGCTCGACTTATAAACTCCACAACTTACCTAATTTATTTGTAATGCCTATACCTTGGCAGAAAAGGATTTGACGAGGTGACACATACAACTAGTTACAATATTCCCAAGAGTCCACCATAATAAGCGGCAGTCGGTTTTCATTTAATAAATTGGTCCATATTGCTAATTTCACTCCGAACACCGTCATTTTTGCCCGACTGCGTCAGAAGGAGGGTTATGTTTTTTTCCCATCTCTTTTCGCCAAGCTATATTCAGTCGTATGCGACCGCAAAACGGACGCATTTCTTCTAGTTGATAGTTGAAATATTTATTTTATCTTTATCATTATATCTACAAAATATGAACGGAGTGTGAGTAATGCTGATAGGTGCAGCGCCACCAACCACCACGCGACAGATGTTCCCTGCGAGCGCAGCTGCTCTGCGATTTCTATTAAAAACGTCAAAGACGTAACAACATAAATAGCAACATGTATAACGATGTATGTGTGTACGAAATGTAACTGTATTTGACCTGCAGACTGTACTAGGGTAGGCGTGCGTTTTGTAAGCTCAGAGCCTCTATTCGACTCGATAAAACAAGATTGCTTTTGACATTTTAACGTATTGTTTTTAACCTGAAAGTTCAATATAACAATGCGTTGAGAATGCTGTTGGGCTTGTCCAGGAGATGCAGTGCCTCTGGTATCTTCTGCGAAGCACGAACCGATGGGTTTCCAGCAATTCTAAGAAAGAGGATTGCATCTCTGTTGGGACGAATCATGAAAAGCACCAACGGCTTCTGACCATCATTGCTCAAAAATATGACTGCTCCATATTCAAGCACTGGGCTGAGCAGATTAAAGGGGTAGCACTTGATCTAGATTAATGTTATTATTTTGTATTATTTAATATAATTTATTTTAATTTAATGTAGTTTAATGTGTGTAAATAAATTAGCTGTAAGAATGTAACTAACAAAACTATGGAGTCCTGGTATTCTGAAATAAAGAGATTATTATTATTATTATTATTAACTCTGCCGCCATTACGTCAAGTAAATAACTAAGAGCTATTTAAACGTTGACAATACGATAACATTTAAGAAGCAATATGGTTGTACCGCGTAGAATAGAGCCCCTGTATGTCGGTAAATTAAAATGCAGCCTTAAGGTTCATTCGTCACACCACGAATCACGGTTATTTAATTATGTTAACTACAACCAAACCGATGCTACCAATGCTGATGCATTACTACTTAAGAAGTTAAAGAGGCATCAGACATATGCTTACTAAGATTTCAGCATAAAATGAACTAACTCAACGAAATCTGATATTAACATCAGAAAGTTCATAACTTCTATATAAATAATTGATGTATCCTATATATGCCTATATCTCGTTGGTCTCGTTAGAATTAGGGCGTTTAGTCTTTACAACATGATGCAAGTGCAATTTGCTGCAAGTCAAGGTAAATTTTACAAAAATTATTAAAGCTACTCCCACACTCCCACTTCATTCCCAGAATGGGGTAGCCAGAGCTACAGAATTACCAACACCTTTTAAACCTATATACTCCCACTATATTGATTAAAGGTGATGTAGGTATGATATATATCTTGTTATAGATCGGTCAAATTCTAGGTAATTCGCTTTAGAAACTGGAGAGCAGTGCTCAAGCGAGCATAGTGTAGGTAATGTGTGCAACCAAATTCACGGCCCGAGAATAGCATTCCCTGCCACCAAATAGGACTTGCATATAAATTAAACACGCCGGACGTATCGCCGGCGCTGGTTGCAGTGCCACGTGTCGTCAGCTCTCATATAGAATACTGGTTCTGCGGATTTTGCGAGTAATTGATAAATTCAATCTGATTGGGCTAGCTATCCAGAGATGTAATGCAGCCAGTGTCATGGGGACCATGCCGCGAGCGGACCTGCTAGAGGGGGTGTTCTTTTTATAGTGGTGATTATTATTTATATCTTTAATATTCGAGTAGCTTAGTTTAATTTTAATTTTAATACGTTTAGTTTTAATTTTTAATTGTATTAATGTTGAATTCTGTACTTAGTTGGATGTAAATAAAGTCTTATCTGCCTTTCGCAGAATGGGATTATCTGTAGCCTTTCTTTCTTTCTTAGCTACCTTTTTATGACGGGATAACGTATTAACTACGTAAATGATCGAAAAAGAAATGGGATATGTAGTAAATAAACATCGTGTTTTGTCGGATCAAACAAGTGGTGGTAGGACCTTGTCAGGGTGCGTCCGGAGTAGGGTTGCCAACCGTACTATTATATATAGTATTTTACTATATTTTGACTCTGTGTAGGTACTATATACTGTTAAAAAAATATATAGTACGCAAAAATACTATATTTCGGTCAGTCCAACATATGCGGTTTCGATTGGCCATTTCCACCTGATTTTAAGCACCAATGTAGTTTGAGTGGAGACATAGGCTTTTTTCAGCTCAGATAATTGCCCCAATAGCAGGCAAAATGTTAGAAGTACTTAGTAAGTATTTTGTGCATTATATTTAATGAATAAATTTACAGAATTTCTAAAAAGTTTTTCTTCAAAGTACCTACTATATTATTTTTCTGTGTACTATATTTTGGAGCTTTTGGTCTGAGTGGGGCGTCGGCTAACTTGTGGAGGTCGCTCCAAGCGGGCTCCTTTGAGCCTGCTTGTGAAGTGATGGGTGGACTTCGGGTGAGGGAAACTTTAACCCGCAGTTGAAACGGGGCCGCAAAAGGAAGACGATTGCCGGTATTACGATGCGCCGTTGTCCCTATCCTCTGTGGCCGGGATTACGGGGAGAGGGGTATTGGTATTGAGATCTGCCACTCTCCCTACCCTCCGCAGTCTAGCCGGGCCGCAACGCTGTTTGCGGTGTGGTGGGGCCGCAGGGGAAGAGGAGTGCCGGTAATACGGTGCGCCGTTCTCCCTACCCTCTGCGGCCGAAACGTGTAGATCGGAGACAGTATTAAAATCATTAATTTACTTAGCTAAAATATATTCAAATAAAGTATTTACAAAAGTGAGAACATAACTAAGGCTAGCTGGGCGAAAGATACATCGTTCGATCAGGAAGAAAGTTGTATAAAGAAACTGGAGTATTGGGACAGTTGAAAAAAAAAGCGATCCAAAGTTCTCTCCTCGAAACCACACTCGCACAGAGAATGATCCCGAACACTGATCTTCGCGGCGGCTGAGTTAAAAACTGTTCCATAACAGGTCAAATATGATATAGTTTTTACCGCCTAGAATAGAATAGTATGTTGATGTTGCTGTCAATACATGACACGGCGCTGTGCGCTTGACGCTATGTGGTTTGGTTCAAGTTGCTGTAGAATATTGTGATTTGATCAACTATTGATCGAAATAGGTCGTACAATTCCACAGGAGTGTAATCTAATACCAGGAATATGCAGATCCCGTTACACGTTCAGGTTTTGTTAAAGTAGGTACCTAGAGTCCTAACGAAGCACTATTACTATTTTTATCCGACTGCGGCGAAGCCCAAAAGGAGGGTTGTGTTTGACCTTTATGTACTTATGTATTAGGAACGGACATTTCTATGTCCCCCCTGTTAACTACTTAACGAGACAACTGATTTTGATTAATGATACTTCATTACAGTTTTGATGACGCGAGTGTCACTGGGTACCTACATAAAAAAATTAAATAACATTTTTCCATCGGATTTTATGGGATTCCATATTTTTAAAATCTATTGACGACAGTACCAAAAACGCAGTCGGTTTTTAAAGCTAGGCTTGCTTGCTTTTTAATTAGTTATTGCAAAATGTTTTTTATATTCCACTCACTTTAAATACTATTAAAATCATAAAAGCTATCTCGAAACAAATCTCATCATAATGTTATTAAGGTCCTATCTATACGTTACCCAAATCGGACAACCGTTTGCGATCTTTCATTATAACATTAATAAGATAGAACATGTAGTTGACTCTATTTGACCCGAAAAAAGTTAATAGGTCAGTGTTTATAATATAATACCTAGGTGTGTGCGAGCCAAGCGAAGCGATTTTATATTATTTTCGACTCGACGAACGAGCCAAGCGAAATTATATCATCAATAGTTCTTGCTACCATATCTACGTAGGTAGGTATATCCTTTTTTTCGAGGCGGAAACCTACTCAAGATACCCGCTTTCTTTAATAGAACTAAGGAAAGCCCTCCGTGCGGTCTGCCTCGGCGCATTCAGAGTAGGTACCTTCGGGACCTTCAAACGTGTAAACCAGTGATGCCCTCGCGCTTTGCCACAGCTCATTTGCTCGCAGACTTCTGCATCTTCGAGAACTTCACGCTCCCTCTCCCGCTCCGCGATATCTTTATTTGTTATAACCACCTTACAAAATATGATCATGGCTCTCCATGCTGTGGCTACCCAGCATTGCATGAACCGTAGCGGATGGTGAAGGAGCTGTTAGACTCAGTACACCGGACAGTAAGTTGAGTGTGCTGCGTCGAGGCCCCTGCGTTGTG
The DNA here is from genome assembly GCA_946894065.1 of Acleris literana. Lineage (NCBI taxonomy): Eukaryota > Metazoa > Arthropoda > Insecta > Lepidoptera > Tortricidae > Acleris > Acleris literana. Next base: position 11,615,918 of record OX335668.1, on the reverse strand, counting down.
CACTGGTGACACTGCGCCGTCATCTCCCTCCCAATCCTTTGCAGGTACTCTCTAAAATACCCATGTCTGGTAAGCACCTGAGTAAGCCGAAAGGTAACACTACTCTTTTCAGTCACAGCTGTACGCTTCATGGCTCACACACTGACTATAGTATAACGCTACTTATTTATTGCCTTGGGAATATTATAAAGTCTCTCTGTTAATTTTTTGAGATGAAAAGTATCTTGTATCCCATGTCCTACCCCGGAATTTAACAATTAACTATGATGAACCATCACGGAAAATAATTGATGAGCCTGCATAGACCGCTCAGACATCAGTAACGGAGCATCAAGTCACGACACCAAAAGTACAATAAATAATCGATGATTGACTTTCTGCGGTAAATTTCTTAAGACTCGGTAACTAAAGTCCGTGATCGACCGTACATCCTTTTTAAATTAAGAGCCAGATCGTTATAGGTATCTACCTATTTTATTGTAATCACATAGATTTCTCGTAACTTTTCAATTCATTACGATCAAATCTAGTCTTCGTTTGGTTTACGAAAGTTAATCACTTGAAGAATAATTAATTATATCGAGAAAAAACATTATGCTGAAAGTCCGTATTGCGTACGAATGTTGCGATGCGTTTTGAGGTCTACCAAACCATACAATTATATGTTAATGAGGTATTTGTTTCAGAATCCAAAAATCCGGCCTGCCAGGATGTATATGGTCCGAGCGCTGGCGGTGCTGGCGCTCGGCTCGTGCGTGGTGGCCAACACGAAGTACTGTTCCGATAATCTCATACCATCGGACACCACGTACATGCAGTTCACCAAAGAACCGGTGGTAGAAGACTACGGCTATCCGAACCTCATCAAATCGATCCATTGCTGTGTAAAAGGATACTGGAGTATAGAATGGTAAGTCTTGACTAAAGCTTTATACCATTCTTTCGCAGGCACACCATTCTTTTATACCTGCTGATGATGTTAAGTTAAGTGAACAATTTTACGTATTGTTTCCTTATGAATAAATAATTAAATTGCCGTTCAATTATCTGGAACTGACATTGGTATTTGTGTTATTTGTATAAGCGAAAAAAAAATTATTGACATGGGTAAATTATGCCTCCTGTGAAAACCGCTTTACTTTGGCTTAATTAATGTGCACGAATATTAATTACATTTGCCAACCGCATCAGATAATAAATAATATTGTAGCATAACAAGTGCTCAAAAATATTTGAACACGATAGCGCCATTAACAGTAAAGTCGACTTTAGATATTTTAAGCAACTTGTACGTACCTCGTTCTTATAATATTAATGGCGACGAATATTAAAGGTTGAGGACCTTCACGTGTTGCCTCTATGGCCCGATATTTGAAATAGGAACAAATTGAAAATAACAGATAGCTGTCAAGGACAGAACTAAACATAACCACGTACGTTTTGGAATAAAAGCATTTGTATATATATATATATATATATATATATATATATATATATAACATAATAAATGTGTCAACGTATATAAAGTTTAATTGAATAGCACCCCACCATCCCCTCAACAGTACCAATAAACATACAGTGAAAAAGTAAGCCAATGTCAGTAAAAACAAATTCCAGGCAATAAGTTCGATTTTACACATGAAATTTCCTTTAATTTAAAAGTTGGTAGTCCGGTAATTAAGTACCTAACTTGAAAAAAGTTTGTAAATGACAGGTATACCTATCTTATACGCAGGTCAGCACTGACCACGATTTAGCAGTAATACCATCAGGATAAATCGACCATGCATCGTTACTGGTTTTAAAAGATACTATCCTGCAATAAACCATTTGAACTGGTAATGTAATGACGTATTTGCATGTGTGAGTGCCAAGCGATTCTCGGAACTGCGGCCCGCGCGAATAAATAGATAATAATCTCATGAGCGCGTGTGTGCCGAGCAGAGCAGTCTTGGCCCTTGTTTCGTTTCTCCTGAGCTGCCGGCGCCACATCTGCGGGGTAAAACAAATATTCGTGTTACGTCTCTTTATTTCTTTAAACCGATCCCGTAGAACAAGCGGCTCGATTTTTGAGAACAGAGTGCTTGAAAGTAGTTTTTACTGTTTCACTTCCTTTTTCGAATAAAACTGTTCGATGCTCAAAAATCGTCCAGCTGGTCCTGGCTGGCAAGGCTTTCTCGATGATTTTCAAGTTTTTGTGTTCTCAAGTTTTGAGACAAACTTTTACTTTAAAAAATTAAACAATAATACTGGCAGCTGTCTAATTCTTTTTTTCAATTTTGGATTTGCAATGTTCGTGTTCTATTTATATGTTTTTATTATTTATTTCAATTTATTTTCTTGTTATACTATATGGTGCGAAGAAAACCAATGGAGATTTTCCGTGTCGTAAAATGTTTTGGGATTAGCCGCAACTTTATATATGACACCATAAAACGTTACAAGGAGACTGATTCTATGAAAGATCGCCAAGGGAGTGGTCGCCGCGGTCTGTAAGGACGATCGCTTTTTAAATTTGTACGATTCCAAGAAATATTTTCAAAAATCGTAAAAATCGGACGAGGGAGAGAAACGTTATCGCATTTTGTATAGACATTTTTAGCTTCAGGAGGATTGCGAAGCTAAAAATTTTTGAATATGTTGTAGATATCATGTAAAACTATGTCTGTACGTTTTCCATTCCAAGAAAATATTTCATGGAATGAAACAATATTAAAAAACAAAAAACAAAAACGTACAGACCTAGTTCCTTATAATAACCAACATATTAAAAAATCGTGGAAATCGGACTTGATTTAGGGGGTGAAAAACGTTATCGCCCGGAACCAAATTTTAGTTTGCTCAACAGTTTTATAAATATTACGCCGCGTAAAATTAACACGACTACTGACTAGGCTGGCCCTATCCGCAACAGGTATAATAATTCCCTAAGCTGAAAGGTGACTCTCTCTCTCTCTCTCTCTCTGTTAAACAAATAGCTTTTGCACTTGAACTCGACGGACGTATTACTAACCGGCCAATTTAATTGGTCTCGTCAGAGAGAGCTTATAAACAACATATAAGGGCGTGCATTTCCAATTAGTTCGCTCAAAATGCCGGTAGCTTTAGTAAGCCGTCCCCTCTCTATCGGCTGCCCTGTTTTATCTACAGGGTGATTTTGAATGGTGTTCAGTTGGTCTTTTTTGTATAAACGGTGTGTAGTTTTAAACACTCTTGAAAAAGCAAGGAAATAAAAATTTATATTTGAATGCCAGTGGCGATTATCTTCAGTTTGTACATGTGTGTATGCTTCACGAGTAAATTATGGGGTAATCTGTTCATAGGAACATGTGCCTCGATTCGAAATGACATAGATAGGTACTACGAATCGATAAAAGTTGGTAATTTTTCCCAAAAAGGATTTACACCGATTTATTGCTTTGGTTGATAGTGCAGGTACAAGTGGTAACGAACGATTTGTATTAGAGCTCTGTGCCTATAATTAACAAAAAACTATATAGAGACTGCAAAAAAGAGTAATACAACAGTTTGGGTTATACAAGGATTTGATTCCCGGTTGGTACGTTTTTTACAGGTCTGTAAAATTAGGTTTTCTCTTTTCCAATTGGCTCTTAAAGAACAGAGCAGATGACCGTAACTCTTATAGGTAGTTTTTGAATTCGCCATAGTGACCCAATTGAATTGCTCATGCTCACCCTACATACTCGTAGCGTTTACCGAATATACCTACACACCAATTTACCTCCTTGATATGGTAATTGGCGTGATTATGCTTGTATGGGTATTCATTAATGCAATAATACCACGGCAAACAATGGATAAGTGTGCTTAGCGCCAGTTTTAAGTTCCGGCGTATCGTCTCCTTGAGGCGGAAAATTAAAAAATCATTAATAACATTAGCAACTACCTACCTATAGGTCTAAACGAGGGATAGATTAATTATTGAAAGATGCACTTCAATCAAACTTTATATGAACCGGACGCGTTACTTATTTAGTTCTTCATTCGACTATTACCTACTTATGTTTTACACGCCAGAATTATTTCAATATTTGTGGATATTAACTAAATTTAATTATCCCAGAACTTACATAAATATCGATTTAACCATGATTTAACATTAAATCTTTACTTACAAAACTCTTTCGTTACAGACAACTAATAGCCTGTTGTTTGATCGGTAGTTAAACTAACTTATGGTCAAAAAACGTTACTAATGGTTAAAATCTCAAGGAAATGTGTCAAATTTCAAACAACAGGGCCTAAGTCGTTCTGCCAGATTGACTGTCGGCAATCAATGCACAGCGTAAACTAACGAACGTGAAATTTGGAATCCATACATACATAGATACATTAAATCACGCCTGTTTCCCTAAATACTAAATATAACATATAATTATAAATCCAAACTAAAAATAAAATATACATACAGCGTATAAATTTCATACGGGATTAAATTGTAACGGTTAATATGTACCTACTTATCCTACCTAACATAAAAACATGCGTATCGTTAACATACGTTGTATTTCTTTTTCATACTAATTAATTTGGCACGCAATGTAATCACAGATAGCTCGATTACCTTGCAATTCAGTCAGGTTCATAGACCCTTGGGTTCGGAACAAATCGGTTGAGTCGTAGAGTGATTGAGAGAGGGCCACACTTAAATTAACTAGATATCTTTATTTACGATTTATTCGGAGTACATGTTGAGAACTAAAAGTAGTGCAAAAATAATTAATAAAGTAAACTTAACTCGCGCACAAACGAGCAAAGGCTAATCAGTAATCATAGATTCCTTCACACTTCCGGAAGATTTTAAAACACCTGTGTGCGAAACTGTGAACCTTATTTGCTTCACCATGTTCCAAACGGCTGTCACAGATCTGTATAGTGCAACCATTTTCTTAATAGCTATCGGCAATAATCGTTTTTCACCCGAGTGACAAATATACTGTCAGTTGCGAGTGCAAGCGTGATAGCAATAGCCAGCCGAAAGCTATTAAGAAGCTGGGAATACTGTACAGATAGTTCCAAACTCAAATAATAATGGAACTTCAATACTTAGTTACCTAACTACTGGACACTTATTAATTCCAAATTCAAAATACCTTTCGTTATTGTCCAGGAACTTCAACATAGTTTTTTTGCTAAAATAAAATAGATCTTTACTTATTTGGGTAGGTAAATACTCTTTATGTTTTAAAACCATAAAATGTGGTACCTATATGACAAAAGACACTTGTACCTATAACATTATATCTTACTGATCACATGATTAGGTCATAATATAGATATAAATGTCTAATACTCCATAAAAAGCCGCTTTTTACCTGAGCGCCCAAAGAGTCCGTCCGCAAAAAAAATATGGAGGGGAAATTAAAAAAGAAAAAAATAAATAGGTCTCAAATGATCGCTAATAAAATAACCAATAAAACTGAAAAGTTATTGCAGGCGGAGACACACAGTACATTTATTTATCTTACAATTTTCTATAGAATAAATAGAGGTTGTTCTCCGCTTTTCAGTTTGTATCTTTATTGCAGTCGGGTGTTTCTTTTTATAATTATTATTTGAACTGTCAGCCCGCAGTTGTAGGTAGGTAGGTAGGTACAACGTATAATAATATTAATAATACATTTGACAATGTCTAAAAGTTGAACCAGTGAAGCACTGGTGAAGCAGCTAGAAAGTAATTTGATATCAATAATCTTGTGATAAGCGGATAGTGTGAATGCGCCAAATTTCATAGTCATATAAGTACCTAATTGGTTTGTGTGACTCATCAACTCACACCGCTTATGATAGGACCCTGGCCGCTGCCGTCGGCCGAAGGATTATGTCATTATTCACTTGTTCCGACATGTTGCATTTCAAGGCGTCAATCATTACATTCATCACGAACTCAAACTTCTTAGAAACCGCGAACTGTATAAACTATTCTATGTACCTAAGCGTTATCTGTAATCTAGATAATGGTAACGGCATCTAGATACCTACGTTTATAAAATAACCTGCAGTGAACAAAATTAATTTCTGGGGTAACGTCTATTAAACTATGTCACAGTGACGTAATCAAAGTTATTGCATAACTTCGAGATAGTTATATAGTCATATAATTAGTCTAAACGTCGAAATAAAATAAAATAAAAAAGTAAGTAAATAAATGTTTGACCTTTTTGTCGTTACCGTTGTATGATAAGAATCGTTGAACTTTAACCATAAGTAAAAAACACGAGAAACAAGAAACCCGAACGACCTTCGGGTTTGTTCTTCTTTTTTACTCGTTCTCACTCGCTCTTATGCTAATCTAACCGACTTTATCCGAACCCGAAAGACTTTAAGAGCAATTGCACTGCAGTAGCCATGAGTGTGGGCGGTTGTCTCGTGTGGTTCCACTTCCGCCTACATGCTATATTATATGCTGTTGTTAATATAAAGCAGGCTTTTTATAGCAATGGTTAAAAAGCAGTTTTTTGATAATTTACAAATTAAAGGGCAAATAAAGACACAGGACAACACTTTTATATGGGAAATCATTATATTGCTAAGAGAACAACGATACAGCAGCAGCAGATACAGCAGAAAATACACCTGAGGCCCGTTTCCCGAAGCTACAAGTTACAAATTACAAGCGGAAGTCTCTTTCTAACTCCTTTTGCTAGAAAAGGAGTTCCGCTTGTAATTTGTAACTTGTAGCTTCGTGAAACGGGCCACAGGTTAATAAATTGTACAAAAAACAATATGTAAAAGAAAACTGTTGTCTTTTTACAAGCTTTTATTTAACTTGCACTGTTTGTATAGTGACGGTAAGAAAAGGTTCGTCACATTTGGACCTTAATAGCGTTGAAATAGAGTCGAAAAGTGCCGAACCTCTTCTTACCGTGGCTATAGGTACATATGTAGGTCTCTTAATGTAAGTTGTCCGCCTCAAATCTTGCAAATCAATTTTGAACCTGTTTCCGTTGATGGATTGGGCTGAAATTTGAACCACGTATTACCCGATGACAATGCAATATTATGATATTTAAGAGCTGATCTGATGATGGCGTAGGAAGGTGGCGATAAGTTCTCCGCTATACGGTAGACCCATCGTGATGAGACTCATTAGTTTGGTCTTGATAAGCAGATATTGATCGTAGAAAAAGCATTTTCGGGCTACAAAAGCTTGTCCCAAAAATGTTTTTTTTGTTACAAACTTATTCACCAATGGCATGTTCTCTTCCTGTTAATGATATAAATTGTTTCGTTTTTCATTAAGCTACTTATTCCAGTCTAAATTTAATAACGTGATTACGAAAGGCAGACTCTTAACGTCTTAACGTAGGTTGGCGTGGATAATCTAAAATAGTTTTTCAAGATATTTTAAAATTCTCGCTTATTTAATATAAAAAAATTGCTAATCTGTAAGACAGTACTTAGCTAATAGATCATTAACCCTTAACGTCCCGATAAAAAAGTGAGCGTAAAGTCCAGATGGAAATCTATTACGATCACCCAGCACCATGCTTCACGACCAAGTCTCCAACTTCATTGTCTATGCCATCTCTGGCTACAAAACCTTGTCCCAAATTTTTGTTTGTCAGTTACTTATTCACCTATGGCATGTTTTCTTCCTGTTAATGATATAAATTGTTTCGTTTTTCATAAGAAGCTATTCCAGTCTAAATTTAATAACATGATTACGGAAGGCAGACTTTTAACGTAGGTTGGCGTGGATAATCGGGCGAATCTAAAACAGTTTTTCAAGATATTTTTAAATTTTCGATCATTTAATTTCAAAAAATGCTAATCTGAGACAGTACTTAGCTAATGAATCATTAACCTTCAACGTCCCGACAAACACGTGGGAGTAAAGTCCAGATGGAAATCAATAACCTACGATCACCGAGCACCATGCTTTACGACAAAGTCTCCAACTTTATTATCTATGCCATTTCTGGCGACTAGGGATGTTACGCCAAAGCACCGGAAGGCTCCCGGTTACTGCGTACCTTTTTCGTCGCCCATTCCAAAGTCGAAAAAATCCTTGTGGCACTGTTACTTACCTTGGTTTTCTCTTTTATTGCCATGTCGTATCGCGTCGGAGGACGCGGTTAGCCTATATGACAGTGACTCTGCTTACTAAGGTAGCCGTTCCAGGGTTTAGCAGTTCAATTAGGCAGACTTATACGTTCGATTTTATCGGCAGAAGCCCTGCTCCCTAAAATCTCCTCAGACTGCAGACTTTTAGTCGGCCGATCGTGCTATTGTCCCTATCCATTTCTGCTAAGTTTGCGGAGACAAAACACAATGGGCCGACTAAAACTCTGCAGTCTACGGGGGCTCTAATTGAGAATGCAGGCGCTAAAATAGTTTTCGTAAGCTCTGACGGGACTACATAAACTCGCCGGTTTAGTGCGTTCGCTCGGTCGACTGGCCAAACGCCGTTTTTAAGAGAATAACACCCCTGGTAAGGGCAAATATTTGTTTTTGAAATCGAGTATTTGTTCCTGATGTTTTGAGGTTTTCAATGCATTCAACTATACATATATTTCTATATATTATTATGTTTATATGTAGTATATACAAGCGTAGAGCTTGATTTCCCCTGTCCCCTGTTATTTTAATTTCTTTAGTTCTATTTGTATATTATTGCACCTTTTTTAAATTAATTTATGTACCTGCCTAACTTGACCCTATGGGTTGTAAGTAATGACTAACGGCCCGTTTGTGTTCCGGCGCATAAACCCACCTACATTATGTACAGTGGTGGCCACATAATTGGGAACGCTTGCTTTTTTTCCCATACAATTGCCTAAGAAAGAACTTAGTAATTTTGACGGCCAGTCAAAAAGTTCTCGACCAATTTTATAGTTACAAATTTACAACAAAAAAAACCAATAGGAAACCCGCCAGCTCTGCCACAAAATACCGGTAGTACACAATTGCTTTGCTGACCGAGAAAATAAATGTCTTCTAGGTACTCTTACGTTTTCTGAAGTGACGTCAAGTATTGTGAAAAATACAAGGCATTTTTATATTGCATTTTGTTACAGGTACTCTTTTTGAGATAAGTTGTCTAATATATTTATCTCTCTTGTTTGCAAAAACGTTTGTTTTTTTATTCGTGAGACCTCTTGCCTATATAGTTACCTCTGAACCTTTTTTAAAAGCTGTCACAGTTCTGTACAGATAGTTCCATATTCAAATAATATGGTAGGTAATATGTTATGGAGTTTCAATACATACGGACACTTTCATAGCTGTCCCGGAACTTCAGCCTACTGGCTCATAATTACTGGAGTTATGGCAAGATTGCATTTTTGAGAAACGTTATTGAGCTTCGAGTGCTTCGACTCGAGTCGAGAAGGCAGCGGGGTACCTGGCGTGTTGTGCGCCAGCGCCGCGCTCCGCAAGCCGCACGCCGCGAACCTGTATTATGTTGATTCCAGGAAAGCGCTTTGTTTGGAGCCGCCTCTCGGGTTTATTTGCCGGGTAAGAAATGAACACAGCATCCTTTTTTAAATTACGTACTCTTTTAACCGTTAAGTGCTGGAAATTACCCGATACTTAAGTGGATTTAATAATACCTATCAGAAAAATGGCCAATACATCTGTTTTGTTAAAAATGACACAAAATTAATTTTTTTGTGACAGGTTGCAAGCCAATCGCCTAACAATACCTAGTAACAAATCATACCATCATCATATCCGCAATCTAAAGACGTCTAATGTTTGACTAAGTATCTCCCAATAATCTTCCCGACGGGAACGATATGTGTAAGGGATCGGACATAAAAAATAGGTATAACGTAAATTCGGGATGTTAAAATCTGGGTTATTGAATAGTTACGAAAAATAAAAATTCGTGTTTCTGATTTTCGGGCTAATGAAATTAGTGGTAGTGGGTTAAAAATTTTCGGGCAGCAATAGTAGAACCGTTTCTATCATAATTTCATAACACTATTAATTTTCTCTCAACAACTGATAACATACGAAACGTCAGTTTACTTCACCTAAATAATAAAACTTACGGTGTCTGAGGATGTCCTAAATGATAAGATAACCAGCGGGGACGTTTTAATCAGGTAGCCACAAAATATATAAACATCCCACTGCGGCAAAAAACAAAATAACTTGTCCTGACACGTCTGAACTACACGAGTGGATTTGTAGAATCAATTATTTGCGGCGGTCGCAGGTATAGCCATGTTTTTCTCTAGAGCAACTCACTTTTCAACTCTAGGGACGAATCATTAGCCGGCGAATTAAAGTTGTCCCGTCGGAGGGTACAAACAACATTATAGAATGTGCATTCTCAATTAGGTGGCTTTACCGGGTCACTCTCGTATGAGCTCGCTCGCTCCATCGACCGATGGATAAGAGAGATTTATAAGAGAATAACGCCTCTGTGCAGGGAATAGTAGTGGTTACCAAATTCCGTAATTGCCTTATCGGGTTTTATCTGAACTTAATAATCGTTTTGTATGCAGAAAACAAGTAAGGTTAGAATAGCTGTGAGTTCCTTGAGATCATTTTTCGAGGAGTCCAGCCCCTATTTCACCATCCTTACAATGACAGGTGAACGGTGACATTTCAGTATTCATGGCGCGGCTTATGTGGATCCCGCTGCTGTGAAAACTTGTTAACTTTGCAATGTGTTGCGAATTGTCACCTATCACCTATCATTGTCAATATGGTGAAATATTTATATTGGCTGGTATATTTATTTAAGTTTCAAATCATGATTTTAACAAGCGTTTGTTAGTAGCGCGTGTATTCAATTTGGCAGCATGACTTCTCGAACGTATAAGGGTCCCTAATTGACAATGCACGCGCTAAAATGTGTTTTGTTCGGTCGGACGGGACTACTTAAACTCGCCGCTTTTATTCGCTCGTCCGTCCGACCGGCCGCCGTTTTTTGAGAGAATAACACTCCAGGTGATGACTCTGCATAAAAAATACAATATGTCACAAAATATACACGGTTGTCTCACAACACAACTGGCATTTTTGAGTTTATTTTTAAAAGGATATTAAGAATATAATTAATAATAAGTAATAGTGTTATCGCGAACCACAAGTAACGACCGAGCGAATTGTTAATTTAAAAAAAAGAAAGTGACTAATTTAGTTGGGTTCCTATACAAGAAACGTTTCTTTTCCACGTATTTTGTTTTACTCGAAAACTACAAGATGTACATTGATGAAATTTGGAGTAAAGATATTTTGTAGAAACCGCTAGTTTAGTAGTTAAATACCAAAAAAAATATTTCCTTTGACCAGCTGATAATGTATTTTCTCTCATTAATATGATATTAGAGCGAATCTTGAGCGTAACTCTCGAGTGGATGAATAGTGATGACATATGGAGAGATAAACAGTATTTTAATAAAATCCATTAGCCCTTAAACGAAAGCGTAAAATGATTTCTCTCGTCTCAATTTGTTTTCGTCAAGGGCTAATGGATCTTATAAATAGCGTTAAGTCATTAAATATACTTATGTATTGACATCATGTCACTTTGGAACAAAGGTACATTGTTCAGTGTGGGTTTCTTAATAAACGCACAATAGCTAATGTTTTGACCTTTTCTTTTATACTTTAAATAAGGTATATTTAAATCATGTCAACAAAGAGTTTGATGGGAAAAAGATTAACAATAAAATGTTTCTATCTTGTTTATATTGCAAGGCGAAGAATGGGTTGTAAAAGATTTTTGGCCAACCTTCGGAAACTGCCTCCTCCGGCCCGAGCGCCGCCAGGTCCCTAGCATCTTGGTCAAGCATGATTATCTCGTGTTAGCATCCGCTAAGCCCAATATGAAATGAAGTAATTAACGATTCGTCGAATCGAAGTTCATTTCAGTAATCACTGACTTTTTGACCATCAAAAACCTGTAAGCTGTAAGAAAACATTTCGTTTACACAACATATTATTGCTGAAAACTGTTTGTAAGTTGGCTTAATGTCCGTTTGCATTCAGTCCTTATGCATTGTTATACTTTGCAGTTTAAATCGCATTTCTTCCAAATGAAAGCTTCCTTTCTTTCTCTTCTTGAAAAACTACTTTACGTATACATTTTCTTCGTCGAAGTTTTGAACCCTCAAGAAACTTCAGCCGAGCGAGGACAACTACTTATCTGCACTCTTTCCTATTCACTAGCGACTGTTTTTTCTCACGAGTCGATGAGGTTATAAAATAAGTTTAATATTGTTTATTATTATAGTTATTTTATATATTCGTGGAAGGCGGACTGCGTATTACAGAAATGTACCCATGTGGGATAGATAAATGTTTGAAACTACAATACCATTCAATGTATGATAACATTGATAAGGAACTGAAAAATAATGGTCTAAGATCCGAATAGGAGAAGATTTGGACCGGGCTGTTTATTCGATGAAAAGTATTTTATATCAAATTTAATACGCTAAATAATATGTGGCGAATAGGTAGGCTGAAAAATTTCAGTCCAGTACTTATATCATTAAAAAAAAATGAACTTTTTTTTAAATTGCAAATGTTTGTTTAATAGACAAATTACATACTAATCGAAAGTATGAAGACTATATAATATGCAAACGTTAGGTTTGGTGCAAATTACTAGTACCGACTTACCTGTTTATACCTGCCTACCCAATAGCTTGACGAGAAAAAATTGTCAAACTAACGTTTGCATATTCTATAGGCTTCATACATTCGATTGGTATGTAATTCGTCCATTAAACAAGCTAGTTTATTTTTTTAAAACGAAGTTATTTTTTATTTTTTTTATTAATTATATACCGGACTGAAATTTTCCAGCCTACCTATTCGCCATATATTACTTAGTATATTAAATTTGGTATAAAATACTTTTTATCGGATAAACAGCCCGGTCCATAGTAGTTTTCCGATTCTGACTTTTGTGAGGTAAAAATACTTTTTTTGTTATTGAATCCGTACAATTGCTTGCTTTTTCAAATATTTTAGCGACATAGCGATAGAGAGGAGTGATATGGGCCTATAATTATTTTTATCAGTTTCACTATTTTATCGCATGTGGGAATAACTTGAGCACGGTTTAACTGATCTGGGAAGATAGCTTCCCTAATGCAAGCATTTAATATATTACATAGTGGAATACACAATATTTCAAAACTATTTTAAATAATTTTGAACTTAATTCGTCAGCCCAACTTGAACTCTCTCTTTCATTGATTTTACTATTTTTTAATTTCTATCTCATCTTTTTGAATTTGAATTGTCTACAGCGTGACTATTTAGTTGTCTTATCTCTTTTTTGAGTTAGTTTTCAATCCTGTACTACCTTAGAACTAGAAGATTTAGAAGTATCTACTTTAGTTTTTGCCAGTGTTCTCATTTACAACTGTCCATATAGCTTTACTGCTACGATACTTAGCTTACCTACTTACCAGAAGAATAAAAACCGCATCATTGTTAATGAATGTAATGTCAATTGTGCTATTTGCCGACAGATGGCAGAAGCAATAAGTTTTTATTTATTATTTCGTTAATGACTATACTGCCTCGAGCCCGACTTGTTACGTCGAGGTATTAATACTTGTACTCGTACTACGTTCAAATATACACAAAATTACAAACAAAATTAGGAAATATATCATTCTGATGCGAACACGAGTCCAACTCGCACTTGACCGGATTTTTGACTACAACATTAGTTCATAATATTTATAAAGAAACTGGTAGGTACCTAGTTGGAATTTAATATCAGATAGAACAATCTTTATTGTTATACCTGATACGCTCACGATGCTGTCATTATGACACGCTACTAAGTAGCCGGAGGACCACCGCGACATGTAATAACTAAGAGAATGACTGTCTTCGTAACTTAATACTGCCTTTCAGAAGCTCCATTGAGTGTGGCTTCTATTATGAGGATTTAAAATAATAAGTCTCGAGTTCATACCTGTCGTCCAGTCATACAAATCAACGGCGTAATAACCTGAATAGCTTCATAAAAAATCATATAGGTACATTGGTACGTTTGAACTTATGAATAATTTAACAAACGTCACACACGCTCATCGAATGTGAAGTTCGACATAATGAGGAGACAATATCGGGACGACGTCTGGATTGAGTTTTGAGACTGTTATCAATAATCGCATCGTTCATGCAACAACGGGCTTCGACGTACTCGAGGTGATTTGCAGAATTGTAGCCGTGGGATCGTGCGCGGTCTGCAAATAGCTCCGTGAATATCAACATGTCAACATTCGGACTTGCACCTTGCACACATCACCCGTCGCTGCCCCCACGGCTCCACGCTCTCCGCGCTGCACTCGCCCACGTCTCTAAACAAATATTGGATCAGTTTCCGAGACCTCTGCTGTAGACGTGTTCCGGCTGTTACCCCGAGGCACAATCCCCTGTCGCTTTGCTTTGCCTGCTGATTAGACGGGACCTGGCATTATCTGCTAGTGTAGGTACATTTTTAATGGCTGCGTAGTTGCGTATCAATGACCATATACGATATATACCTACCTATATCTTTAGCGTTGCTTAGCGTCCCCGAAATTTAAATGGTACCTAGTAGGTATTTTCTCCTAGATCAGAGGTTTCCAAACTATACTGGCCTGCAAAACTAAGTATCACACTTTTAATACTAGCTAGTATTAAAAGTGTGATACTTAGTTTTGCGGGCCAGTGTAGAATCAATTATTCTTAGCGCTATTGCCCGGTTTTTTTTACATTAACTATAAGTAATCTCCGCGTTCTTAAAGGTTCTTGAAATACTCGCATTTAGACTTCTTCAAGTGGATGTCATAAAACTAAAATAACGAAGGACTTTCTGAACTTTAATTTAATTTACCTACTTATTATCTTTGACATTTTAAATTGATGCTAAGAAATCTATTAAAACCCTGCAATTTGCATCTGTGGTATCGAATGATGGTTCTATAATGTTCGTAATTAGCATTGTCATTGTTCATTACTGTAATTGGGGTCTCAGGCAGCCCGCGGTGCTCGGGCACCTCAAGGCTGCATGCCACCATTCTTGACCGACTGCTTAACCCCGTCGTAATCGGCATCAATCAGTTATTTTTCTTTCGTTTTAGGTCTTTATGTATATGTGTGTATGTATATGTATGTATGTAAACTCTTTATTGCACAATAATATTAATATTACAATATTAATATTAAACTAATATACAGACGCGAAGTTATCCCTAAATGGGATCTCTTCCAGCTAACCCTGAAGTAGATGAGTAAGGACAATGCATAAACAAAGTACTTAATGAAAATCTTACCCTTTATAAAAGGACATTGTTAGAATATTTAGTAACGAACTGACTCCAAATTACTGTTTTAGGCCATCCTACAAATCATCTTAAACTATTTAAGTGCAAAACGGACCTATATAGCGAAATGTATTATTACTATATTGTACCATGGTATTCGGTACCCCGCGTAACATAAAATACGGTAATGGAGACCTTTCTTCATTTTTGTCGGTAATGAAAGGGGGACACAGTAATTTACAATCCCAATTTCAAATTACTCTTTTTATTTTCATTTCAATTATTTGAGCAGCGTATTTGTACCGCGCGGTAGTTGTGGCCAAACACATTTTAACAATTTGTATGGGCCGTTTCTGACACTTAGTAAGGATCTCTTATTTTAAATCTGATTTCTGATTTTGTAGTGATCTAATTGCGGTTCTTTTTAAACATGACATGACAACCTCACAAAATCGAACAACACCATTAAAACAATAAAACAATGTAATGCACCGCGCGGTAAGTAGCCTGCTCCGTGGCCGCCACCTCCGCCGCCAGCCCGCCACCCGCGCCGCGACTTGCTATTCCGTCGCCGGTGTCAGTTCGGTGTCACGTACATGTATCACGGAAAAACCATAGGCATCAAACAATATCAAAATATATTTCAAACTGAGCCGTAACGTTAGCCGGCGTGGTGGGTGGCCTCATTGGTCCTTCTATTTTAAGAGCTTTCCCATTATTAATTCTGTTTTAGGTGAAATCGCAGATAGACCTGTAACAATCAGATTTTAGAACAAATGACAGTGCTATTCTTATACGGTTATTAAAGAGTTGCCCGAAATTATGCGGCGCCAAAGCAGACCACTAAAGAAGTTAGGGCCTGTTGTTTGATCAGAAGTTGAACAATTGTTAAAAATCGTGACTAATGGTTAAATCTTAAGGAAATGTGTCAAATTTTCGATTCCTTTTTCGAATATTAACAATTAGTTGAGTTAACTACTGATCAAATAACAGGCCTTTAGTAGGAAGGAATTCACTCTGTAGTGTCTTACTAACTTAACTTAACTTGTTCGGAAAAAAAAACAAATGGTTTCGATTAAAAGAAGGTAGTTTGCACGCTTGATTTTTGACCATATTCTATAACTCAAAACTTTAAAAACATCAACCTCTTCCTTCGGCAGCCGGGTAAAAAATAAATATACTTAACTAGGTATATTGTATGAATTCATACCGAATACCCAAAACTGAATTTATACCCTTTATAATGTCAGGTGGGGTACAAACAATTGAATGCCCATTTATTGAGCTGTGGATTTTGGATGAAACCCTTTTGGACACAGCGAATCATAGACTTACTTTTATTATTAAGAAAGTAATTATTTATAACTTCAATCGCATTTAAATGCCATATTTAGATAAATACCTAAAGCAACCAAATCACCAGACGAATGTGCCGGCTCTGATAATATTGATATCGTTCTCGGTTTGGAATCAGAGCTTAGGTGCACAATTTACCTAAAAGATATGCCTAAAAAGTATTTTTGGTAATTATACATACATATATACCTTCACGCCTGTAATCCCAGAGTGCGGTAGGCAGAGCTACAGAATTACGTACAACTTTAATAACTTGGTAATTTATAATTCTACCTAATACGAGTCAAAATAAAGAACAGGGGGATTATTATGACAAGGCTATGCAGTTCATTTTACGGTGAGCGTAAAGGACGCAGCTATACCAGTTATATACTCTGTCCTTTTCTCTCGGCGTAAACTTAACTGCATAGGTATGTCATGATAACCCCCGAGAACAATAAAACCGCTCCCGACCCGTGGTACAACTGCTATGTTCAGCTGGCCAATAATTTCTATCTGAATATAAAATTAAACGGGGTCGACGGTGGTCCACTATCGCGGAGCTCCTATTCCTGAGTGATTTGGCCCTTCGGGCCAGCTGAATTTCTAACACAACCTAAACTTAGGTTACAGCAACAAGTAAGTAGGTACAGCAACACTACTAGGTCAAATTTTGCTCGTAGTACAGTCACGAACTTAAATTTGGGACCCACCTTAGGTCCAAAGTCATTCTGAAATTCTACAACAATAAGTTTGAGTCTCCTATAAGTTACAAATGATTTGGCACCTCTAATGACATTGACAACTTCAAGCCCATTTTTTATTGAAATGGGTCACAAATTAACGATCGTGATAGTACATCTAAAGAGGCGAGTTTAAACAATTGTGTACGGATGAAGGTAGGTAAAGATGATTGTTCTGAATACACCCTGAATGAAATACACAAATTTCTCGAGAAGAGGTTATATTTTTTTATAAAACATCTGTATGTTACTATTATTTATTTATTTATCCATTGTTTCATGTACAATACAGTATTAGATACAAGATGTTAATACACAACACACATTAACTAATTGTAATTAATTAATGTTTATCTAATAAAAACTTTGCGAATCGATGGGCTCCGTACCGTAACGACATACGACGTAAAAAGATAAAGGTAGATTATGTGAAATTTGAGATAATGTTCAAAATGCCCAAAACTATTTTTATTAAATTAACAAAGTAGTCTAATAGCTTAATATATTTGGATTTTTAACTTACCATTTTATTCAAAGTTAAGAGTTAGGGCACAGTTTTAACGACTTTCGCTGCTCAAATATCGCCACACATTTGACCAAACGATATTTTTAATCTATGGTAGCTATTCGTAGCTACCGTGTTTAACGTTGCTGCGCTTTGAATGGAGCTCTAATTAGAAATTCTACAAGTAAAATTTAATTCATATCGACATATCATTCTATTTACCTGGTACACAATGGAAAACCATTTCCGGCTGTTTCGGAGAAGCAAACGTAAAGACATTTGCAGATCGAATAATTATCGGCTCATGCCCCCGGCTCACGTCAGTACGCCACTTAGTATTCGTTGGAAGTCATCTAAGCCATAATAAATTCTTGTGCACTTGCATTTTCGCGTTGCTGAGAATCGGTGGCCGGCTACCGAATGCCAAATGAAGTACATAGTAGGTTATACTTAAGTGAGGTACAGTTTCTTCCCGTGCAAAAGTTTTACTAAGGCATTTTAACTGTTGTTACACTCAATATTTAGGGATAATATATGCTTTTAAGTAGTAGTGATATCACCCTTCCCGCAATATAGGCACATAAACGAACTTGTAGTATTGCGGAAAATATATATTTTTTATAAAAAATATGTTAGTACCGACTAATAAGTACAATAAACACCGTGTAGCCAGGTACCCAGCGTACCGAAGTATTACTATTATTCCTTTTGTCTAAAACACATCCTGGATTCCAATATACCTACATATATCTAGTTCAGGAAATAGGTATGATTTGGCCGTCTTTTAACTACTTTGCGATCTTTTTTTCTGCGTTAAGACTTACCGGACCTAACCCTAACCTTAACCTTTCAACCCACTGTGCTGTTTGAAGAACGAGGGCAGTTTTACGATTACCTAATTTAAACGACTTCAAAAAAAGGAGGAAGTTCTCAATTCGTCTGTTTTTTTTTTTAATATTTTTTACCTCAGAACTTTCGACTGGGTGAACCGATTTTGATGATTCTTTTTTTATTTGAAAGCTGGTGCTTCCTGATTGGTCCCATTCTCATCAAAATGAAGATCTGATGGTGGAATCCATGAGGAATCGACGGAACTCTTCAAAATTTATAGGCACACCTATAGCGATTTTGGTATTTTTCATTGTAACTCGTGTATTTGGTCTTGGAAAGCACTATTTGGTGAAATGGAACTGATGATGAAGACCACAGATGGCCACCGGAACTCCTAAACGGTATTTATTTCGAGGGTGGCGACAAGATATTTCGATTAAGATAGTTGAGCGACTATGACGAAGCATATTTCTGTTTAAATATATGACTATGACTTTCCCACGGCGTTGCTTGCGGCGAGATTGAAATGTTCTATTGTTTCTTATTACTTGAGAAGTGGGAGAATAACAGCATAATTATGATCACTAAAAAGTATAAAATAAAAAAAAAGTTTAAAAAACCAAAACCCGCCTTCAAAAAGCATAAAAATAACTTCTTTAAAATGGTAGGTAAATAGGTCAGGCCAACTGAGGTCTGCTTTTGGTAAAATATTGTTGGACGCCGACTTTAGTTGGACTGACATATTTACCTACCATTTTAAAGAAGTTTTTTTTATGCTTTTTGAAGGCGGGTTTTTGTTTTTTATGTTTGATATTAACAAAAAGATCTTAGTGAAGATTACAGACGGCCAATTCATATTTCCTGAACTATACCTCTATATACCTATGTATTAATACAGCCTATAGCCAGATATCCATAGCCTGACATGTTTGTACCCAGTTAACCCACTCTTAGTCATATATACATATAGTACCTGGATGACCGAGCTTTGCTCGGACGTTTTTTTGGTAAGTGTTCTAAAAATGAAACCATGGTAGATCGATTTATCGCCCCCGAAACCCCCTGCATATTAAATTTCATCAAAATCGTTGGAGCCGTTTCCAAAATTCAGATTATATATGTATATATGTATACAAGAATTGCTCGTTTATAGGTATTAGAATAAGTGTCACTTAAACTTACTGATATTATTGTTGACATTAAAGGAATATGATTCTACAAATTTAAAATACGATAGGTATTTCTGTTTTATTTTTAACCGACTTCAAAATAAGGAGGAGGTTCTCAATTCGTCGGGTTATTTTTTTATGTATGTTCCCCGATTATTCGAAGACCACTGGACCGATTTGAAAATTTTTTTCGTTGTTTGAATGGGTATACTTTCTAGTTGGTCCCATTGTCAACACGTCAGGATCTGATGATGGGATCTTGGTGAAATCAAGAGAACTCAAATATTATAGGCACACCTATAGCGATTTTGGTATTTTTCACTGTAACTCGTGCATTTGCTTTTGAAAAATACTATATGGTGAAGGGGAACTGATGATGAAGACCACAGATGGCCACCGGAACTCCTTAACGGTACCTATTTCAAGGGTGGCGATAAGATATTCGATTAAGGGAGTTGAGCGACTATGACGAAGTACATTTAGGTTTAAATATGACTATGACATTACCGCGGCGTTGTCTGCGGCGAGCTTGAAATGTTCTATAGTTTCTCATTATTATTTAGAAGTGGAGCTACGTAACAGAATAAATAGGATCACTAAAAAGTATAAAATAAAAAAATGTTAAAAAAAAAAAGTTATTTTTTGCATTTTTGAAGGCGGGTTTTTGTTTTTTTAAACATTTATTTTATGTTGAAAACGAGTGAACAATAGTCATGCAATAGCGTACCTATTTACTTCGTGGGTGAAAGCCATGAATGGGGGCAGTTTTGTTTTACGCAATCAGTGGGTTTACTGCTGTTGGTGGCTCGACCACCGTTAAGGTGTTGGAATCAGGTTGCGCAGCTGCGAGACTGTGGGTTGGCAAGGACGGGTTCCCTAGCGAGACTCGTTGGCAGATTCTTTGCCCATTCGCAGAACGGGCAGCCGGCCGACCAACCGTACTCGATGATACGTACTTACTAATGCATGGATCAGCAATTGTTCAACATGCTGCCTAATGTCCGGTCCCTATATTCGAAAGACGGATTGATTAAGTTACTTCAGATTAAAACTCGACACGTTTTTACGAGGCAAATGTCAAATTTCAACTTTAAAGCCAAAAACTTTATACCTACTTAATAGAAATAGATGCATTGTTATTGAATATCAATTTTTATTTTATAGATCGAAAATGAACATTCGGCTGAATTAACCGGGTCAACTTTATGCCCTAACCAGCCGTATAATTTGAATAAAATTGCATTTAGAGAATAATGCTCAATTCAGAAGTCTTTATCTTTTATTTTCTTTATTAATATTATATATAGTAAATGAAGTCGCGTCCGCCGTCTGTTCGCTTAGATCTTTTAAACTACTCAACGGATTTTAATGCCTTTTCAGCAATAGATAGAGTGATTCAAGAGGAAGGTTTTTATGTGTAAATCTGGATCACCCTCACCTCTTGAATCACCCGTTCATACGGGTGTTATAGAAAACTCACATAAACCGAAGCGAAGCGAGGTCGCTAGTATAGTACCTATAAAACAAAGTCGCTTCCCGCCGTCTGTCCCTCTGTATATATGAAAGATTAGGTCTTTAAAACTACCTACTCATAGATAGAGTGATTCAAAAGGAAGAATTTAAGTATACAGAGAAAAAAATCCTTCTGGCTTCATTTTAAAATATCATTAATTAAATTACATTGATCTGGAATATGTATGTACAGTCAAGAACTTAGTCAATCTGACATTCTACAACAATAAAGTTGGGTTTCCAAGATGTGGCATCTTTAATGACATTGACGACTTCAAGCCTATTTTTTTAGTGTTCCGTAGTTAACCTAGGAACCCAGTCCTTCCGACCATCCGTGCGTCCGCAGCCTAGCTCAGAGACTCTTAGTACTAGAAAGCTGTAATGAATATACATATAAGTCACGCCAACAAAGTGGTAAAATAAAATCTTGATTATTTTTTTTGTGTACCTCCCTTACACGTAACGTAGTGATTTATTTCTTTCTCTTCTACCCCATAGTGTGGGGTGTCGTTGGATAGGTCTTTCAAAAATATTGCGGGTTGTTTTTGGATTAAGGGATCCGTTTATGAAATATTAAACTTTAAAGCGCAAATTTTTGTTAGAGTCAAGTGTGTCAAGTCATATATGAATGAGTATGACTTGTCATGAATTTACGTTGTTGACATTTATCTTTTTGAAGATTGGTAATCCGAAGTATCATAAACATCATGATAACATCCCTATAATATACAAAGCCATCACAAAAATACGGTGAAACGTAACGAATGATTACGGAATTATAAATTACGATGAACGTCGTGAAATTCGGCGAATCGTTCGAACCACAGCACTCGCAGCAAAGCGCCCGCCGGCGCCGCCCCGCCCGCGCCGTGTGAGTCCGCGTCAGTTGTCATTTATTGTTATTGCTCAATGTAACGTAAGTGCACGTGTGAAATCATATATGCGTACTTACTAACTAAAGAAACAATTTGTTATGGATACCGGTGCCTCATGCCATGCCGCAAAGACAACGATGGCGTGGCTGAAGTGGAAAAAAATCTCTACCACGTGTTGGCCGTCCAGCAGCCCGGACTTGTCTCCCATAGAAACTTTGTTGTGGAAAACGAAGAAACAGTTGCCACACGACCCTTCTAGATCAAACGCTGATCTTTAGGAGAAGAGATGAGTTGATGCCAGTCTTCTGTAATACCCGTACATAATCCAAAACTTATTATTCATAAAAACCTTCCTCTTGAATCCCTCTATGTATTAAAAAAACCGCATCAAAATCCGTTGCGTAGTTTTAAAGAGATTTTGTATTTAAAAAGTTAATTAAAAATTATATGTTTAAAAAACCAAAAAACACAAAAATAACATGGTTTCAAATAAATGACGACCTATATTTAAAGCAAAAAGCCGGCTTCAGTTTTTTATTTCAAATAATTCGTATACATATAGTATTGTAAATAGTTTGGTAGAAAGAATTGGTTGTTATGTAAAACGCGCTCAAGCGGATAAACCCATATCTCACTGCATCTAACTAACCGTCGGTGGACCAGGTGTGTTATTCTCTCAAAAAACGGCGGCCGGTCGGACGGACGTGCGAATAAAAGCGGCGAGTTAAAGTAGTCCCGTCCGACCGAACAAAACACATTTTAGCGCGTGCATTGTCAATTAGGGAGCCTTATACGTTCGAGAAGTCATGCTGCCAAATTGAATACACGCGCTAAAATGTGTTTTGTTCGCTCTGTCGGGACTACTTAAACTCGCCGCTTGGTCCTTCACTCGAGCGAAAGATCACCTTTGCTTGTTGAGATAATCACAACCCAGATTGGCAAAAGCAGAGCAGATGAGACCGGCAACAATTATCGACCTTGAAAAATAAAGTTGTAGTAGGTGCCAAATCGATATACTTACACCCGTATTCACAAACGTCACTATGAGGTTGATGCTCACGAACGCACAGGGTGGTTCAAATCCTCTCATAAACAAAAGGCCGGTCAAAAAGGACGAATCACAAAGCTGTAATGAACGCAGTGCGTTTACTCAGTGAAGGATCCCTTAAGTATTGTTTGTGAATACGAGTGTTAGTCTATTTATATAATAAAATATATTATATCAGTAATATGATATAATATCAGGGGACAATGTCACACCAATTGATCTAGTGAAATACTTATATAGAGAAATATATACTTAAATACATAGACAACATCCAATACTCTTGAACAAAAATATTCGTGCTCATCACACAAATATCTGCCCTTACCGGGATTTGAACCCAGGACCGCTAGCTTCGTAGGCAGGGTCACTACCAACTAGGCCAACACGTCGTCATATTTTATTTTATTTACAGGACTTATGATGATCAAACAAACCTTTGTTTTTGCATTCTTAATACCTATTAAATCTTTCTACAACCAGTATACCGGTATGGTTGCTTAGGGTGCACGGGTGGGTTCACAATATGCACCGCTTTTTTTAAATTTACATTCTGCATACGAACCAATACTGAAACATGTGGAGTTAGTGTAGTTAGTATAGCTGAAGTGGGAATTGTGGTAAATAATTACTTGCAACAGCTGTAATTACGATGTTCGTTACGCCGGGTATTTCCGCTTCATTTTGACAGCTGAACGTAGGTACTTATTATCCTTCATTTGTGAAATTGAACGACATATCGGATTGATTGAAATGTCTGCATAATAATTATAATTAATATCAATCAATATCGCTTAGGTGATCAATTAAAAAGCATTGTACGTACAGACTATCGTAAATTTATTCCAGCAATAACAGATTGTAAAAAAATCGCTGAGTGTTAATAATTTGGAATACTAAAAGGGCAAAAAGTACTTTAAGTTTCGGTAGAGAAACCTTTAGTGGGTTCCTCATATTATTCACACACAAACGTTTGGTTGGTAATGTTTATATAATTGTTTGACCTGTTTTAACATTTAAAGTTTGCCTGAACTTGAAATGTATACTTTTAGAATCTCCATTAAACAGGCAAATTTTTAAGAAAGCAGCACTACATGTTATGGTACATTTATTTTGCACCGTGCGATGTCAAACTTGCCGGAAGAAAAACTGAGATTCATAAACTTTGACTTGATAAATTTAAAATATAGCTAATTATTTATTAATTTCGTTGTTAGGGTCTTAAAGCAAATTTAAGCAGCTTTCTTTCATAGCAAACGAAACTGAAAAATTCTAATAACTGTGGTCGTGGCATCGAAAATGGTAAGCCAGGATATCGTATTTCCGAAATTTTGAAAGGTTGAGATATCTGTTTTCCGTGCGACTTTTACTAAACATGATTTATTCGTATTTTCGATACTCCTGAGCTGGGGGGTTATTATGACATAACTATGCAGTTCATTTTACGGCGAGCATAAAGGACAGAGCTATAGCAGTTATATAGCTCTGTCCTTTTCTCTCAACGTAAACTGAACTGCATAGCTATGTCATAATAACCCCCCTGAGCTATCCAGCCCTGTAAGGTTGGCCACTATATCCCGGGCACCCTGTATAAATGTCTAAGGTAAACTTTTGTAAATTTTACTTTATCTCAAAATGACCTAGTCCCAAACTAAGCTCTAATAAAACGGCGGTTGAAATTAAACGCCAAGCACAGGATATTCGCCCCAAAGACATTATAGATATATCCGCCTGTTAATAATAAAGCGCGTGAAAAATGGATACTGTTCGTCCGAAAAGAAAACTTTTATTTTACTATGGAGGAATTTTATAATTAATGTATATTACAGTAATCAACGAACGGAAAACTAGCTCTACGCTACCAAAGTCGCAATTTTTTAGTCATCTACCGTCCAATAGCTGAAATGAGTGTTCTTATTATTTTCATGCGTATTTCGCTACTAAACGCTAGATGGATTATTATCAAAGTTTTTCTATGACAACGTTTCCAATGGCCACTGTACGAGTATTACCTATAGAATTAAATGTCTTTGATTCGCCCTTTTGCGAGTCGAGCGAAAGGAGCTTGCAATTTGCAATCCGCTGCACGCCACGTGGGTCAAAGACCGGTTCGCGGCGTCTTGGAGGTTCCGCGCAGGACTGCTGCTCCGGAAGATGACCTCATCCCTCTCTAATTTTGTTTCGTTACATTTTAGACAAGACAAGACAAGACATTCGTTGCTCAGTCTTACGTACAAATCGGTAGGTATTTACTCGTATATCTTAGTATCAGTCTGAGAAATCTGCGATTTTGTTTAGCCATTCTGTGCGCTTAGACACGATGCGTTCTGTAACGTTATCGTTATCGAAATTGCAGAATGCTAACGTAAACGATGTTTTCGATAGGGAGTGACAACGTTCGCCGACTGCATCTTGTCTAGCTAGGGTCACTGATTAGTGTAGGTATTAATTCATTAGATAGTTATCGCGTCAAGTTCCTGTAGGCATCTTACGTACCTAACTGTAAATTGTAATTGCTTGAAACCAGAAACAAATATTTGAAAGGTGTGTAAGTGCTATGAATTAACACAGTTCCCTGGTACCTACATCCTAAAGTTTGATCAGCAGACATTGACTTTCTTAGGAAATACTTAAATAAATCGGAAACCAAAAAGGGCGGATAGATATGATAGGTAATTATTTTTTATGGCTCGGTAAATTAAAATTCAATTGGCAAACTAGGTATATATAAATTGCTTTAAGTAACTAAAGTAATTTATCAAGCGAAACAGACCACGTTGTCATTTTTTTTAGTACAATTAGTAAATATCATTTAGCATTGTACCGAAAAGTAACTTCTCAAATTGTGAAAGTTTCTTATGAGAAATTCTCGGAATTTTCTAAGGATATTCTTAAATTTTGTATGGAAAGAGAACATTCTCAGTTCTCTCAAATGTTTCCGATAATATTCTCAGTAATTTCTTGAGAAGATGTTTTAAATTCTGAGAATGTTCGGCAACTTGTACATTGCTAGGGTAATTTCGCCTGTTCGCGTCCACTTAGCGTGATGGTAAGATTGAGACGAAAAATTAAATTTGTTTGTGTAATATTTTTGAACGCAAAATAGATGTCATGTATTTCAGATTATAGTCTTTTTTAAGTTTACTGCACACTTTAGGACAACACATCTTATAATTTCTTTTATAAATCGATAAATAGCTCAAACAAGCGATTTACCCATTAAAAAACAATTACAATTTCCCGATTGCGTCCGCCTACGCCTGTGGACGCTAACTGGGTCCACTAATTAGAAGAAGGAAATAGGGAAGATAAATAACTTTAATAACTTTAATAACTGAAGATATTTATCCCGATATTTAAAAATGAATATAATTTATTTTTCTGAATATTGATCAAACCTAAAAATAAAATATTTTCGTCGTTAAGTCTTCATCTTTTGAACAGCACTTAAAAATTCTTGTTTTTTGAACTGAAAATCTACATTTGGAAATGTTAAGAAGCCTTTCTAGTATCCTTTTGTAACTTCTCTACTTCTAACCTAACAACGCGTTTCTTCGGTTTCGCGCAATATGGAAGTAATTTGTTGGAGTATTCCCACTCATTACCACCAATTTGGTACCACTGGTAACAACTAGCATTTTTCCCACCCGTTATCACTGGCAACAGTGGCAACTACTGAGGAAAAAATACTACTTTATATCCATTTTTAATACCAACAAAAATGCATGAGTCCTTTAACCTTTTTTAATGTCTCCACAGGTCACTCAGTACTGTGCCCGGAACACGATCGGACTTTGTTTAGATTTTTGTTTTTAGGACTTGATACTTAGTCGTATTAGTAATTATCAATCAATAAACATTTCATATTGTAAGTAGATTTTCAAATAAACGATAAAACCTTTCAATTTTTATTTTAAATGTACGAGTATAATAGTTATTTCAATACACTTGACCATGTTCCGTGTTTTCCTTTTATTTATTCGCCATAGGCAAGTTGAACTTCCCAAGGTTTTTCACTGATGGGTTTAATGTGTATCTCTTCTTATTAAAGCCAGTTAATGAAAGAGTTTTATTTTTGTTATATTCGAATTAAAAAGATAGTGGTGTTTACTGGGAATGATTTTTCCCATCAGACCGATGGAGATGTAATTGTAACTACTGGGAAAAATCCCATCTGTTACTATTGGTAACAAATAGGTGATAAAAGGTGGAAATATCTTAATTGATTACATAGTCTCTCCTATAGGCAAAGTTTGATCCAAGTGTGCTTTTAAACATCTGTATCTTTTTCTATAACTATGGTAATAAAAGTTTTTAAACATATTTTAACGAATAATAATGAACCGACTTAGAGATAGCTGGGCCGCTCCGGACGCAAAGTGGGTGGTTTATAAATTTGATGCAGCAGATCGCGTCTACTTTATTTTAGCTATAAATAATAAACGATCACGAATCACGAAACTAGTTTATTTTCTACGCAATAAGGGTAGCGCGCAAGGAGCGTTTATACATATATGTGTGTACCTGTCATACATCCAGGTATCCTTAGAAATGGCTTTCGTTTTTAGTACTCTGTCGGTATAGATTATTTTCCACTGTTTTTAAAGAGTAATCCGTCTTTTGGACGCGACTTGGTCCGTGGACGCGAACTTACCCTATGGTCCCGCCCTGCGCTTTGATCAACTCTATGTAAGGTCTGTTCATTCTTACTCGTCTTATATAGTAAACAACTTTCTAACCTCTAAATGATTTTTTTTTGGCTAAAACAGCTCTTTTGTCGTAAATAGAGTAAACTGAATAAACATTTTGGACATAATTTGGCCAATGTATTGTCTGTGATTGCTTTATTTTGTTTAAAATAGCAGTTTTAGCCTAAAATGTTCATTTTGAGGTTAGAAAGTTATTTACTATATAAGACAAGTAAGAATGAACAGACCTTAGGTAGGTATATTAGGTTTTTTATGAAGAAGCGTTGTAAGGCAACCGCATGAAAATCTAATGCAAAGTTAAAGACACTACAAACACACAGAAACACTGATATCTCAAATGAATAACGAGATCTAAACAGCATGTAATGTTTTTGTTAGTAGGTGGGTACCTACGTAAAGTATTTGGCACTGGTTAGGATACACTCCAGCTTTCCGATTCTTAGAAAGAATTCCCGACTTGACCTTGTGCCGAAAATCTCAGAAATGTTTGTTTTAATTTTAACCGATTCACGCCAATCGGCCAGTAACGTGAATATGAAATCGTTATTCGTATTTTAATAACACTATGAAGTTAATTTCAAGCTAATTTACCACTATTCATTCATAATTACAGGAAAGGAATGACGGAGTTTTATTCTAGAAAACTTTATAGAAAGGACTTTAAAGTCGTTGGGTTAAAGTTTAGTGCGTCGCGGGTCGTGGTTAGGTTTCCTCATTCGCGTCACCGCGAGGTATTCGCGGAATAGTTCATGGAGTTATGCAGCGGGGCGCGGTGCGGAGACCGCTCATTCTAATGTTTTATTCGGGTGTCTAAATGCCATATTCAATTATTGAATATCAAATGTTATAGTTATTTACACAGCTGTCACATAATGAAGATTATGTACCGTAGCATACATAACAAGTAAATCATCTAAAAAGCAATTTCCATTATTACATTAATGAATTACACATTTTTTATTAGATTTATATAGGTACAGCAAGAATAAAGATAACTTAAATAAAACAAGTTTGTTGTAATTAGAAAATACGCCGTACATTATTAGTTATTACTAACGCGCATCGACGACCTACTAGTGTTGGTTGGTTTATTCATTTCTGATTAAGATTTTTTTGTTGTAAAAGATAAACAAATGATGTATTAGGGTGACGAAACCAGTAATGGACAAGTACCAATGATGGACAGTTGATTCTTATTTTACAGGAGATAAGGGTTATTCATTTGTTTTGCAACCATCAATTTAGGACCGTATGAAATTTGAATTCAGAGTGAAGTGTAAATTACTCGTGTTTGTCAGCTTAAGTCCATCATTGGTAAGTATTGGTAAAACCACACTATGTCTCTTACCTTTTCTTTATGATCGTTGTTATGATAATTTATGAAATATAAAGTATTTTTGCTAATAACTGTAATCAATAAATAGCGCAAAATTATTTTTTGATCCTGTCTGATCTGAGGACTCAGACAAGATGTACTACGCTAACTAACGTTTATATTCGATTCGTTTTTAAACCAATCACGTCACTGGTAGACCACGTGACTTTTCGTATCACGTCATCTTCCAGTGACGCGATTGGTTTAAAAACCAATCGAATAGAAACGTTAGTTAGCGTAGTGCATCTTGTCTGAGCCCTCTGAACAGCAATGTAGGCTTTCGTTCTCTACTATTTGTTAGGCGCTCGTTTCTTTGTTCGTGTTTTGGGCGCCAAACTAGTAATTGTGTCATTTTTTGCGAAAAGTAATTTATTTAACAGAAATTCAGGTGTCGCAACATGTAAAGACGCAGAACGAACCTTTTATAATCATCGCTATTAGGTACTTATTTTCGTTCACTTGTATGATTACAAATTGACACTTAGGGCGCGTACACAAAGAACGTCCGTTTTACAGGATCCGTTTTGACGGATCTTTTCACCTTGTAATCTTCTTTTTTACTGGATCCAGAATACTGTTTTGGGTGTGAAAACGCTCATACAACTACATACGCCATCAAATAACGGACCTGTAAAACGGATCGCTATGTGTACGCGCACTTATTGTAAAATTACGTCACTTTTTAACTTAGCGTATTTATCTTGATTGATCGGCCACCATCTGACATGCTCTAATAAGCATTCACATGTAGGTACTTATAAGCAACAATCAGTCGTGAACTCGTGACATTAAATTACCTAATACATAAATAGACCCCTTTTTGTAAGGTGGTTTTAACTACTACTTTAGTATCAAAACAGTCTGAATATCAGGCCGGGCATTAGTTTAATTTCTCGGAAGAGTTGCATTGCAGAATACTGGGTAATTGCACTAATTGCCATAAATGAAAAATAGGTAGGTACGTGGTAGGTATTTATTATTTTTATGCGCAGTTTCAGTTGGTCCTAAAAACATAATTTATAAGCTTCGAGGCCAGGATGGGTCACACCACACGGGTGTTTATTTTATGGCTTAATTTTACTGAGGAAGTATGATCATTACGAGCTAATCCGACATAATACTACGAGTATTTCGTTTGAATATTCACTAGTAATATTATTTGTAACTCAGTGTTAGTAGGTAATGTTAATTGTAATTGTTTCTTTTGTACCTATGGTTCGTTTCTTTCGTAGATTTTAAGTAACATTACCTACCTCGAGTACGAACTTTTCCCAATATCAAGTTAGCAATGCTATCTTAACTTCGTCGCGATAATGTGTATGGCGATTGGAGTTAGCTCACCGTGTCCGTATTTAGTAGTTAGTAAAATTTGATAGCACGATGACATTGACGTTGACTTTCGTAACGTCATCAAGTAGTAAAGGTTCACCATAAGGTGATTCCACAGGCGTTTCAACCGCGTCAGTCCGCTGGCATAAATATTGAAAGAATGAACTACACCAAGCAGCTAACATTCACACAGAGCTATACTGTTATCGTACTTCTTACCACAATTGATCGAATTTTAAGTATATTATGGCCTATTTCTTAATTACTTACGACAGCGGACTGACGGCGGTTGAAACGCCTGTGGAATCACCCCATACGTAAAATAATGTACGGAAACATGAGGCTGCTTTAGGAGTTCGTGCTACGGATAGGTTCAGAACACGTTTTCGAATGTAAAGGCGATTCGAAAACGTGACGTCTGATTAAAATATTCGTGCTCGAGCTGTAGGCATTTCAAATTTTCAGACCTTTATTGATATAATACAACCATGAAAAATGTCCAGGGATAAATAGTATCCTTTAATTATTATTATATTTATAATAATAATAATTATGTGGATATTTCTTATGTGTGTAGTTACCGATGTATTTCGATTTCTTTTACGGAGTCTTCGCAATGAATTAATTCTAAACTTTGTTCTTAGGTTTAAAGATGGCTTACCGTATCCATGGTCGGCCAGCCGGTCAAATTTTATCCTGTACCCTGAATCCGGCAATCAGACCTTATACGCGCACCGACCCCAGCTTTCGGACGCCGGCAACTACGTGTGCCGCGTCTCCAACCGCACCTATACGATGAAGCACAACATTAAGTTGGAGATGATGAGTAAGAAAACATTAATACTAGATTAAAGCTTTTAGTCTCAATAACGCACAACAAAGGAGTCCAAAGTGCAATTAACCTTTTGGACGCAGCAGTCGGCAAGTCACGTCACAGTATTGTCGTGCCTCGGATGCCCGTTCTGCCCTACTAAACTAATAGGTAAGCAGTATCCCAAATTTAATAACCAAAGCAGTTTTAATTCTCTTCTGTTAGTAATAAGGTTGATATTGCTACAGGAGTTTTATCTGAGATACTACGTATTGGATTAGCAGGGCAGCGTTAACGAGTTGTTTTTCGCTTTATAATAGTTCATAGCTCTAGTTGACCATAGACGTGCACGTTAGTCAAGAAAATGTCTAAAACATCCTTTTTACAGTATATCTCATGGGACATTACTATGTAGACGTTATTTAACTTTTTTTCTTACAGGCCGTATAACCGATGCCCCAAAAATGCTCTACGTGTCTCCCGACACAGTTGTGGAGGAAGGAAAGCCACTGCGACTTTTTTGCGAAGCCATTTTGGGTAAGATTTAGAGAACTGTTGAAAGCTTTTGTTCTTACATTATTATACTGAACTCTTAGGACTTTTATACTCGAGCGAAAAAAACATTCGCCTTGGTTAATATTAAACTGTGACACTTGTTCGCGCTATTGTCATGTATTAGTGGAATAAAAAACTCCTTCGACACTTTTGGCACTTAGTTTGCTACAAATGTCGACTTTTTTGGTCGACTACATTCATTCGCTGGCGTATACAAAGGTTCATTCATCATTATGTTTCCAATCGCAGGGAGGAAGTTCCTCGCGGACGCTCCCTTTGAACTCCGCTGGTGGAAGGTGAAGCCCAATGGTACCGAAGAGGACCTGCTTCCGACGCAATTGGAGCATAACACCACGCGGTACGTATCCAACCCTGTCTCCAGTCTTGTCCCGTATTATTCTCTGAAAAGGAGAGAATGGTGTTTTTTTAAGCCTATTGTGTGTCGCCACCCATCACATCATCACTCAGGGTACAGTCAGCCTTATAACTAGCTGCACACTTATGCAGATTAGTGCAACAGTTCAAATATGGTGTTAAAGATCTGTGTGTTAAAGAGACAAAGCACTAAAGTGTGCAGTTACTCATACGTTATAAGCCCGACTAGACCGAGCGATCTTAACAACCAATTTAAAAGCGTTTTTTATTTGAATGAGTATATTCTGTCGGAGGTTGCCTAGGTTTTCTGTAGGTATTTCGGTTGGGCCAATAAATGAACGAGCTTCGATAAGAGCTCACTACTGTCGAGAGTTATTATATTTTTAATTATTACCGCTGCTTCATTTTCACAGGAATTATATATATGTATATCAGAATAAGCAAGCTAAATTCCATCCACAATTTATAGTGTGTCTGGCCCCACCAGTGAAATGAGCATTGCACGATTCCGTTAATGAATGAAAAAGAGGTATAATGAGGCGTGCCATCGTGCCATTGGAAACACTATGAAATAGATGGTATTCAAGATTATTATTAGGTAGTTATATACGGAGTACCTTAAGGAACCGCTACAATCTGAATGCCTCGTTTCATTGAAATTATTTGGCTGGTTACTTTGATTTATGTACTTCTGCATTAGTAACATAGAAATACTTATCCTGTCCTGTCGCGTATTTTTACCGCAATAACCTCGCACGCATAGGTACTTTTTTTATATATTACAATATTATAACGAACTTTTTCACTGCAGATTAGTTGTAAAGCGGACTGATTTTATGCAACTCGCTAGTATGGGCCCTAGACAAAATGCTTAACGCTAACGTAAACAATTTTCGGAAATTGGCAATACGAGTATAATATAATATATGGAATTCACATAAGCGCTCGATGCAACCGTCCGGCAGCTTACGTCAATCCTCTATATTTTTGATAACACGTTCATCAAATGTGTCTTGTCTAGGGCCGGTGACAATTCTTGTTAATATTTTTTGCTATTATTTGCTAATTTATAGTTACAAGTAGTGCATCATAGGCCATTTCGACATCTCATTTTGCCGGATAAGATATTCGTATTCCCTACTCAAGCTTATCGATGGTATGAACTAAACCCTAACTGAGAAAGCAAGATAAATAGAAATGATGCCAACTAAAAACGATGGCGTGTGTTTATTCGCTAAATTTGTCTGTACCCAAATTGGTTATGAAACAAAATAACTGCTAATATGCTGTAAAGAGTGGATTTGCCAAATAGGTATATAAATCTTGGGTTACCTTTGTTTCGGCGAAATATGTTTGCCAAATGTATCGTTTCCCAACCGTTTCATTTGTCAACCCGCTATGTTTCCTGTAACCGTAAATATTTCAGGATTTTATACTACTAACCTTACCTAGCCTATAGGGTTCTTCACGACGGTACTGAAACAAATCCTGAAATATTTACAGTTACAGGAAAAAAAATGGGTGGTTGGCAAATTTGGGAAACGATACATTTGGCA
The DNA here is from genome assembly GCA_946894065.1 of Acleris literana. Taxonomy (NCBI): domain Eukaryota; kingdom Metazoa; phylum Arthropoda; class Insecta; order Lepidoptera; family Tortricidae; genus Acleris; species Acleris literana. Next base: position 11,581,936 of record OX335668.1, on the reverse strand, counting down.
AACATATTTTGGCCAAACGGCAGGCTGCCATAAATCTTTTTCTAGAGGCATTAAAGGGCGATTCGATACCTAAATTATATTACTTACAAAGTATTATTTCGCATGAGCATTATGATTTTTATATTAAAGTTCGCTCATTTGTTATACTGATGATGTGTCAATGGCAGAATAATGAAAGACCAGTATTATTGCAGCGAGGACGTGATCAGCATCATTGGCTCGTACCTGACCGTGGAGAGCATGGCGTCTCAGGACTACGGATGCTACCTGTGTGCCGTCCATTGCAATGCAGTGGTGGTGCGCAACTTTGTTATGGTGTCACGTCCAAGTAAGCACTGCACACAAAACACACACACACTCCCACACAACTATGAGCGTCATGCAGAGATGTATGTACCATACCATGACATGAGTCATGCATTTTCAACCTTCAACTGTTCACGGCTGCCTCCGTCGGCGCCGCTCAAAGTTGTCCAAGTCGATAACTGCGACCCTTAACTCAAGCTTACTCCAAATAACGTTTCCAGTTCAACTTCCTCAACATAAGTCCAAAGCTACGACCGACTTTTAATAAGCATGTTTTTATCAATTGTTTTTTTGGTATGGCATGGGGAACAAACGACAAACACAAGGCGCCTTACGGAAGCGTGCTTTGAGGCTTATAGACATATGCAATCAGCCAGCAATCCCAAGACTTTTTTACGTTTTGCTTTGGTAAGAGTCACGAACCGGAGGGGCTATTGCCTAACGCACACGCAATCGCAATCGTTTTCATTTCGAAAATCGAAAGCTCCTCTGCATATAAAATGAAAACGATTGTTCCGCTTTCAAGTCAATTGCGATTACGAGTGCATTAGGCAATAGGCCAGCGGGTCACGAGTGCATTTAGTGGTGGTAGCTTCTCATTAATGACCCTCACCATATATATTAGTCAGAACCTCCTAACATGTTACCGTATTACCACCACATGTGTGACACTATATTCTGTGTCAGTTCCCGTAGAGCGCGAGTCTTCGTGGCACGTAGGCAAGGTTCCTCGGCGCTTACTGATTCTGGCAGCTGCTGGACTGCTGGTTTTCGGTATCTCTGCCCTGGTACTGCACCACCGTTGCACCCCCCAACTGTTCCTGTTCGGCCGCTACCTCCGCGTACTGGTCGCCACGCGGGCTCAACGGGCTAGAGGTACGTTCCCACTTCCCACGAACACTTGCCACATAGTACTGAGGCCATATAATAAACTGTCAAAAACTAAGTGAAAGGGACAAATGTACGACTCTTATTATGCTCTATCTCTTATGACTGTGGTGCTTTGGGATTTGAACCTTGCAAAAAATGGAAACGGCGGTTATTTTTCTTGAATTATGTATTTAAACTTAGCTCTCCAAATAATAACGAAAAATTAAACACTTTCCATGACCGGAATAAGTAAAAAAATAGAAACACGTTTTTATGAATAAAATTTAAGGCAAAATAGTTAACAGGATAACTTTAGTTATTAATATGTTATTTAAAGTATTAGTATGTAAAGAATAGGTAGAACCTATATATTTTCGCAGAATTAAACAAATTCGTCCATGGAAATTAAAATAAATAAAAAAATTGGATTTCTTTGAGATTTGCTTCAAGCAAAAATTTGATATTTATTGATATTTCTAAAGTGCAAAGTAATATAAGTTTAATTTTCCTAATAATAGTTGAAGATATGAATGAAATTTCATTTAGCATTTTTTGTTGGTATTTTTGTTTAACGTACAATTTCAAAATATAAGATATTTCAAAATAAAACATTGTTGCGCGGACGACAAATGTTTCATTTTCTAACCTACTGGTAAAACTTTATCTCTTCCACAAAGATTCCTTACAAACATGCCTGTTAATATTTTTTCTACGATGTTAAATTGCGGGGTGAACTTTTTGTGGGATACAATTTGATACACTCTCTTGTCTATACTCAAGACATTTAATGAAAAAATAATCTGTTTTTAATTAGTGCAAGGTTGGCCTAATTTTTGGTTCAATTTCCCCGGGATATTAGATAGAAACTTGCCTAGATCTAGGCAAGTTTTAGGGCTCATAACACGGTCGCTGTTATTCTTTAAGAATCTTAACCGCTCATTTCACCTGTAATTTCGCCCAACAATCATCACTGCCGGTCCCTGGCGTGATTGGTAAAGGCAAATATTTGCGTGATGCATGAGCGTGAGTATTGTTCCCTGAGTCTTCGGTGTTGACCATGTAGAATTTAAGTACCTATTGAATTATTTAGGTGTTTTATTTTTAGTGCCCATACTATCTACAAGTCTAGAGCTTATTTCGTAACTAAGGGAATTTGAGATTGTCAACCAGATTTATTTATTTATAATCTCGCGCGCGTTCTCGTATGCATTATGCGGCTGAATATAAACTTTGGCAAAAATGCCCCGAAATGCGTAGAAACTCGAAACGCAAGCAGTTTATACTTTGTCTTACCACCGTCCTTCGTACTTCGAGACATTAGGTATGGAAAGGGTGACTGGAAATTCGCCGTGTTCCTTGAAAGGGGTTATTATACAGCTCATTTGTAATGATTTAAGTCCAGTCAACCAGGGGTCAAAACTCATTGGTTTTCGAGTTATTCACGTTTTTCGATTTTTTTTTAAAACACCCGCCTTTCGACCTGAAACTAGTAATTGTGTAAAAACTTCATCATCTAGAAATAAAAAAAAGCATTTTTCAAATAGCCAATGAACCGCTGATTACGAAAAATAAAAATAAATGCCTCAAAAATAGTTTTTAAGATTTTAGTTTATTAGATAATGAAACTGTTTATTATTGTTTCCTCATTTTCTCCTAACCTTGCTTAATTACTTATCAAAGTATCACCTAAGACAACTTTAAATCTAAGAAGATAAGAAACTAAAGACTGAGACTAATTAAATTAATTAACCTAATGACCCTTCATTAGTTTGTTTGTGTCACCAAAGGCAATCTGCTGTGCCTTGTACCTCAAGAAGATAAGTTAAGATAAGAAACTGAAGACAAAGTAAGCCCTCGGAGAACCTAAAACGACACAAACAAACCCATTTAGAGTCAAGTACGCTAAGTCAAGTCTTCTACCTGTTCTGCTATTATTATTATAAATTGTTTTTTTTTAAATTAAGATATCATAAATTGTACCTTTTTTAGAAAGCTTATGAATTGAGCCAACTATTCCTGTAATTTGTACGCGAAGCGTCGTACATTTTTTTTAGCTATGCTTTTAAATGTTACAAAATTTCTAACATTCTAACTTAAATCCTTTTATTTTCAAAATTTTGCATTTTTTTGGCATTTATTTTTATTTTTCGTAATCAGTGGTTTATTGGCTATTTGAAAAATGCTTTTTTTATTTCTAAATGACGTTTTTACGCAATTACTAGTTTTAGGCCGAAAGGAAGGTGTTTTAAAAAAAAAAACTAAAAACGTGAATAATTCGAAAACCAATGAGTTTTGACCCCTGGTTGTCTGCACTGAAATCATTACAAATGAGCTGTAGAATAACCCCTTTCATGGAATACGGCGAATTTCCAGTCACCCTGTAGAGACAATTAACTCTTTTAAACTTGTGTGTGAAACATCGTCACTGAGGAGCAACTTACTCGTCAGACTTGGCCATCAGTATCAAGATCGCTGGCAAAAGGAGTAAAGTACTTTTCTAATAAAATACGAAAAAGAAATCTTGCCTAGAAAAAATATGGTTCCTATTTAATAAGGTTATAAGGAGATTTCCGGAGAGGTGTACCGCTAATACTTGGAAAAATAGTTGTTTCCAATTGACGATAATCGTGCAAACTATTTTATTTCGAACAAGCCATAACTTGTTGTGCTCGTAATACAGGTGCGGTTCTTGCTTGTAGGGTGGGCCAGATAGGGCCAGGCCCAAACGGATTTTGCCCGAATGGTTTACTCCGTGCACTCGCAGATGCGTACGTATATTGATGTTAAATTGGCATTTCTATAAGCAGTTTTAGTTAAAATAAAAAAAAATGCGCTATTGGTTAATTATTGAATAATTTCATGCATCCTACATGAATGTCATTTTTTTTTTCATAAAGTGCATAGTAAAGGTGCAACTCTTTATAGAAATTGCCAAATCTAGGGTTGGCTGTTCGTTGTCGTATAAACACTTAGACAATCGTGTGAACACAATGGTTTTAGCAGTCTATGTTTGTTTGTAAACTGCCTAACATATGTTGTTAAATTAGGTGTCGTTGGCTTTGTCTTAGTGTTTCGCATGTTATGTGACGTCGTGTTATTTACAATAATAAATAATATTATAAAGAGGTAAAGTTTGTGACGTTGTAAGGATCCCTGGATCTACTGAACCGATTTTAAAAATACGTTTAATTTTAGTTTGGGCACGGGAACAGCTAGTTTATAATATTCCCGACAACTACAACGGGCAACTCACCCGAAATCAATTTTTTGTTACGAGCCTTTGAGACACACTTGACGACACATAACACAATTATCATTCGCATTATGTGGTCAAACTAGGACACTTTATCATGTCACCATGTCCATCCGCCTGTATGTCGTGTCTGCCTGTATGTATGTCACAGTCCCTTTTTAGAAACTATCAAACCGCGAAGCTGAATTTGTACCGTGCATTAAAAATACGGCACTGAGGTGCAGGCGATTATGTGTCAAACGGTACTAATTTACATAATTATTGGCATATTGACACCGACCGACTTAAACGATGATTTTTGATCGGTGATCAGGAGTTGAAACATTAATTACCAACCAAAATGGAGTTCACGGAATTACCTCACTGTTTAATTAATTCCATGTAGGCCGCATTTCACCTAACTAGAATAAGACTTACTCCGAGATTAGTCTATACAAATTCGGCGTTTAATCTAGGTATTAGACCTTATTCCAATTTAGTCGAATGCAACCATAATGAATTAATGATATTGTTAAAACCAATAACCACGGAATACTCGTACGTGGTCATCCTACATTAATTATTGAAATGAAGTAGATACCACACGTCAAGTGCCATCACTTTGGCGGGGAAATTGACAGATCTTACGTAAATAAACTTTAATTTTCGAGAGCCAGATCTACCAACCTGACATGACAACAGAATTACTTCACCCTAAGTCAACCAACCGCAGGTCTTGAAACCGTAACCATAAGAATAAACAATAACTAGTTACACGTAGAAGCGAAACTCCCGGCTCCGGACGCGCGCTCGGCGCGTTAGATACCTACCGCCTGGCGACACCTGAGGTGTCTAGTCAGTCAAGGGTGTCACACACGGAATATATATTAATATGCCAAAATATATATTACAGCAATGCATCTTACGATATATTTCCGTACTAGTAAACAGATTCCACACACGCAGCTATATGTATATTATAGCAAGGTATCTTAAGATACCTTAATAGACGTTGCTATAAGATATATTTATCTCTTTCCCTCGCCACTATAATGAATGGGATGGATATATATTTTCATATCTTATATATATCTCGGTATATTAATATATATTATAGCTCCGTTCGTGATGGGCTTTAGGCCGTGCAGCGCGGCGCGGCGCGGTCGTTGTATTTGTATGTGTTTCACCGCGCATGTCGCGATTTGATTTTTTAAACGTACCTATTAAACAATATTATAGTAATGGTCCGGAAAGGAACGTTTAAAACTTATCGAGCATAAAAGGTTGTTAATAGACTCGTTTCCGTATTTTATACATGATTAATAGCCAAATAAGCCATGTAATTTTCTGGAGATAATCTTAATATCATCAAAAAGTATTATTACCTAATTTAACGTATATGTAAAAAACACATTTTGAAACAATGTTTCCACGTTGAAGAAAAACATAAATAACATTTCGTGACTAAGTCTGTATAACACATCCATAACCCGATTAAAATATTTTGCAAGTGACAGCCCTAACTTTGGGCGCGGAAGACAGAGGGGCGTAGCGAGGTGAAGGGGGAAGTAGGTATTTAAAGCGCGGCATTTGGGGCCTTGGTAAAGGAGATTCGCTTCTACGTGTAGTTATTGTTTATTCTTATGCCGTAACCTAGAGACCATTGTTACCGTACGGAGAAATGATGATTGATAATTTCGACATCGGAAAAAGTGATCGGATAAGAACGAATAGAAACGCTAGTTAGCGCAATGCATCTTGGCAGGGCCCTCTGGTCTATTCCCACGTGTGTAGTCGTGTCTAGAGTTAGTCATCTGCTTACCTAGAATCCCGTATCAAAGCATTCATGTTTTAATCGGATTCACAGAACCTAATGACTCAAGAACAGAGGGCTCTATTCCACTGGATATAACCATATTGCTTTTGGCATGTTATCGTATTATTTTTAACTGTGCCGCTATTACTGTCAGTTAAATATGAGCCAATTTAACGTTGAGAATTAGACATTTCCAAAGCAATTCGTTTTACTGAGCAGAATAGAGCCCCTGAGGTGCTATTCCCTTAATAAAGGCTTCTCGATACGAAATCGTGACGTATGATTGAAATGTTCTTGCTCGAGCTACTGTTGTTTCTTTTAACTTTTTCACTTACTTCGTTAAGCCCACGAGAAATTTATATAGTTCAAAAACGAATCCTGTGACAGTCATGTGGCAGTTGGGCAACACGAGGATACTTCGATGTTTATAAGAGGTCGTCTTAATATTGCGCAACTGCCTATTTACAACTAGGTGGGTGAATATTCGGATGTTTCAACGTCATTGTTGTCTTCAATATATTGACGAAAATTATGATAACTAGCAAGTTTTGATGTCAGAAATAGCAGACCTGAGATAGTGTCCCTACCAATTAAAAGAACAAGAAAATAATTAATTTTGCCTTGAATAATATGCGAAGACAATAATGACGGCGGTTAAAACGCCGAGTAATCACCCAGGTACAGTCGACTAGGAAGAGATGTATCCACTTTTTCACCTTATTGTAATAAGGTCCAAAAGTGGATACATATCTTTGTAGTCGTCTGTACGCGAGATTTAAGAAATCCAACGCACGACCTCAAAGCTGTTTCTAGGTACCAAAAACGAAACGAAAATTAATACTACGTTTTGTGCCAGCTTAGTAAAGCAGGAACACATGATTCCTGACACCATTTTAAATGAATCTCTTTCTTCGGATTTCAATGTTTGTGAATCGTAATTGTGATATTAGAAGTGGTTTTGTTGTAACACAGTTGTTGTTACATGCTATTGTATCTAATTGTGCCATTATCAATGTAAAGGGACCTTATTGTCGATGGCGCATACGCCGCACTGCGTCACGCGACGTTGTATTTATATCGGAGCATCTTTAATAATGGCGATAGCGCCATCGACAATAAGGTCCCTTTTTATAGATAACGTCACAATTTATAATAAACTATGTAACGTGAAGCAATTTTAAAACGACCCCTTTCGTTGTTGTATTGTTTGTCGATGTAGAGGCAACGATAACCCATCATTTTATCGAATTTCAATTCAAATTCAATTCAAATTAATTTATTCTGTAAGTAGGCCTATTCATCGATTGTGTCATTTCATCGAATTGAATTTAACTGAACGCTATTTTCTGCTGAACCCATGATGTTTTCAGGATATCTTATACGTTAGGTTAGGTTAGACATAAGTCTACGAAATGAAAATTCGGCGTAATGATACATTCGTTAAATCGTGTTTCGATAAAATAATAGGTACCCAGACACCATGCATGCAGCCCGAGCGTCTGGATGTATCACTTGGGTCCATGTGACATTGCTTAAACAATATTTTCCTGCTTTCGGTTTACAGCCTTCGGAAAGAACATTGTTTTAACATTGTCGCGTAAAGCCCCTGTAGGTTTAACTGGGATTATACTTAGCTGCAGGTTATTCAGTTTTAGAGAAAGAGTTCGACGTGCTTGTTTGCTGGACCCCGATTGACCGTGAGATCGTTTCTGGAGCGCTGCTGCCGACCCTACAGTTAAAGTATCGATACCGCGTCCTGCCCATGGGGATTCCAGTTGACATCACTACTTGTAAGTACTTCAATGTTAACATTTTCTTATACGAGTACATGGATGATTTTTATGCTACTCTCAAACCTTCAACTACAAATGGTTTGAAAAATTATTCAGTAGTAAAGTACGTATTTATATGATTTCTTGATGAACAACTTTTTGAAATACTTATCCGGAAGCGTATTAAATTGATAATGGCTTCTCGATTAGGTATTACATAAATATATATAAAAAAAAACGAAATCATTTTTTGAATAATTACACGATAAACATAAAATGGGTTGGGAGCTCTTCTTTTAAGTTATATAAACCTGTGATATTAGAGTCCCCCTTTCCTGTGGTTTGTTGGTTATTTAATTTAAAGATAAATAAATAATCGTAAAGCAACATTACTGAATCCTTCATGTTTTTTTTTCTTGTTATGTAAGTACTATTTTTACAAATATCGATGTTAAACCACTGCATTTCCTCTATCATTGCAATCTTAACTTGACTTTGTTTTACTCGCCAAGGTTTTTTTAGCATGCCCTTTTTTAACGATGATAATTTATTAATTATGCCCCATATTAGTCTTCAGTAATAATCTTTGCCTAAGCTATTAAGAAACGAAAATTATTAATACTTTGTAATTGATATGAAGTTTTATTTTGGCTAAAATAAACCATTAATTCATTAATCTATTCCTAGCTATTTTATTTATTTATGTCATGTAACAAGGAATCTCCCTTGGCGTTTACTTTTGGAGTGTATTAGGGATATGACAAGGTCATTATGGTGCTTGGTTGAGTTGTTATTCGTTGCGCAGGGTACGGTGAACTGCTGACCGACTGCGGCCGCTGCCGCTCGCTGGTGGTGGTGATGTCCCCGACGCAACACACGCCCGTCCAGCTACTGATGGCCTTCCGTCAACTGCGCGCGCTGCCGCTGCAACCCGTCGTCGTTTTGCTGCAGGTCACTCACCAATAATAATCATCATCACATAATCTGCAGTTTTTTTTCATTAAATCGTTGGTTAACTTTTGTGGAAGGCCTGCCATTTCGCTTCCCGATATGTCTATGTGGTTTTACTATAATATTTGTAAGCTTTACTCGTCGTATTAATTCCTCCCGAAGCCTAATCTGATAGGATTCTTGATGCGGCGATTCTGTTCAGATAAGCAAAACTATATTCTTGTAGAGGTAAGTTCACAAATAATACGAAATTTCGGGTAAACAGATTTATTTGAGCCAATGTGGACCCTTATTATGAAGGCCCACCATTGAGCACCGGAATCTACTTACACTCCTTCGAAGTGTATCCGAAAGGGCCCATCTGTAATATAAAATAAGGTGGGAATATGTTTTTCTCAAAAATGTTCGGAAACGTTGACATTACTATCTATATAATGAGACGCGAAGTACATACATAGTTTACTGGCATGCTCGCTACACAAGCCCGCAATGTTGCATACAAATTCCTATAATATCTAGCTTGTAACTTTTTAAAAAGTGAAAAAGCCCATACTAAAATTATGGCACAAGTCTTATACATCCAAATTTTATTCGAAACATAACTTTTTTATCTGTGTCTGGAATAGCTTATGTTTTTTTTAAAACAAAACTTGCGTTTCTCCTTATCATAAACAAAAAGAGTGATGGTTTTTTCACATGAAGTTTCTGTTTGTATGCAATTTAAAAAAAAATTAGTTCAAGCGATGGAGATTTTACTCCGATACTAATTTTTTCTGCCGATTTTTGAGAAAAGCACTATATTTGCCTTGGCAGGAACAGCAATTGCGGGCTTCGTATTTTTAAACGGACTCGCAAGCTTGTCCTTTTAAACCAATACTCGGCCCGCAATTGCCTACTCCCATGCCTAGGCAATAATGTACTATTGCCTCTGAACCCACATCGCCAGATGACCTGTGTGCTCTTCATAACAAAACAACCGGAACGTACAATCGGCCAACAAAAATCTTAAGCATGCTCAGAACCAGCAGTATCTACTTATCATTTTATGGTTTGCTTGGCATTTTCTTTGGGGTTCTGTATGTTTATATTGTATCTTTGATATTTACTCTGCGATTTTTGAACCCAGGACCTCCCCGATCTTAGACAACATGCCAAAGACTCCGGCGAGACTCTGGTAGATTTGATCCGGGGCATGCGACTGGTGCCGTGGCGTAACGTGCAAGACCCCGAGTTCTGGACCGCTATGCGCCTCGCGCTGCCGCTGCCACCTATGCCGCAGCCTGACTCACCTCTCGCCGTGCTAAGACAGGTATATGCATGCAGCATAGGTACATCTGTTGGTCTTAAGCAGTAGCCAATGCAGTGCAGATTAGGTTAAATATGCCTGCTCGACTAGCACAAAACCGGCCAAGTGCAAGTTGAACTCGCAAGGAGAGGGTTCCGTACATACGTATTTTTTTTTTTGATAGAATTCTTATAGGTTTTCCCGTAATCTACAAGCAATTAACTATATTTTGTATTTTTTTCCAAATTTTAGGCTCAATAGGTAGTTTCGGAGATTAGGGTGGGGTCAATATTTTCGTGTTCTTTCATGAATAAATTCAAAACCATTTATTTTACAATAATAACTATAATATACATATTATAGGTATGCTCGAATCGTGGTGATATCTCATGAATGTTTTTAGTTCCAGGTTAGCGGAAACCTTGGTGATGTCTACAACACGGGCAGTCAAACGGCTCTCATGTAAGATTTGCTGATTTAGAGAAAATTGGCGCTACGTACGGACTTCGGCATAACGGAGAAACCTGTGGGAGAAACGCATCTCACGATTGGGAGACAGCCGGTCGGACTATAGACTACTCGTTAATCGTTATCTTACCGTTTAAGTTCTATGCGGGCCCGGCACCTATTGTTTCGTGAGACGGACTTCATATTTATTCTATAATCTATAAGATTTAATCTAAGAGTAGTTTGCAGTTTTCTTAGATCTCAATTTCTATCTCGTAGTTACGTAGGTATATAAGGTCGATGTATCCGTTTATATAATTTCCAATTAGTTAGGTTTCAGTGCCAAAATTAAATTATGATTAACATTGCTTTGAGTATTATTTGTTTTAATACATCCATGACGGTTTGAATTTAAGAAATTATGGTAATTGTATTTAAACCTTTACAGGGTTTATATGAGACTGAGGGGTTTACCCCGTAACACGGGTAGCTCGTAAGGTAGGTAGGCTGGGTTCCGTGCTGGTTGGACTTTCACGAGTGTGGGGATGGTAGTGTCGTCCGTGCTAACGTCGATGAACGACAATAATTCAAAGTGCCCCGGCTGTGATAAATAAAGTGTGTCCACCGTCCTTTAAGCGGACGTTAATTGTGAATCCACCTTTAGAACCTTGTCGCAGAAACAACTTTTGATACAGTTTGTCACTTTTTGAGTCTTGTTACCTGACCTTACTTTATTATGACAAGGTCCTATGATGGCTTAACGGTCAGTCCTTGGTGGTAAAATTCGGAAACAACCGGGAGCCACCAGGCTCAAATGAAATATTGTACTTTGTGGACAATATTAACGCACTTAGTGGTCTTCCGATTGTTCCCGATGAGTACCGCCTTTTGTACATTCGTTTTATTTGTGAATATAGTTTTTATTTAACGAAGTATTATTATTTGTTGTTTTTAGGTGTAAGAGTAGCAAGTAAGAATTAAAGTAAGGATTAGTGAACTTAAATACCCAGTAGATTTAATCTCCTAGAGATAGCGTTTAAGGAATTTTATGGCTTATTTGCCGTTTCTTAGAACAAAACGCTGCCTCGCTAGTATTACAATCTTGAGGTTATTTCAATTTTGTTGTGCATTAGACCAAGCTGTAACATCTGAAAACGAACATGAATCACTGGTTAAACCGAGGCAGCGAGTTTGTAGTAAGGTAGTCACGTAGGGTAGGTGGTAAATACCACATATAGTTTAAGCTTTACATTCCGTAGTTTCCTGCTGTAGGCAGCAGACGTGTAGAGAGTAGGCACCTAAGATATATTCCAAAACATATTACTAAATTATAATCGCAAAAAAATAAAGCCGTTTGAGCATCATTGTTGTTTTATTTGCGCTTTACCATGTATCATATTTGTTATCAAGTTATCATTTAATGTTACGTAGTTCGCGACGCCAATTGACTGGTAGGGAGTGCAGTAATGGATTCAACACAAAATCCAACAAAAAAAAATTGGTACTACTAACGACGATGCCAAACGAGCGTTGCCGGTGCGTTGCGTCTTTGCAACGCTGTGATTTTAACGTAGAGCTGCGCAAGTGTTTCAAAGCATCGTGTGCTATGTCGATCCAATTTATATGTATGTAGGTAAAACAACGCAGCGGCGACGACGCAACGCACAGGGAACGCCCGTGTGGCACTTCTTTTACTCGGCAGAGACGTCGCGCAAATGTTTATTTCTCACTCAAAACCGTTTTCCTTTTTTAATGGCATCTCAATGGGATCTCAGACCCATAGACATTTACATTTTCAAGGCTACAATGTTAAGATTGCAATCCTGAGATTGCAAATGCCCTGCCAACCCTGATAGTCCATGGAATTGGTACATTTTGCCTTGCATCAAATCGGGTAGCTCTGATTTTTTTATATGTTCTGTGTGATGAGGTGGTTATGAGAAATCCAAGTTTGCGAACTCGGATACCCTCCGGATCATTGTCAAAGGGGTTTGGGTAAAAGTGTTGTCATTTGTAAAATGCATACAATTTCAAGGTGAGCGGCCATTCGTAAAAGAATTTATGATAGAATAATTAAAAATAAACATATTTTATTATGTAATGTAATACTCTTAAGTGCATCGGAGCCGAGATATTTAAATATTCATACTTGGGCGTACTTTTGTACTAAAAACTGAATACTTAAATCTTTAAAATCTCCGCTCCGATATTATTTAACGCCATAAATTATATATATCTATTTGTATTTAGAGGTCCTCTAAATAACTATGTAAAAATCATCCGTGGCCGCTGAAAAAAAATATGACAATTTTCTTTAAACAAATTTACCCAATGTCCTTTTTGAAAAACTATTATATATTCAGACTTTTTTCAGTTTCTACCAATTTTTACCAACAGGGACCGATTTTACGGCAAATATCACTTTGTACACTTTAAAGAAGACTAAATTTTCAACAAAGTTGGTTAAAGTAAGAAGCCGATAATCCAAATAGTTTGTAAGATACAGTTGTTCAAAAATTTGCAAAAGGGTCTAGCAGGCTAAGCTAACAAGATTGGCCCCCACGAGGGATTTGGTTATACTTTTAGTTGGAGTAGTGGCAGGACCTAAAGACACTGTATGCTTAATATCAGCCTTCGATTTTCTTTTGTTTCCGATTTATTCACGAAAATGTTAAAAAATCAAGGTAATTTTTAAACTGTTATTTTATCTAACCAAATAAAATCACTATTGATGAAAATAGAATAGAATTAATAATGCATATTTTTACAGACGTTCCCGTCGTTAAATTTAGATGAAAAAAAAAACTTTTTTGGTTTTCACTTATTTTTTTTGCTCTTTTTGCAAAGGTACACCTACCAAAAAAAAAATGGGGACGAGCCACTATTATCAAATACGTATATATAAAAAAATAAAAAATCTTGATGCGTCATGTCAAAAAAAAAACGAAAGTATTCAAGTGTCGAAAGAATCTTGCATTCTGAGTTTATCCAGATAGTTCCCATGTACAGTTTTTTTTTGTTGTTATTATATACACTTTACCTTATACATAAAAGTTAAAACAAAACACATCTTCAGTAGAAAAAATGTTGAACAGACTACTAACAACCACTAAACTCAAATTTTGCTAACATTTAAATAGCTGTATTTTAGAAACTATTTGGCCTAACGCAACCAAATTACTTTTATTTTGTTGCAAATTTAGTCTTCTTTAACCTTTTGAACGCCATGCGTCGAATAAAAAATGTGCCACCCACACGCCAAACATATTTGCTATGCTATGCAAATTACACCTTATTGCTACCAAACAAAGTCTCTTTTAATCTTGAACTCTTGTCGGCTGTAGCCGACGTGGCGTCAGTGGCACGACTTTTAGCTGACGGCCAGAGCCGACTGTGGCGTTGAAAAGGTTAAAGTGTTTATATTGAACTTTACTGTGACAATGGTCGTTGGTGCCAAAAAATTGCAAACACTGAAAAAATTAAGAACATTTCATGGTTTTTCAAGAATTTCACAATGATCCGGAGGGTTTTCGAGGTCGAAAAATTGGATTCGTCATTACCACTTCACTGCAGGCAACATATAAAAAATCAGAACTACCCGATTTGATGCAAGGCAACACCCCTTTTAGGGCACGATTTCCATGTACTATGAGAATTAAGTTGGAATGCCTCTATGTGAGTAATTTCACCGGTTGTCTTCCACATCGGAATATGCCAATACAAGCATTGCTGCTTGCCGGTAGAAGTGTGGCGATACTTTTCCAAAAATCTTTTCTGTGTGGTTTGGCCCTTGGGGCCTGCTGCAAAACTAACATAATCTAAACCTACCTACCTATTTCGGCCCAATTACAATTACAAAATCCAGAATGGTAAATAAGCAACCAGGAAAAGTTGAGAATTGGACAAAAAGACATTCGGGTAAAATCTCGAACTGGAAAAATGGCTACCTGTATCTGTGGTTGACCTGTATCTTAAAGTTTACATTAATGTATTGGTCACTGATACTTTAATGACATGCAATACTTTAATGTTAACATTAAAATACAGCCACAGATAGGTTTCTTAATATAGGCCATAATCTTATTGTTTCTGCACATATTGTAGGGAAATTATGATATGGATGTAGATAAAAGCTTGTAAAAAGACTCTGTCGTACGGTTCATCGACTAACAAAGTCATAAGATCGCGCTCACTCATACTTTTCGTAAATCTACTTACCTACCTATAATTCTACAAAAAAACACCAAACGCTACTTTTAAATAGGTACTTACTCCCTGGTAGCACCTCATTCGTGCCATTTTGGTTTTTATGTTAAAAGACCGTGTTGTAGTATCAAACTGCCAACCACTGGTAGAGCTGTTATATTTAGTTTTTGATGAAACATAAAATGAGGTTTTTATATTAAAAACTATTAATAGATTTTTTTGTTGCAACGCGTACCGTATGGTAATTCAAAAGTGTACATTCGACCCATCCCGTAACCGAATATTGCAACTAGCGTCGAAATCAGAAATGTGTGCTTTCCCGTTCTGTAGCCGGTTATAAAATGGGTAGGGTTTTCCCGGTTTGTAACTGCAATCCGTAATTATCTTCAAAGTGAGAAATGTGATTTCCCGTTCTGTAGCCGGTTTCGAGATGGGAAGATTTCCCAGATTGTAATTATTGCTTCTCGTACCTGCTGGTTTGTAATCGGAAAATATTATATTCTGCTACATGCTCGGAAATGTTAACCTTACTGTTGTTAAATCAGCCCGCATAGTTCTGAGTTCAGGCCCAGGCAAAATTGAAAAAAAAAAGTTATTTTTACCAACGGCAGCGACCGCGAAAATGTATGAAATTTCATTACATGTTTGGACTAGGATAACTAACTACAAACAGCCCAACACTCTTACAATCAAAATTCTTCCATGTTTATTTTACTTTTGAAATGTTGTATGCTAAAAGGTACCTAAACCTCTTCAAACAGCGTTTACAGCGTACCTATTTAAGTGTATCAAATAGTTTTAAGAAATTGCGTTCTTGAACAAAATAAATTGCCCAAAAACGGAAGAGAAATAAATGTTATAATTTAAACTACGAGTATATTTTATCCAAATTTAATTTATTTACGTTAAATTTCTGATTCTATTTAATGCTTTATTTCAGTTTCATACTAACTCGTGGTACCTGTATCGAATCAAAATAAAATTATGAATAATGTTGATGATAATATTATATAAAATTGTACGCTTTCCGTAGGTGTGTAGGAAGAAAGAAATAAAGCGATTATATTTGTAAGTTCACCTTTATTATCATAGTTAAATAGTCATTAATCACTTGTCATCAGGCTTAAAAATGCCTTGCAATACTTCTGTTATAAATATGCGACTGCGGCGCTAGCAGCAATAAAATCACAGGTTGATTATATGACTCCGGCGGTTAATGGGTGGTCCGGTTTTATAAAGGCCCGTTAGTTATGTCAGATCAAATTTTAGTAAATTCATACAATATTGGACATTCCTGATCAAAATTTGATCTAACGGATATTTATAAATCCCTACTTCAATGTGGTGAAATAAAACGAATTACTTATAGTAATTGATCGGTTAGAACTGTATTTCATTTATTTAATTATCCATTATAAAATCATTACAATAGGCACATTATTGAATTCATTTAAGGCTTGGAAACAATAATTTTCCATTTAAAAACGGTACAGTATCACTGAGTTTTATTTTATAAATTACGACAGTTTAGAGCACAAAATGCTTACTCATTTATAAATAGCATCCGTTTAGGGCGAAGACGAACAATAAGAAATATCACCCATCACATCCAATCTCAGGCAGTCCGGGGCCTCATTCTACTGTACAGTATTGATATCATATTGCTTTTACTCGGCAGACATTAGTCTAGTGAATAAGAGCTATGATAACGTTGACAATACGATAACATGTCAAGAGCAATATGGTTAATCCCGAGTAGAATAGAGCCCCAGGGCATCTCTCACACTTGTACTTTAAACTATCGGAGCGTAAAAATACATTTGTCTAGTGTGGGCACATCTTTGATGCAATATAAACCGCAAGACGTAAATTCGAAAATTGATTTTAAGTACACTTGAGACCACTCTGAGGAAAAACCCGATAACGTAAGAGCACGATGTGACCACAGTCGATGCCACCGCAGTACTATTTATTAACTTAAGATTAACTAATAAGTACAATAGCACCTCAACTATTTACACAATAATGTGTATAAGCTCGGGAAGCGATAACGCTACGTAAACGTCACTTGTTTACTACTACCTCCAATACATTAGATCTTTTATTATTCGATTTCGTTTGATGTGATACTTAGATCATTACAGTACGTCCATTTTATAAAAGGACATTTCCGACATCGGCGTCTAGCGCTCCCGCGCCCCGCCTCGCTTCTGCCAACACACAAGAAGCTAGTATCTCAGAGGACGTAAATGGATCGATAGACTTACTAATTTTAACTCTTACAATAAATATCACTGCAAATTAGATTAAGTCGCAATGCCTTGATTTTTTTTCAAAGTGGTTGTTTCTAAAATAATATTTGCTTAAATCTCCGATTATCTTAGAAGCATTTCTCTCTATCAACCCGCCTCTTTCAAACTACCCCTTACTTTTTTCAAGACAGCAGCATTGATTATGCCACAAGCTTCTCTGGGTCTATCACTTGATTCCAGTGGTTATAGGAACTAATGCCGCCATCGGAAAAACTATACCCTTAAACGTATAAATACTGAATACGAAAGGGCACACCTTTCCAAACTTTTCATCTTTTTTTTGTACTGATACGATATGTATTTTTTTGCAATATATTACTCTTCCTGTAGTTAACTCGTAACGATAATTTACTAAAAATAATTGGAGATTGTAGAGTTTCGAAGATTCAAAGAAAAACATGCAAAAAAGATGCCATATTTGAAAATAAAACTATCGGGGATTTGATTTTCGCATTTGACAGTCTCTATGAAATATGATCAAGTTAAATATATCCAAAGAACAGACAGATAGGCGTTATGGTTTTTGAGATCCAGATCACTCGGGAATAATATTACTTTACGTCAGTGAAGGAATTTACAGAATCGGAACAGCACTCCTAGAACTACCTCCTACAGACAAAATTAGTAACAATTTATTGATTGACCCTCTCAAAAAATATTTGAATAAATACTCCCCGTAACGATTTAAATACAGGAAATATAAACATCAGCAAAAAAAAAATAGTATCGAAATGGAAAAATCTGCACAAAGTTGGAATGAAGTGGATGTCTAACGTTGATGACAGCGACGTCGCCACCGGGTTAGACAAGAATGTGACACAAACAATAATAAACCAGACCTACTGCACACATTAACATAACTCACATCGATGACAACACACAAAACAAAAATCCAACAAAATCACAAACTACCTTCACAATTCGAACACTATGTGCAATGTGAAATAAAAAACTCGAAGTATTAAATTATTAGTTATAACTTTTGTCGGGAAATTAAAGTTGATCCATTGAATACTTATCACGCGTACAACATGATATATAGCGCCGGCACTTTAGTGCGTATTTTCAATGTGGTCAATAAGTTTAATATAACGTATAAGTTATACCATAAACCTACAAAACAATTTGGTCTAATATTAGGAAAATTCATGTCGATTATAAAATTAATTATAAAATTACGTATCCTTGTTTTAACAAGGAAAACTATTCTTAAATATAGTTTTACGTGATAACTAAAGAATATTATAATATGGACGTGGTCCAGTGGATTTTTAAGTACTAGGAGTGTATCACCACTCTAATGGTAATCTAAAACATCAGAACTTGTTTAGGTTATATTGTTGAGAAATAAAATTTTACTAATCACTCTAACACTTAGGATGCGGCGGCTGTTTTAAGCACCACAGCCAAGCTGCGATCCATAGACCGACTCTGAGTATACAAAAAAATGTTAACAACCAGCTCATCCATAGATCTATATGCTTCTACTCACAGAGTTCCCGCGAACTACGCACCCAGGCTACGGTAGGCCAAACATTCGAGTTAGTAGGTAGAAAGTAAGCATACTATACAAGCGCCCGTCGCCTTCAGCACAGGTAAGAAATTCAAGAGAAATATGTTAACGTAGTAGTAATGTTCATCCGGATAATAAGACGTGGCAATACATTACAAGTTCGCCGGAAAATATAAAAATATATGTGTTCTTACTACTACATTGACGTATTCCTCTGAACTACCTGGCCTCGCGCAGCCATTATCTAGACTTCCTGCAAAATAAGGAATGGAATGACTTAGCCCGAGTTCATAGTGCGCGGGGGTTTCGATTGTTTCAGACGAAGACATTTTTTTTAAATAGGAACATATGTTAATCAATAAACTAAAATGAATTTAAATTTTGCATAAATCACTCGGCGCCTTTTGTCGATGATGTCGGTGGGTGCTTTTTACTGTAACACTGAAAAAAAAAACGCTTGTAAATAAAATCAGGAGAGGATTTAATTCTAACAGCTAAATAAGTCAACGGTTCTAGATCCCCGGCGGCTGTTAACGCTGCGCCGAGCATACGCCGGACGTACAGTGGCGCTCATCGCTATAATTGTGTTTACAAATAAGGTAAGTAGGTGTTTTCTTGAAATCGAAGAGTGTTATTTGTTGTATAAACGAATTCACGATTTATAGGATATCAGACATAGTTTAACAATTGACGTTCGTGTAAGTAACGGAAAAAAGTGGGGCTTTCTTCCGTTAAGTTATTCACTTGAAGGTCAGTCGTTTGAAGCTATTTTATATACAGGGTGAAAAAACGAACGCCACATGGACGGCCACTACCTTAAATATTGGAAATAGGAAATTCTAAGCAACGGAGACTTGCTTTTATTTTTGAATTACCAAATGGTACCAAACGGGAACCCTATTACTAAAACTTCGTTTGTCCGTCCGTCCGTCTTAACTTTATAGAGATTTATTTTATGGACCAAATCGAATATGCGGGAACTAATTTACTAAGTTTGCGAGAGACTGTAATATTTACATAAAGTGGTTACAATCTGTTAAAATATTAATTTGTTTTTAAATGAATACCGGATATCTTGTATTAGTCGTAATGCTACTTGAGTGTATGGGATATTTTAGGTTACATTATGTCAAAATAATAACTGTAAAAAAAAGTATCGGGCTCCAGTTGCCACAATCTAACCTAAAATATTCCATAATGCGAGTAAATTTACGCGTACTTTGCATTACGACTAATACTATTCAATACTTTACCCGGTTGCGAAAACTCTACGTCATGTCGCTTTACATGACCATATGCAAATAGCTCTCGAATATCCGTGCTAGTTATAGTAGAGTGAGTGTCGGCACCTGCTCGGCGATCCGGGCCAGCGTGTCGGCCATGGCGCGGCCGGTCTGCTCCACCATGCCGCGCAGCACCCCGCTCGGCTTGCGCAGCAACAAGTGCGGGTGGTCGAACTCCACCATCTGACCCGCGTCCATCACCAGCACCTACGTACAACACACAGTATAAACAGTAGTCCAAACAAAGGTATATCGCTTGCATGTGCCTTGACCACGGAGTAGAAAAAACAGTGGAAGTGCCATGAGCTTCGCTTAGTATCAGACCTGTCGTCGCCAATACTCACACTATCATAAAAACAACACACCACCATGGAAAATGTTTTTGGTGCGTCTATCGTTTTTACATTCCAAAATAGCACAATAAGGCATGCTTCTGGATTTATTTCCTATTTTAGAAATATTATTCGCAAAACTTTCACGCACAAGCGATCGCAGCAAACTATGGTAGGTTGCGCGGATGTCCGCATAACCATGCCACACGTGAAACGCCCACATCACACTTCTACTGTTTTTTTCTGTTCTGAGGGCCCTGCCAAGATGCATCGCGTAAATAGCGTTTCTATTCGTTTCCTTTTTAAACCAATCGCGTCACTGGTAGAGTACGTGATACGAAAAGTCACGTGATCTACCAGTGACGCAATTGGCTGAAAGACTCTGAAGACTTGTGTATAAAAACACAATTACATTCCATATTACTTAGTGTTGCCGAGCCTACGTCCGCGTAAAAGCCGTTTGTCGCTGTTCCTTCGGGAACCGATCTATATTTCTCCCTCGATCTACTAAACTAAATATTCTGACACGCTTGTGATGTTTGTATTTTAGTCTGAATAAAACTGTTTTATTCTTGCCACAAAATCGCAAAGGGCAGGTCGTAGGACACTGTGCATAGTCTTTTCACAGAGTTACAAACATTTAATGAGTCACGCAACTGCTATTTCTTACCTTATCCGAGTCCATAACGGTATGTAAACGGTGGGCGATAGTAAGTACAGTGCAGTCCGCAAACTTGCTTCTTATTGTTGTCTGGATGAGGGCATCCGTCCTGAAGAAAACGTTGGTTTATAACTACTATTGTTTCCGAATATAGAATAGAATAATAGAATGTTTTATTTAGAACATAACATCATTGTGTTAGTAATACAGTAGAATACAATAAATTCTTATTCACATTCGCATAAAATAATAGTCTTGTAAAATATAGGGCGTTTTATAAACATGGCCGGACCGATTTAGTGGATGAATGAAACCGGTTTCGGGTTTAAAATTCGGACTACATTAAAAAAAGACTGCTCCCATACAGTACAAGCGATATAACATAAGAATCAATTGTTCCTATTGTACTAGCTCTTTTGATACGATCTACATTACACACTGATCAAAGATGACCAACAATCAAAAATATCGCTACATTATTTTGATCCTTAGACATTTTAAAGTGTGTATAGGTGAAAAACTTAAGTAAATGACCTCTTGCATGTAGTTGTGTACAAAACTTATATGGAGTTTACCTCAAATTTCTAATATAGAATGTCGAACGGTCTATACAGATGTGTTTCTACTACATGCAAGAGGTCATTTACCTTAGTTTTTCACCTATATCATCCAACATAATGTAGGTTATGTGGAAGGGCGCAACAGTGTCGAGAGCAGTTTGGTATTTTTGCTAGAACTTTGTCCTTCACATAGCTATCATACGCCTTATTAGTGTAACTAAACTGTATGATTCTTATGTTGTATAAATTTCAGGAAGCTAACAATGAAGTACAATAGAACAAAAGAGTGAGTCAGCCGGTGGAAATTTAATAAAACAGTGCATTCTCAAGGTAAACCCCACATTTGACGACTTCCAATGAATATTGGCATGTAACATAATAAACAACAAGTACAGGTATCGGAGCGAGAGTCGAGATGAATGATTATACACACACCTAAATAGGGTACAAGTGGAAAAAAAGTAGTGAATGAATGAATGAATGAATATGATTGAAGTACATGATTGTATCCAATCATGTACTTCAATCATTATTGTATATATTTGCGAAAAGTAGTGAAAAGCGGAAAAATCAAACTTGCTACAAAACTAGTCACTTAAAGAACACTATTAGGTATATCTTCGTCTAATTCATGTGATCTTTATCTTATATGACTCTTGTTAAGTACTTGTCTTTATTATTTCAATGGTCTCGACTGTGCAAGGGTCTTTTAATTGAAAAATGTATGCAAATACCAACAAAAGAAGTGCTTAGCTGCTGATGTAAACAATTTCTTACAAAAGTTGCTGTAGGCAAGAGAAAAAAAATCACAAAAGATCAGTCATTTTTTCGTTTTTGCAAACAGTTTAGAAATTATCTAGATTGGCGAGTGTGCGAGACGAGAATTGAAATATTTGTTGTTGCTACATTTAACCGTTACCCTCTGATACATAGTTAATACCAATCCCGCAACGGAAACTATATTCTCGCGATGCCTTTTGACATTAATTTTGAGTTAGCTCGCGATGGCAACTTTTCTTGGGAATGGGTCGGCAAGATTTCAATCCTGAGGCGGTACTATGAAATCGAAGTCGAAGTTACGTTAGCTCCATCTCTATCACTCGTTATTCGACTAAGTCGACAGAAAGGTAACATTGAAATTCGATTTCAAAGTAGGGCCTCTGGTCTTGCCGAGTTTAGCAACGTGAACTGAGTGCGTGCTGGTGAAGGATCTAGTGGGGTGTGTAGTTACTGTGGGTCGACGTTGGCGGTGGCCTCGTCGAGCACGAGCAGCCGGTTGCGGCGCACGAGGGCACGCGCCAGGCACACCAGCTGCCGCTGCCCCACAGAGAAGTTGGCGCCACCCTCCGCCATGCGCGAGCTCAGCCCCGCCGCTAACTCAGCGACGGCCTCTTTCAACTCCACCTGCGCAAACCACCCTTTTTACAATCGCGTCTTTTGTTCAAGTTAGAAGCCTAACTTATTAAATTAGAAAGTAAAAAATACTCAACGAATTGTTGTAGTGTTGTAGTGTTTTGTTGCTAATTAACCTAGGTCCAAAATGGCCACCAAGTATTCTTTTTACAGGACGCAACTCTTTCCAAAGGACCTGGGCCTGTATTCTACTGGGTACAACGATATATTGCCTACATGCTATAGACAATGTTTTTTTTATTTACGTTAACTTCGGCATATTACTAGGTAACATCCATAGAAACAAAGTGTTAAATTACATTTTTAAATAACACAATAATTTTTTTCGTTTTATGACAAAGTAATTAAATATTGTATCTACGTTCATTGTAAAAAGGCCTTTTGAGCCTTTAACTAATAATTAGTGTCAAATATGTTATATAACAGAAATTACCGCGGCAATTCTGTGACATTGTTATATTTATTGAAACGTGACCATAGCAACCCTTTTGTAACGACAAATAAACACAGAGTTCAATTTGAACCAGTAGTGGCTGTTGTTTAAACGTGACCATAGCAACCCCTTTTGTAACGACTAATAACGACTGAGGTCAGTTTTAACCAACAGTGGCGGTTGTTTATTTTGAATTGCTGATTGGACGTGGTTTGTAGTGATTTAAATGTTGGCATTCGTTATAAGTCATGTGGCGTCGGGAATATATCATTTAGGAGCCTTTTACACTAGTTTAACGTGATATATCTTTAAAACAATATGAGTTATCATCAGGGTCCGTACTTTTCATGCCGTTGACACAAAAATGACGTCACGCTGCATACAGTATTATTCTAAATGGTTTTATTGTAATTATTAACCATTAGTCGTCAATCATTTAATCATGTAAAAATTAGTTAAGTAATCTATTGACGCGTAGAATAATAAAAACCTACTTCATACCTACCTAAAACGTAAATGAAACTATTTGATTGAGAAGGACAGTGGCAAACATTTAAAAAAAAAATGTTTTTATGTTATAAATTAAGTTACAATAATAATAAATAAAAATTAATATGATTAAATAGTTATAAATACAATTATGGCATTGACATTCAAAAAAGAAAATGGTCTCAGTTTGCCATTTTTAGTAACGAGTGATGAAAAAAAAATATTTGATCCTGCCGCGATCCGTATTTTGATTGCGATTAAGCTGTATTTAACTATTATCATTTGACCACTTCTTTTTTTACATTTTTTTATTTGGACCAGTTAATACATACCTAAACACCTGCCGAATGAAAGCAGAGCACCCCGTGTGTAAAATTTCGTCATTTTGATGTCAGTGGCATCAAAAGTACGACCCCTGGTTATCATCTTTGTGTTCCAGAAATTAACTTTATTTGACCCCTATGTTCCCTTAAAGTTAGCGTAAATAAAAAAAACACGGTGTAGAGTATTGTCAACGTTACGATAACTCTTATTTACTTGTATACATTACTTTCCTTTGGTTATCTGGTGAAAATGACTAGTTACCTCTTCTAAAGCCCTCCAGAGCACCTGATCCGGGTACTCATCGAACGGGTCCAAGTTATGGCGCATAGTGCCAGAGAACAGCACCGGCTCCTGGGGTATGATGGAGATCTGGCTGCGCAGCTCGTGCAGACCCAGAGTTGAGGTCTCGCGCCCGTCGATTATGATCTCGCCCTCCAATGTTGCTAACCTGCAAAATGGTCGTAAGTTGTTGTCTTGGCCCCATAATAATAATAATTAATACGTGTAGCATGACTGTTAGTGTTAATTAAGCAGGGTGTCCACTCTACATTCTAAAAAAACTTCCCTGACTTTTCCCTGACCATTTTTGTAAATTTCCCTGACCAAAAATACAACATTACTGACCATTTATTTTTATTACTCGTATGAACAACTATCATACGAGTGCTGTAATATCCCTAAGATTTTAGATTAAAAATCACTGGCACAGTATTTCGTTTCTTTTCAAACTTTTTTCCCTGATCTCCCCAGAGCTTCCCTGACTTTGCCTGACCACCCTTAGCTTCCCTGACTTTTCCCTGACTTTCCCTGACTTTCCAGAAAGTGGACACCCTGTTAAGAGAATTCCAATAAATAATAAATAAATAAATTTATTTAAAATTGAGCAATATTTTTAACCTTGTGCAGGGTCCGTCCGGATCGCTACCACCACCCCTTTAACCTATCGCCAAGCAACAACGTTCACATTTTTTCAGGGTGGGGATAAGACAACCTGTGAAATGACTAACATAGATACTATCTCAATCCTCAAGGTTGGCAATGCATTTGCAGTCTTACGATTGCAGTCTTACGATTGCAGTCTTGAGATTGCAAATGTCTATGGATCTCAGGTGCTACTTATCATCTGGTGCCTGTACGCTAGTTTGCTTTCACCACGGTTTTTTTTTTTGAAAAATACCTAAATAGAGCATTGATGAGCGAGCTCTTGCCGGCGCCGGTGCGGCCGACGATGCCGACCTTCTCCCGCGGCTGCACCGTGAGCGTCAGGTCGCGCAGCACCGGCGGCTCGCCCGGCGCGTAGAACAGGTTCACGTGCCGGAACTCCAGCAGGCCCTGCTCCGGCCACGACGGCGGGGGCTTCTTGTCGCCGGACGTGAGAGGCGGCTCTGGTTCTATCTTCGAGTACTCGTCTATCCTGTAAGGTTATACATAGCTAAACTCAAGTGCGTGCGTTTATTAGATATGCGTGATTCATGTACTTCAGCGATGAATGCATCACAAATCTGATAGGGCAGTTCGGCGTACTACAATATTCTAAAATAAGTTTCTGTCGGAAATTTCATTTTGGGACAAGCTTCTGTTGCCCACTGTACTTTTTGGCACATCTACTCTTCTAGACGATTCTAACGAGCCCTAAAACGAAGGGTTTATTATGTGTATTTTGGGAGTGTCGACATAGGCACACGACACCTTACGTCTTCATGATAAGACCAGTTCGATGGTACCATATTATTGTATTGTCATCGAAGTTACGAAGGTATACCAAACTTCAGCTCAATCGGTGCCCGGTAAGTTGTTCAAATCTTCCTTGCAAGATTTGACCCAAACGTACATCGGACGCTGTTATGCAATAATGTGTCAATCAACATTTTATTGCTAAATAATTGTGGGATGACACATTTTTGCGTAACAGCGTCCTCCATCTATTACGAGTTAATAAAAAGCATGTGACAAAATCAGACTTATTTCCCGACCTAGAATGATTTAAAATAAAGTTATCCATTACATTTTTGGAGTCGAATTACTGTTTTTGTATCATTTCATTTCAATGTCACACCGGATAATTTACCGTTATAATAACTTTCGCTAAACCTTTTACCGTTAGACTCATGTGTTCAACCCGACCCAAGTTCACTGTATCCTTTATGTACAGTCAACAGCATAAATAAGTGATCATTTATGTACCTTGTCACTTTAACGTCGTGTTTGAAATGTCATACAAAATTGTGAAACGATTGAAAGCGACAAGGTACATAAATGATCACTTATTTATGCTGTTGACTGTACATACATTATATGAACAACTTCAAACACATGAACTGATAGTGACCAGTAAATTATCCATAATAATTACTATATTAAACATACATACATACATAATCTCACGCCTTCGTTCTCAGAGTGGGGTAGGCAGAGCTACAGAATTACAAACATCTCTAAAAACTTGTTGATAATTCTATAACCACAATTTGCACAATTAGGCTAAGATGTTTACCAGCGTATTAGTGACAGGTTGCAAGCCCATCGCCTAACAGTACTACAAGCCTTTATTCCCTTAGTCGTCTCTTACGACATCCACGGGAAGACATGGAGTGGCACTATTGTAACTCGGCAACCACACGAGGCGAGGATATTAAAC
Source organism: Acleris literana (assembly GCA_946894065.1). NCBI lineage: Eukaryota > Metazoa > Arthropoda > Insecta > Lepidoptera > Tortricidae > Acleris > Acleris literana. Next base: position 11,555,093 of record OX335668.1, on the reverse strand, counting down.
TTTCCTGCTTATTTATGTAAAAGACAAAAAAAAGATTTTTCCAAGATATTCTATGCATTCACGGTGTTGAAGCAAGTATAGAACACTTTCGCGTGGCTTCACGGACATATTTGATTAGCTGGTAAAGGGTTAATTCAACTGTCGATATGTACCTCTCAACGCTCGTCATTTGGTTCTCGAGCTCAGTAGACTGTCTCATGCCCCACTGGAACATGCCGGTCAAGCTCATCGCTTGGGTAATGGCGAGACCGACGTTGCCGCCGCTGAAATCTTTAACCAAACAAATTTCTCTACTGTATTTTTTTTCTTTTATTATATTTAAAAAAATGGTTTCGTATAAGAATATATATCAATATCAAAGGTCGCGCTAGGACAGCCGCCTGCGTCGTGAGATAAAAAGATAAAACATTGTGTCCGTTGTGTCATATTATCCAGACCCATTTGGTGCCACTGACGTAAAAGTGATGAATTTCACGCACACGTAGCTGTTTTAAACACTACCAGTAATTTAAGTTACCGAATCGTCATTTAATTTAATAAAAACTATCAATGTAAAAAAATACATTGTGTTGCATTTCAATGTTTTAATAATAAAGAGTATTATGAGTTTATTTATCATTGCTTGCAACTTTTTATCTTGTCTTCGATTATTTAAAAATCTATAACGGTTAATTTAAAGAGGTTGTTATATACGTAATAAATGATTACGAAAAAACTAATTAAACTCAGCCTATATGCAGCGTGACGTCGATTTAGTGTGTGAAAGATAAAGTACGAAATTATAGTACCTACTAGGTAGATAAAGCTGCTGCCAACATCATCAATATTCAAAAACTTCATGGTCGTGCTATAATTATACAACATCTTTAGTTTCCTAAAATTGTATTGAAATTTTAAAAGGGTAACAAGCAGGTAGGTATTTAGATTTATGATCGAGTGGGGTACCTTGTGACAGCAAGAGAAAACTGAGCGTCACTACGGCTATGTAGACGACACACACCAAATCCAGCCAGAAGCCAAAAGCACGCGAAGTCGCTATGAACAGGTACCTGCAAATGAAAAATCTCAATATATAACAGCGTTTTCTTTTAAAAAGAAGTGCTGGTGCTAGTGGGCTAAAATTATCAACGTTTCAATTACGTCACGACAATTAGCCATACATTTATATCTTGCCCTCATACGCCAATTGGGAAATAATCATGGAATTTTTAAATCGCATTTCTCAACAAAATATGAAAATACGCTGGTAAACATCTTAGCCTAATTGTGCAAATTGTGGTTATAGAATTATCAACAAGTTTTTAGAGATGTTTGTAATTCTGTAGCTCTGCCTACCCCACTCTGGGAACGAAGGCGTGAGATTATGTATGTATGTATGTATATGAAAATACCGTAAAAGAGATCCCCAAAAGTGAAATTAAAATTAATATCGGTCAAGAAATACGGATGATACAAGCATTTTAAACTGCTACCTAATTAGACAGAGAGATCCGATGTGCACCGGTGACGTCATTGTGCAGTTCGGCCATATAAACTCCACGTAAAAATCTGTTTTGCTAGAAAGAGATAGGAACAAATCTTTGTTGGCTTATATCTTGGTTATTTTTATAGCTATTCATGAAATGTTTTTTCTCACCTGTTTGTTACATGAATCAGCTTTTATTAAAGCTGTAAAAAAACCATGCATATTCCCTATAGGCGGCATCTCGCATGCAATAACCGAAGCAGTTTCAATACTCACTCGTTAGTAAAATGGTTGCATTTGCTACAAGAGTTTTGTCTGAGATGCTACTATTTGTCTTATAGCAGTATAGTTCATTATCGTGACGTAATGGAAAAGTTACCGTTGTTAATAGTCTTGAAGCATGAGCACTTTTTTTTAAAACGCCTCATGACGATATTTACTTTCACATTAAGTTTAACATTAAATAAATATTACTTATACGTTATTTTAAATAAAAACACGCTCGATGAATATTTGAGGTTACGTGTCAAACAGTACTATTTTGTTTACGTCTTTGCCAATTTCAATTGTGACCGACTATAGTTATGTACGCTATAAAACAACAAGTTACCAGGCGGAGCTGTGCAAGTCCTGGTGGTTGTCGAACTCGCGCACCAGCGCCTCCTGAGCGCCGAACGCGCGGATGGTGGTGATCCCCTGCAGCGACGCGTTCAGGTGGGAGAACACCGGGCTGCGAGCTGGGGACAACACACTGTACAATGCTCCACACTCACACCGTGACAACATTGCCTTTGGTACAGGTCTAGGAATAGGATTTGATGTACTTTACTATCTCGTTGTTTTGCTTACTGAGCCTCGGCGGCATTGAATGAAGTGATATCATTCTTTTGAATCTTCTATCTTTGAAAAACTTAGACCTTATGTCGTTGTCTATTTAGACACTGTCAACACAACATTCAAAGAAAGACTGGATCCAGTAGTACAACTGTAGAAATCTGACCGAATGTTAGGAATTGGGGGTGTAGAAAAAAGGACAGATTTCTTACTTTACACAGAATTGGACTTCCCAAACTTGGTTAATTGAGACTTGTGTCTTCTCAGGTCACAGTTTTTTATACAAGATATTGTTTTAACACTTCCTACAAAGTAACTGTATAGCAAAAAGGAAGAACGAATAAAGGACCAAAACTCAAAACCGTGATGCGACGTTGCATCGACAAAATCTAAAAGCTTGTTAAGTAAAATAATGACTTGAAATTTCGCTTTTTTACATAGAGATATTATGTATCCTATATTAAGGTATTTATGGTCGATACCTTTGGCATGGTCCGTCTGTAAGTTCCGGTGCGAAGTATCTATCAGCTGGTGAAATGAGTTTCATAGAATCCATCCAACTGAGGGCTAGCAAAACATTTAAAATTGAGATTTCCTCAAAGGCACTGGTAGCCCTGTGAACTCGTGTGCTTTTCCGGAGCACGAAAAAAGCTGACGTATGTGACCAAAAAATGTTAAAACTTACATTTTCTTACCGGCAACACTTAATTTTTAAGTACAATAATCATAATCTTTATTTGTTTCAATATATTTATGTAGACAGTGGCGTCCCTGCTGAGAGCCCTGCCAAGATGCATTGCGCTAACTAACGTTTCTATTCGTTTCGTTTTTAAACCAATCGCGTCACTGGTAGATCACGTGACTTTTCGTATCACGTCATGTACCAGTGACGCGATTGGTTTAAAAACGATTCGAATAGAAACGCTAGTTAGCGCAATGCATCTTGGCAGGGCCCTCTGGTTCCTACTCCTTTCTGAGCCTCGACGTAAAAAGAGGGGTGTTGTAAGTTAAACCTATTCATCTATTTCGCCGCGGTTTTTTTTTTAAAGTTAGGGTAACCGGGTTCCTTCTTAGTTTCATGAAAATCTATGGGGTTTGTTTCAGAGATATCAGTTCTGAAAGTAGTGGTCGCCAATAAGGGATTCTTCTCTACCGAATAGTTATTAGCTATATAAACTTTGCGACGCGTTAACCCCATCGCAGTTCTGAGTTTCGGCCAGCCATGAAAGAGATCTTGTTTCAAACGAGCCGGTACCCAGCGCGGGTCAGCGATGACTCACTCACACCCTCGAGGCGCTTGATGCTGCGCGAGGATGCGATGTAGACGATGCGCAGCCCATAGAACACCAGCCCGATGAGCACGGTCGGCACCAGCAGCCAGTAGTTCACTATAGCAACTACGACCACGATGCCGATCAGCGAGAGACCGATCTGGAACAAGTCAAACGATAAGGAAGCTTTAAAAACCCGACTGCATGTTTTGATTTTGTCCGCTACTTAACTCAAAACCTATATGTTATACTTCTAAATCGGCCAATCGGTATTAGTATTTTTTCGTGCCCACTTACCTTGTACATACACTGTCTAAAATCGGGCAATCCATTAAGCCTCTACGCGGAAACAAAAATAGATAAAGACAGAAACATAATTTAAGTATAGTCGAGATCTCTTTCTTTTCGCACTAACATAAACAACAATTTACCATTATTACTTCATAACCACTTAAGAGTATTTTTAAAGTTCGAGCATAATCAAATTATTTATTTATTATTTAATTAATCATTGTCTTCATTATTATTTTGATGTAGAAATCCCTATTAAATTTTGTATTTTCTGACGAAAAGCACTTTCGGTGAAAATACAATCAGATCTGACGAATGATTGTCATAAAATTTTACTTTTCGAATATTCTTATCGTTGTTAAATTAAGTGATTTTAAATAACGAAAAAATCAATGATGCTTTTAAACATTTCGAAATGCTATTTGTAATTTATTGAAATAACAAACGTATTAAGGCGGCCACGAGAGGATCGCGCCAAGTATTTAGTCCCCAAATCGAATAGATGTTTCGTTAGAAAGCGTATCAGTTTCTCTTAAGGGTTACGACTGTCGCCTGAAAACTGCCACTTCGTGAGAGGTTTAAACAAATCAACTCGGGAGGTTTCTTCAGCATATGGTGAATTTGACGCTTTTATTACAGTGCTAACTGTTTACCTACTTACAGTTAATATGAATTCAATGACTTTCTTATTTCAAAAAGTTTTTGTTATTTGATCGAAAATAAAAACAAGCTACATCGCGCGAGCTGGGGCAACACGTCGCTAATCCAGACAATTTGCACCAAAAATGCGTAGAACAATACTGCCCTCCTAAGCAAAAATGCAATAACTAAATTCAATAGCCAAAGCAGATTCAACTCTCTTCTGTTTGTAACTAGGTTGCAATTTCTACAGATGTTTTGTTTGAGATAACGCCATTATGCTTAGTAGGGCAGAATAGGGCACAAAATTATTCCAAGCCAGTCCTCTTCCAATCCAGTCACCTTCAAAATTACCATTTGCACATATCATATAATTAATGATGATGATGAATATATTCAACCCTTTTGCATCGAAATATAAAAAGTATAGAAGCATAACGCCAAAAAACAAAAACGAAGTTGTAGTATGTCATGTCCACAACGTTAACAATTTGACAACTTAATTTTATTTTTCCTGATTAATGAAAATAATTATCTACTTATAGGACTGGATTTTTCAGATTTTATACTCTTGAACTTTGAATAGTAACAAAAATATTTCGGAATGTTTCGAGCTCTTTTATATGAAACCCATTTCGTATAGTCGCTTTAATTTAACAACCCTCCATTTTAGACCCCTTTATCAATATATTATATGTATAAGAAAAACTTTACTTTTCATGAAAAATAGATGCGAGCGAGCAATATATACAACTATGCCAAATATCAAGATGTTAGCTTCTGTAGTTGCTAAGAGAAACTGCTGTGGCATAAAGGCAGGAAGATACCGAAATCTTAACATAAGGTTCCTTTTTTAAACATTTTGGTACAGGACCCTAAAAATGACGCTTGATGAGATGCCCGACCTTAAAACTTTTATAGTATTGGATTCAGGAATTAGTTATTTACATACATATATACTAATCACGCCTGTTTCCCAGAGTTGTAGGCAGAGACCACTTCTTTCCACCTGCCACGATCCTGACAAATCTCTTTCGCTTCTTCCAAATTCATACATTCAATTAGTAATTTAAAATCTTAACATTACAATGATATTATTATAATGACTGACCTGTAAAACATCCAACATGGCCGCCGGCAGCACCTCATCCACAGCGCCCATATCCTTCGAGAACCGGTTCAGGATCCGCCCCGAGGGGTTGAGGTGGAAGAACCGCATCGGCGCTCTGGTAATCGCCTGGAACATCTGGTTGTGCAGCCGCGTCGACGCGCGCATGGCCATTGTGAAGAACATGAACGATCGCATCAGGGTTATCACCACCAGGGCTACCACCATGCCTGGAATACAATTGCTCGCTTAATAATCTTCCGCCGGAGGTCAAAGATGCTCCTTCGTGTGTACGAGTCATTTATTAAAAGAAAAAAGTTCTTTTTTGCTTGCTGAGGCTTTCTATAGCGCATAATGTCTACTATGATAACCATTAATAAAAATTTCGAATTTACGTTAATTTTGATATTTAAATATAATTTCCTTTGATATTTTAAATATGACTTGTGCAAATTACACTATTAGCTGATTGAATTTAAATTCTTGCATAGGTAAAGTCACCACATGGGATTGTTGAGCCACTTGCCACTGTTCATAATGTAGCCGTGTAATGCTAATCGAGCATACTCGTGTTACATCAGCGTGAACGGCTGATAACGAATGATGACATATCTATATTCGTGTAACAGAAAGAGTATTCTATCTTTGTCATTCGGTATATCCATAATCAGGGTTTGGGCGCATAACGTCGTTACGCGCCCAAACCCTAATAAGTACTAATAGTAATGACCTCTTTGTTTGAATAAGACTTATCCGGAAGAAATACGCTTAGGATTGGTTACAGGATATTTGACTTGTTCACCCAACGAAAATATATTAAAAGCATAATCCGTTTTTATTTTGTTACCCTCGACTTACCGGTGTAAATGTAGATCATCTCGTATCGGGACAGCGGAGAGTTGTGGTATTGAACGTTGTAGATGAGACCCTTCGTCACGTTGTCTGCCTTCTCCTGCGCGCTGTCTGAAGATTTAACGGGACTGAGTTCCTCTTTCAATGCTTTCGGTTCAGATTCCTCCATATTCACCCTAAAAACGGATTAATATAATTACAATTTCGTTAGGTAACTAATAAATAATTAAATTGTATACTTATTTAGTATACGTGATTAAAACGTTCTGGGTCTGCCAAGCTCCAGGAAAACCTGCCATATTTCAAAAGAAAAACCTGCGAAAGGAACAGAGCTATCACATCGCTATTACTGTCCCTTCTCCGTCTGAAAACTTGACAGGATTCGACCGTTTACAATACGGCGTTTTTGCATAAACGAGACCAAGTCAGCTGTAAAGTTGTAGGTACAGTATCAGAGTAGACATGTTCAGTAAAACCACAAATTAAAGTTACGTCAGCAATCTTCGTCCACGCCGACAGGTGCTGACTAATGCCGAAGATAAACGAACGTAACATCAATTCAATACAGACGTTGTGACGCGTAAGGTAGAATATGCAACGACAGCTAAACTCGAATGATAACTGACGCGCCGCTAAATGGCGGTCGACGGCGTCGCCGCAATGGCTACCAAACATTTAACCAATAGACGTCGAATATTTTACCCGCGCTGCCTTATAATTAGCTAAAACGTTTTCGCGCCTTCTGATGAAATGCTTACCGCGCAGCTAGGTCGTTGTCTATATCTATACTAATGTTATAAAGGGGAAAGATTTGTGTTTTTGTATTTTTGTGTGTGTGTATGTTTGTAATGAATAAACTCAATACCTTCTGGACCGATTTGAAAAATTCTTTCACCATTAGTATCCTACATTATTCCTGATGAACATAAGGTCAGTTCATTCTTACTTGTCTTATATAGTAAACAACTTTCTAACCTCAAAATGAACCTTTCTTGGCTGAAACCGCTATTTTAAACAAAATAAAGCAATCGCAGACAATACATTAGCCAAGTGATGTCCAAAATATTTATTCAGTTTACTGTATTTACGATAAAAGAGCTGTTTTAGCCAAAAAGATTCATTTTGAGGTTAGAAAGTTGTTTACTATACATATAAGACAAGTAAGAATGAACAGACCTTAGACTACGTTTTATTTATCTGCGCGGACGGAGTCGCGGGCAACAGCTAGTAACTTATATTTGTGGTACTACTGTACAGTGGTTTTACCAGTAGCTGGTCCACCAGTCGGAGCCGGAGCCGAGCAGCTGTGCGAGGATGGCTATGCAGACCATTAACGCGACCAGGAGGCTCGGGCCGCTGGCTCGCAGGTACGCGCTGTAAACCTTAGCGGAGACCGCGCCGGCTGATCGCATCTCGGTCTCCTCCCGACCGCCGTCCGGGGGCGCTGTGGCTGTCAAGTTGTCCACAGAACTGACCTGTGAGAAGATCATGGTCTTAAATATACAGAAAAATCCGAATGTTAATCAATATTGCTCTATTTGAGAACCTTGATGTAGGAAGTCTTTTTAGTTCATTCAGTTTAGTTTTAGGGATATCTGACCCAGTGTCTCAGACATAAAATGATTGATTTCAAGGCAACTTATTGCTCATGACTTGATGCTATCATTATTGGCCATAGATGTCGGCTCTACAACGAAAGTTTGTGATTTCGTGAAGTGACTATAGGCGTACAACTCAATTGAGAAACGGGCTAAGGCAAAGGCCGCACTACGGCTAAACCGCAGCGGTTTTTAACAGCAAGACTTTTTTATCAAGTACATTATCAGCCGCCAGTGCAGCCGCTTGCATTAGTTTCACTTGGTTATAAACAGGGAGCGAAACTTTGGTGCCGATGACAGGCGTATGACGTCAAGCTATATACAGAGTGTTATTATCTAGATTTTACTTCATCACTAATAACAACTTATTGGCCTCTTTAGTTTACCGATGTTCACACTTGAGTTGAGACAGCAAATGGTATTTATAAATAATCTAATTGACTGTCATTGTCATATTAAAAAGAAAATTGTTGGAGACAATAAAATATTTTTTTTTGTTAATGTTCACAGCAAAAGTAAGGAATTTAGAAAAACATTTGAAAACCACCAAGCACATGGGACTTTATGTTTGAATTTTAAGCGTTCTGCATACTTTGAAATCCAACGACATTTCATTTAAGTAATGTTTTTCATTTACTTGCGGAAAGAATATTTTTCGTTAGAATTACATGACGTAACAAAATATTTTATTCATATCGTCTTTGTCATTATTTTAATATTTACATTATCATTATAGCATTATTAAGAATCAGTGGGGTGTCGCAATATTGTTTATATAAAAGCATCCTATATGTGAATTTACGTCATAATGACGTCACCGGCACCAAAGTTTCGCTCCCTGGTTACAAAATAAGGCGGTTTAGCCGTAATGCGGCCTTTGCCTAAGTATGACGTGCGGGGGAGAGGTACGAAAGATCTCGACTACATGTAGTCACCATCGCGCCTCATGGATACGCCGGTTCTTAATTAAGTTGTACGCCTATACCAATAATGCATTATCCAATATTGCGTTTAAAATATAATGGCTGTAGGTTTACGACAATTCACTCACTAACCATCTTACTTGTTACCTAACTATAAGAATAATTACGACAAGTGTATCTCAAAACTCATGTAACCTTACGTTTAAATCAGTTACTAATAGTTGTATTAAACAAACTGATAAACGCTACTAAGAGCAAACAATGTAAATATGTGCTTAAAGGCCCAGCCACACCGCCTGCGTGACGTGCACGTGCACGTGCGCGTTCGCTTTCTACGGCGTTGTATAGTGACATGACGTAATGAGAATTCATACTATACAACGCAGTGGAAAACGAACGCGCACGTGCACGTGCACGTCACGCAGGCGGTGTGGCTGGGCCTTAAAAGTCACAACATATCCTATCAACATAGCGTCAGGACATGTGATGATTGAGCCTGAATACAGTCGAGAAGCGACTCAGTGCTTACGATTAATCCAATAAGGCTTCTGTAAGTAACTTGAAAAAATCGAGACGTAAGATATTTACAAGTTCTACGTCGGTTACACCTCATAATAATATTAATAATTGGGATACACCTCAAAAAACCGCTCCTTTTTTATTGGAAGGATTAGCCTTTTATAACGATGTAACTTAAAGCAGTTCTTGATTAAGGGCCTGTTTCGCAACCGACAAGTAAATTTATCTGCCATTTAAAGTTAGCTCTCTCCTTGTCTATTTTCAAGTGTAAGAATGAGAAAGGGCTAAATTTATCTGTCAAATATGTTTTACTTGTCGATTGTGAAACAGGCTGTAAGTGTGTTATTGTTATTTATAATCATTTATTAAATAAACTTAACCTCGCCTACTTACTGCGCAAAAATGGCAGAGCTATTTGGAAAGACGTTTTTTATTATCTGTGATCTGTTTTTAAAGTCATTATAGACGAACGTCGTTCAAACATAACGTAAACAAACAATCGCAAAACAATATAATTTATAATTTCAGAGTATTTTAATTACCTAAACATAAATAAATACCGCACTTCCTGCATGACCCTTGTTTCTAGAATAGATTCACTGAGCACAATCACGTTAAATTTATTAATAAAGGATACTTCCAATCATGACTTTCTATAATAAAATCGAACGTAGGTGTTCGCTAGTTCTCTAAATTGTAGTAATAAGGTAAAATATTGGAGAGATTTCATACGTTTTTATAAAATTACGATAAAGGTTGATATAGCTCAATTCGGACCGCATTAAAGGGTCAAATGAAGGTCATTTCTTAATTGTAAAGACTGTAACATATACATATTTTAAATGAAACTGCAGAGATTAGTTCGAGAAGCTTATTCTTCGAAATGGTTTTGAAATTTTCATACATTGTTAAAAATGGGTGTATCCCAATTGGTTTTGACGGTATGTGTGTGTGCTGTAAGATATGTAACACGTACGGAATGAATGCTCATCTGTCGTTTGCGGAAGCTGCCGCGCGGCGACTCCTCAGTGTCCACGGGCGTCGGCTCCGGCGTGCGCTCTTCCTCCCCGCGAGACAGCAGCTTCGCGAAGTCCAACCCCGAAGCACTCAGCGTTTCGAAACTACCCGCTGCCGCTATAGCGCCGTTTTTCAATATTATTATCTGTAAAATTTAATTTCCTTAGTAAATAAGTATAAACTAACACACAACTGGAGACTAGTATGCAGGGACCGGAACCGCTTACCACTAATAAGGTTTTCGATGGGGTAATCACATGGTACAATAATGTAAATACTTCTTCCGAAAAGCAGTGGTCTTGAGACTGGACACGTACTACATCATAACCGGTGGCAAAAACTTTAAACACGAGGTATTTTTTAAATATTCAGTCGAAGATCACAATCTGGTACAAATGGAACGGGAACATCCTACGATTAGCATGAGAACGGACCGAAGTAAAACGAGACCGAATGATCAAGACCTCAAAACTATATAAAATAAACTCGACGACGACGCGCTGGCCTAGTTGGTAGTGACCCTGCCTACGAAGCTATCGCAACTGGGTTTAAATTCCGGGAAGGGCAGATATTTGTGTGATGAGCGCGAATATTTGTTCCTGAGTTATGGATGTTTTCTATGTATTTAAGTATATTTCTCTATACATATAAGTATTTATATCGTTGTACAAGCCTAGAGCTTAGTTTGGGACTAGGTCAATTGGTGTGACATTGTCTCCTGATATTTATTTATTTATTTATTTTAAACTCGCTATTCTGTTCGTCCGTTCGTTCGTTCGTCGTTCGAACGTAGTGTAGGACGCCCTCAGACTAGGTGGAGCGATGATCTTCGCAAGGTGGCTGGCAAGAGCTGGATGAGAGTGCCCATGCAATGGGAGAGGCCTATGTCCAGCAGTGGACTAATATAGGCTGATGATGATGATGATGATGATGATGATTCTGTTCGTCCGTTTAGTTCTTATAAACTGCTCAGTAGATTTTGATGTGGTTTCGACAGTCATCCGGAAAAAATCAAGGCGGGCCGCTTGTTGTACTTAATGGCACATTAAGTTTCTTGCGGCGCTTGTTCTTAAAAGCGGCCTGCTCTTGTGAAGAGCTGCTAGTATTCTAAGCATGTGAAGGTGCCTACTGGGCCTATTTAGAGAATAAGCATTTTAAAATTATACTTACGACCCGACCTCGCGTCGCTTCGGTTTATTAAGTTTTTTGCAACTCCCGTACATAAACCAGAATTTATTATACATAAAAACAAATCGTTATTTGATTTGTAATTGAAGTTGTCCTTATTTGTGTAGTGGTAGTGTTAAAACGAGTGGCCACTGGGTGATGAACATACCCCGCAATCAAACTAGCAAATCAGTAGCAGATTTACGTCACTATCTACTACAAACAAATAAAAATACAATGCTATATAAATCATCAATTTAATTTTTTTTAATATTTAGTTTTGAAACATTGCTATGTTTATCTGTTGCCAAATAAAGATCAATGTTTTTTTTTTTTGGAAAATGTTAGTATTACATGAAATGAAATACAGTAAATTTTGGTATCTTTTACCTGTAAACCTGGTTTATCTATTAAAAGAAAATCTAAATGTGAAGAGAAACCATCTACCTTTTCTTGGTGGCTTCTACTAGCTAAATGTTTGACCACGTTGTGTTTCTTTGATTTTACAAAAAATATTTTGTTCGTTTTTTTCCAGTACACCAATATTTTCAAGCAATAAAGATTCCATATTAATATTTGATTGAAATACGGAAAATACGTGATTTCATAAACAAAATGACAGACACATTGAAACGCATTTAACGATGATGACATGACATTGATAGAAAATTCAACCAGGTTATATCAAAAGAAGGTCAGTAAGGTTGTCATTAAATTGTATTAATCATACGTACAATAAAGTAAGAAAATGATTCATCGTAATCGCGAACCCTAACATAAAACTATCATATACGGGTTTTGCTACCTCCGTTGCGGGGTCTGGTGATGAATACTCCAACGCGCAAGACATTCGACTTATTATTGTAGGCGAAAAATTTAATGGCCAGCAGCAGGCAGTCGCACGCTGCGAGACGGCGAGCCGAAGTCTGCCGAAGGTGAAAAGAGGGAGGCGATCAATAGGGTCACACCCGATTAGTGCTTAATGCTTAAATATTAAAATTGCCGTTACTCCAATGGATTAAAAACCTAACGTTACGGTAACACAATTATACAGAAACCATAAAGAAATTTTGGGTGAAAATTTGAGTCAAAACTTGTAATGTCACGGATTATGGATACTGTCATGTCGTACGGTATTCTGGTTTGGGGTAAGGCAGCTGACATACAAACTATATTTGTGTTACAAAAAAGGGCCATTCGTTCTATTTACAACTTAAACTCCCGTGACTCTTTAAGAGAACTTTTTAAAGAAATTAATATCTTGACTGTAGCGTCTCAATTTATTTATGAGAATATTGTTTACGTTATTAGGAATTTAGATTATTTCACCAAAAATTCTGATATACATAATTTAAATACCAGAAATAAAAATAAAATCGCTATCCGCAAAAATCCGCGTCCGTAAAGTATATAAATCATTTGTTGGTCAATGCATTCATTTCCAAACACCGGATTGACTGGGGCAAAAATGTAGCAGTGCTAGTGATTCAGTAAATGTCGACTAAGTTTATCGATATCGATAAAAAGCAATTTCTTAATACCTTTTAATTATGTGCAAAACTCTTTTATTTACACTTATCGCAACTATAAACAACCGGTATCTGACATTGACTCTGGACTAGAGTCACTTTTGACGACCATTGAAATTACATTAAATAACCAATTCATTCAGTACAACAATATTCTTTAGCATTCCGACGAATTGAGAACCTTTTTGTTTTTTTTAAGTCTGTTACAAATGCGTCGAAAGAAAAGATATCGTTTATCTTCATGGAAAGCTGATCATTCAGATATAGAAGTTAAAGGTACGATACGACTTACTTTTGCAAGAAATGTAAGATCCATATGTCACGAAAAAAGTTGTCGATAAACTTAGTCGATATTTAATGAATCACTAGCACTGGTAATTTTTTGCCCCCGTCAATCCGGTGTATGTTCATTTCTTTAATAAATTACCTGACGAAGTTTTAAAGTTACCCTTTCCAGCACTTAAAAATGACTTGAAATGGTCGTTAATGTCTAAAGCGTATTATAGGATCGAGGTCTATCTAACAGACAAAAATGCATGGCCTAAACCCGAAACTTAGTCAATAATAATTTATTCAAATGCAAAATCTTTATCTTGTCTAGGGGACACCGTTGATGTAGGAAAACATATCGAAACTTTTATGTGGTCGTCTCGCACCATCTTATATACACATAAGTATGTGTTTTTTTTCTCTCTCCCTATCTCTCCCGTAAGATTCTTAATTGGCATGTTTTCCTGCTGAACTATGCATGTTATTTGATACTATAATTAATTTAATATTTATAGCTTTATACAGGGTGTCTGGAAAACCTTTGGAGATATTTGGCGCGGTAATAGTTCGCACGATTCTGATCACGGGGGCATGGTTCATTTTTGTTTCTGTTAAAGTAAAAAAAAAGAAGGTTTAATTATATTCATTTTGTTACTTGATGTACCGCAGCCGATATCTTGACCTTGACATTTTGATGTTGATACTACTCCAAACGTTCGTAGTAACTAACGTCAAAACTCCAAGTTCAAGGTCAATGGCCTGAGACCATACCTACGTTATTTACATGGTATGTAAACAAACAGTTCGCCCCATGTAAACAAAAATCAAGTTAACATTTTAAAAAATAATGATACATTTTAGTGAAATTTACTGTATTTTCATTTTTTCAATTGGAAGACTAGCTCGTTTTAAATGTAAATTCACTAGATCTCTTGTTTATGCTTTGCCAAGGGTGATCATATCGTCCGTCTTGTCGAGATCTAACCATTTAGATACCAATGTTTTCTGCTCTAAAGTGGCCCATATAACTGGTTTAAAGCAAAAATAATTACGACTTGAATATTTGAAAATAACATAATTTAACAATTACATCCAATGACAGCCATAAATTCATAGTCTTCTAAGAGTTCGGATAGACGATGGATATAAAGGTTGTCGCATAATTCATTACAATTTATGATGATGTCACACTTACCATAGAGAAATAAATTTACCAACCTTTTGCAGGCCATGGAACTTACGTAGTACAGCACGATAGCTCTTAGAAGGTGCTTCGGGTTTGTACTTCTCTCTCACTCGCTCGTAATAAGAGCGTAGGTATGGGAGCGAGAGACAAGTTCAAACACGAAGCACCTTCTAAGTGCTCACACAAAACAGGTTATATCAACATCCTTAGTATCCGCGGCGTTTTTTTTAAGTGTTTTTAGCCAGGATCTGGCATTGTTCTTTGGTAACATGATTCAATGATGTCGAAAAGTCAATTAAATTTAATGCTTGTTTAGTGAAGTGTTGTCTTACTGCCGCACTCAGAGACGTCAATTAAGTTTAATGCTTGTTTAGTAACGTGTTGTCTTATTCTATTGCTATAGCAAACAAAATGACAGACGCAACTTTAATCAAGCATTAAATTTAATTGACGTCTCTGAGTAAATGATGGTTGCTACTTAAGAATACTGTAGTGTCACCACAAGGTGTCACCACGTTGATCTCTTCTTACGAAGCTATCCTAAAAGGGGTGATATACGGGCGAGTAAGTACCGTACCGGCCGTACTTTCACGACATTTGGGCATTTCCAGAAAAAGTGTACCCAATTAAGGACTGAAATTAAGGAACTTTACTTTGTCAGTTTTGTGACGAAAATTAGCTACCCATTGACGGCCGCCAAAACTGACAAAGTTAAACTTCCTTAATTTCGTACACTTTTTTGTGTGTAGTCCTTAATTGAGTACACTTTTTTGTGTAAATGCCCAAGTACGGCGTACGTACTCGCCCGTCTTCACCCCTTTATGTTTTTCTTTCTTCCAGGATACGAATATCTTTCAACAAGTTCAACAACGCGTATGATGCCAGCTTTAAATCTAATTCTGATAAAACGTAACGTGTACCTAGGGACGATTTTATTTTTACATAAGAAACCTAAACCTCTTTTCACAAAGAGTTTTCAATGGTACAAGATTTAAAAAATTACTATGTCAAACTGTCAAAGCACAATCACAAATTAATGTTTGTTTTATAATTGTGTTCTTTAATTGTAGTAATCCCTGGATAGTGGTACAAATCAATAAAATAAATTCATGATTCATGATCGTTAAAGAAGTTTGATGTAAGTACGTGTAAAAGTGCTATTTTAGCTGTGAGAGAAGTTAGAAGAGTACGTGTAAAAATCGTGATCGTAAGTTTAATTTTTAAATTATTTCACATAATAGCCCTTATCAGAGACCGTCTTATCATTCACATTACGGAATAATGTGTCAGTTTTCTAAACACCATGGAGCTTTTGACCATGATTAGAAACAATGATGTAGAAATAAGGAACAACTTGTTTATTTACATTACGTTGTGACCAGGGATCGTAAAATGCGAGCAAAATTCATTGAAGTGCTAGGGTTGTCACTTATAATATAATCGAATAAATTAAATATGTATGGAGGAATGTGTTTATACTTATGAAAGCACTTGTTATCAATATGGTAATAAATTGCCGCTATCAGTGTTCATGGTTTATCTATAATGTTAAACTAAATCTTATTAAAATTGATAAGCACATTGTCTATAGATTTACGAGTATAATCTTGTCATGATTGTCAATCTCATTGTAATATTTGCATTGTCTTGCCATCTTATTTGCAAAAATTATTACTTACTATCCCAAGAGTAAAATTGGGAATTATTTGATATGAAATTGTAAATATAATAAAAAAATATACCAGCCAGTAAACTGAGCTTCGGATTGTGTTCAATTTCATCAGTAAAAAAAATATGTAATTGTATTATTTTAGTATCCAATATTTTACATAAATTTAGAACCATCGCCAACCCTAACTGGTTGTCATACGTCATTTCAATGAATTTTGCTCGCATTTTACGATCCCTGGTTGTGACACATGTTATGAATGAAGTAGTTAAGATGGGGCACACTGAGAGCATCGTCAGGAAAGGCGATGATAAATTAGCCTGTAACTCAGTCAAATATTAACTTTAAAAAAAGTTACCAATATAGGGATCCAAATCATCCACCCTATCCACTGTTAAAATTTCTCCAAAGGTTTTCCAGACACCCTGTATAATGCTAGACTAAGTAGTACCATTGTAATAAGAAATATGTTTAAAAAATTACTGACTGCTGAGTTTCTTGCGGCGTTTCTTCTCAGCAGTGGTCTTCTCTTGGGAAGCGCTGGTAGATTCTTGACGTGTAAAAGTGCCCGTGCGGCCTACTTACTGAATAAATTTCTTTTGTTTTTTTTTATCTTTTTATCTTTTATGTTGCCAGTTTCACTTCAAATCGCGCCTTTATGTTTTCTTACGAATTAATTTTACCGATATTGTGTTAAAAAAAATATCTACTATAAACTACATCACTTGCACGCTATCAACGAATAGGGAATAATCATTACTTTCTTTTCACAGATTCAATAAAATATTTTTTTTTAATGCTATAAAAATAATCAAGATATAAGCCAACAGAGACTTGTTCGTGCCTATTTCTAGCAAAAACAGAATTAGACGTGGAGTTTATTTGGCCGACCTGTTACAAGACATCACAGTGCATATCGGATCTCTCTGTCTAATTAGCAGTTTAAAATGCTTGTATCATCCGTATTTCTTGGGCGATTTTATTTTTCACTTTTGGTGATCTAATTTACGGTATTTTCGTATTTTGTCGATTCAATAAAATATTTTTTTTGAATGCTATAAAAATAACCAAGATATAAGCCAACAGAGACTTGTTCGTGCCTATTTCTAGCAAAAACAGAATTTGACATGGAGTTTATTTGGCCGACCTGTTACAAGACATCACAGTGCATATCGGATCTCTCTGTCTAATTAGCAGTTTAAAATGCTTGTATCATCCGTATTTCTTGGCCGATTTTATTTTTCAATTTTGGTGATCTAATTTACGGTATTTTCGTATTTTGTCGAGATATACGATTTTAAAAATCTGTGCATATACCCAATTATGTAATATAGCTTCTGCCCGCGACTTCGTCCCCGTGGAATAGTTACTTTGGGATCACGCTAACTATAACCCGAGACTTTGTTAACGTAGAAGGTTGAAACATTCTTCATTGGTGCTCCGCTCCTATTGCTCTTACCGTGATGATTATACCTAGATATTTTTGTAGCATGAACAACATGTGGTTAGTGCTTGACATATTTATAATATCGACAAACCTGTTATCGATAACCACCACTTCAACGTCATAGAGGAAATCGAACATCATTTCTTTATTAAATACTGGAAAGGGACCGAATCTTAAGTACCTGAAACCGACGTGCGTGTATGACTCGATGTATGAATGTGGAAGAAGCGAAAGACTTATGGGGATTGTAGCGGGTGGAAAGAAGTAGACTCTGCCTACCCCTCTGGGAAACAGGCGTGATTGTATGTATGTATGTTTTTATGCATTTCATTATATAGTTATTAAAAACATATTCACAATGCCCTAAAACCCAGGGAAGTGCCTTATAAGAACATAGCGAAATCATCTCATTAAGGAAAAATTACTGTCACATGTCATATAACAACGTGGTGCGTTATAAAATAAAAGAATAACAACAAAACTATCAGTTTATTAATATTTTACATACTTCAGTGAAAATCACTCTGACATTGAATTGGTACTTATCGATAACAGGATTGTCAATGTTTTTATTATGTCCAGCACTCACAACACGTCGTTCGTGCTACGGAAATCTCCAGGTATAGTGATGATATATATAGCCTATAGCCTTCCTCAATAAATGGGCCATCTAACACAGAAATAATTTTTCAAATCGGACCAGTAGTTTCTGAGATTAGCGCTTTCAAGCAAACAAACTCTTCAGTTTTACAATATTAGTATAAATGGAGTTAAAGTGGAAACTTACATGTTTATTTACCAAACTGTTTAAATCTAAAACCCTTCGGTTGGCTTCGCGCGGTCACGTAGAAATGTATACAAAACGAGCTAACGTTACTTGCTACCTATTGATGATAGACATGGCAATACCTGGTCTACGTCCCGCAGGAATAGCAGCTGGTGCGTGACAAGCACGCGCGTGGCGTGGCGCAGGTAGCCCGTGAGGCAGCTCTCGAACAGGTGCCGGCCGACGTGTGCGTCCACGGCCGAGAGCGGGTCGTCCAGCAGGTAGATGTCGGCCCGCTTGTATACTGCTCGGGCTAGGGAGATGCGAGCGCGTTGTCCTGACAGAAATCAAAAATTGTTGCCCATTAATTAAAATCTAATAACCAAACACCGGATTGACTGGGACAAAAATGTAGCAGTGCTAGTGATTCAGTAAATGTCGACTAAGTTTATCGATATCGATAAAAAGCAATTTCTTAATACCTTTTAAATGTGCAAACCTCTTTTATTTATACTTATCGCAACTATAAACAACCGGTATCATACATTGACTCTGAACTAGAGTCACTTTTGACGACCATTGAAATTACATTAAATAACCAATTCATTCAGTACAACAATATTCTTTAGCATTCCGACGAATTGAGAACCTTTTTGTTTTTTAAGTCTGTTACAAATGCGTCGAAAGAAAAGAGATCATTTATCTTCATGGAAAGCTGATCATTCAGTTATAGAAGTTAAAGGTACGATACGACTTACTTTTGCAAGAAATGTAAGATCCATACGTCACGAAAAAAGTTGTCGATAAACTTAGTCGATATTTAATGAATCACTAGCACTGGTACATTTTGGCCCCCGTCAATCCGGTGTATGCTAATAACGTAGTGGTCGTATTTCATTAGTACAGCAACTTAAAGTAACTATTAGTTCTTAATCAAGACGATCAAATGCATTTTTTTTCGATTATTCATAAGGTTATTTGAGTATTCACTAAGAGCGGAGGCGGCGCATTGCCGCACGTTTACATACTAGAAACCGCTCCCAAAGCGTGGCGGAGGCGTTTTCGGTGTTGGATCACGCCGCAATGCCGTCTCATGTTTTAGCAAAATAAATGCTTTTTCTCCCACATGCTCGGAAATGTTAACCTTATTGTTATAAAATCAGCCTGCAAAGTTCCAGGTCCGTGCAAGAAAATAAAGTTTTTTTATGTACCAACGGCCGCGACCGCAAAAAATTATGAAGATTAATAAGATACCGCGTATTTTACTTTTTAAAATCATGTTTGGACTAGGATAACTAACTCCAAACGGCCAAACACTCGAACAATCAAAGTTCTTCCATGTTAATTTCTATTTTTTAAATGTCATAGACTAAAAGCTTTAACCTTTTCGCACAGAGTTTACAGCGTATTTAAGTGTATCAAATAGTTTTACATATTGCGTTCATAATTTTTTATTATAATTTAAACATTTCAAGTTATAATTTGTGGTTCCATTTAATGGTATATTTCAGTTCCATACTAGTTAAGTCATACCTGATTCTAATGTATATGGAATTATGAATTTAGCCGATGAAGATGGCTGGATGTTCTTATCTTTCAGGCAAATTTTGGGAATGTTATTAATATTGTTAACAATTGCGTTATATTTTCTCGCATTGTTGGAGAAAAGCACTATAAGAGCCTCAGCCGGGAAGGGCGGTTGTTGGACTCTTAAAATAGCTAACTTATACTCGTCTCGCAACGGCCTTTTTCCCGGCCTTCAGTAATATACTATATTGAAATTTAATGCGGCACTGAAACAAGTCTCCTAACTAAGTTAGAGCAAATGTACCGAGTGAGACATTACCTCCGCTGAGGCTGACGCCACGTTCGCCGACAATCGTCTTGTCTCCGAGCGGGAGCAGCGAGAAGTCGCGGTCGAGCGCGCAACGCCGCACCACCGTGTTGTAGCGCGGCCGGTCCATTGCTTGCCCGAATAGGATGTTCTGCCTAACGCTGCCTGCAAACAACCCGATTATACCATCCGTTCAATCATGCAATCAGCTTGTATCTACCGACTGCTGGGAGCAGGGTTCTCATCACGCCACACCACTCGGGCCTGCGCGCTCGCGATCTCCCGACTTTTAAGTCAGGGGAGAGGGGAAATAAGTCTTAACGATAAACGCTCCCCTGAATGCGTCGAAAAGTATGTTGTGTACAGGGTGTTAGGTAATGAGTGGATAATCCTTGAACTACGGATAGAGGGCACTTAGGACGTTATGAAAAAGCTAAAATAGGTCTAGTAAAAGTCGCACGGTTTTCGAGATATTTGGACTTTTAATCGGATTTTTTGTCATTTTTCCTTATGTCCATGTTACGAAAAACCCTTAATTTCATGTATTAATTCATATTTTTTTAACTTTTTTCTTGCATGGTTAGAATCACTATGAACTAAGGAAGTTTTTAAAGCTACATGCCAAGTTTTTTTCATGACAACTTTTTGAGTAAACTCACTAAGTTACTTTTTCCATACTAAGAAATCCCCGCGTTTGTTTTTCACGTAGTATGGAACAACAAACTTTGTGCGTTTACTCAAAAAGTTGTCATGAAAAAAAACTGGGCATGTAGCTTTAAAAACTTCCTTAGTTCATAGTGATTCTAACCATGCAAGAAATAACGAAAAAAAAATTGAATTTATACATGAACTTAGGGCTTTTTCGTAACACGGACATAAGGAAAAATGACAAAAAATCCGATTAAAATGTCCAATATATCGGAAACTATTAACAATTGCTGAACATATATGGGGGTTAAATCGATAGCTTGTGAGCTGCTCTATCAGCCCTATTCGGGTTATCCACTATTTACCAAACACCCTGTATACTGCATCAAACAATTATTTAAATTAGCATCAGTGGCGTCTTAGGCACTGGTCCCACCGCCGGCGAGTAAGCGATGAACTATCGGCGATTTTCTCGCCCAAGAAACGAACAAAAGATAATCGCTCCCGTGTAAATAAAAAAGAGATATATATTTATAGTTCATCGCTGGCTGTTCACACTGCCGGCGAGGACTCTCTCTACTAGTTTAGCGAAACAAAAGTATAGATCCCATGTTAGTAAAAGAGACACAAATATTAATAGTTGGTCGCTGCCTCTACTCGCTTCTCGTTTATCGCCGGCGGTGGGACCAGTGCCTTAACGATAGCATATCGACACATAAGCATAAAGCAGGGGTCGCATTATTTTGGTACCGATGACGTCAATTTGCATACCGGTGATTAAATATGAAAGACTAGAATAGGGAATATGCATGGATTTTTACCTACCTATATATAAATATATAGTACAGTCACCAGCAATAATAAAATTTCACGGGACAATTCAATTTTAAGCAGCGACTCGACGACTTCAAAAAACAATTGAATTCGAACAATTTCTTCCTTTCCATGTGTCCATTTCTTGTTTTCTGTGTCCAGTGTGTAATCTCCAATCAAGATATCTTAGATCACATAAAAAGACGTGTCAAAAAAAGAGTTCGTAAGTATTAGATCCCCGAAACTTTCAGCGCAGCTCTCGTACAGTACCTACCTTACAAGGGCAAACTGCCTAAAGGGTCTGGTACATGATCAACTTTTTAAGGCAATGTGTGGTCGGCAACTATTGCTGTCTTACTCTTATTTCGTATGTTAGAGCAAGATGCATAGGGTTGCCGGCCACACATTGCTGTGAAAATGTTGCTCGTCTAACCGGCCCTTAAGGAGAAGAGCGTGGAGCCCTTATAACTACTAATAGGAAAATTAATCTGATCAACTCTACTAAAATGGATGGAGTTATTTGGTAAAGTTACCGGCGAAGAGCCACGGCTCCTGGCTAGCGTAGGACACGGTGCCGCCGACGTGCACGGAGCCCGAGAGCAGCGGCAGCTCGCGGAGCAACACGTTGAGCAGCGAGGACTTGCCCGCGCCCACCGGCCCGATCACCGCGATCAGCCTGCGGACGGCAATGTATTACACATCTTACAGTTAAACCTGTACAGAGTCTTTAAAGGGCTTATACAGCAA
>OX335668.1:8362500-8527500 GCA_946894065.1 Acleris literana | reverse complement strand
TGCACTACGCTAACTAACGTTTCTATTCGATTCGTTTTTAAACAAATCGCGTCACTGGAAGATGACGTGATACGAAAAGTCACGTGGTCTACCAGTGACGCGATTAAAAACGAATCGAATAGAAACGTTAGTTAGCGTAGTGCATCTTGTTTGAGCCCTCTGTAAACCGTAAGTGTTCCTTTGCTGTAGCTAGCTAACTAAAAAATATTCTCCTTATGTAATAGTTCATTGTTGCTGCGTTTATCTGTTTATCGTAGATTCAAAAATCGCAATATAATAACTATTTTATTTCGGAATCATTTTCGCACGTCTTATTATTTTAAAGTAGGTGCACAGGTACCTAGTTAATGACTCTGAAGCTATCATTGCGGAATCCTATAACGTATTGAATATTGGATAGATGATATTGATATTCAAATCTTTAAAGAAAACTGTTAGAGCATCTAGCAATATTCCTTTGTATTTTGTGGCTGTTTTATTAAGGTTCCTAAAAGTACTTTTATTTCCATTTTTCTTTCACTAGGTATTTAATAAAATGATAAGGTTTATTTTATTAAATACCTAATGGAAGACGGGAAGTCAAAGAGTAAAAAAATATACTTAATAAGAATTGGTGAATTCTGACACTTTTTAAGCGATTATCACAAAATTAAACATGTACAGTCAAGGAATTTAATTTGTGACCCACCTTAGGTCCAAAGTCAATCTGACATTCTACAGCAATAAGGTTGAGTTTCCTATCAATTACAAATGACTTGGCATCTCTAATGACAATGACATCTTCAAGCAGATTTTCTTTTAAATGGGTAGCAAATTAACGTCCGTGACCGTACTACCTCTTAAGCAAATAAGTATAGATTTCATTGTTTTCTCTGTTCAAAAAATTATAAGATTTAATTTATCCGTCCCAATCTGCCACGTTTCCGCCTGGGTACCTGAGGTTATCTGGTTTTTATTTTAAGTATACTCTCAAGTCAGCGAAAACTGCTTTTAAGTTGACGGTCACATTGTAACTTATTAATAACCCGCTTCTGCCCGCTACTTCGTCTGCGTGGACTTCAGAATTTGATCTTACCAGGATGAATAATATACAGGGTGGTACGGTCAGCGTCATAAATATATATACGTTAACAAGGTTCCAGAAATATATACACCCTTATTCCTACGCAACAGAGTCGTGTTTACATATTTTTGCAAGTTTTACTGTGTCTATATATTTGATGCTGACTGTACTCGATAAAATGTACATATTGGAAGGGATGAAATTTTAGGTTAATTTATAGGTAAAACAATTTATTAAAAATTTTTTTAGCCACTTTTTTTTTCTTACATTTTTTAATAAATTATAGCAGAAATGTCATTTTGTTTTCATAAAAACACGATTTTCTCAAAATTTTGTAGATATTTAACTATTTCTTTTTGCTTATTATTATTCCTCGTTTAATTTTAGATCTAAACACGTTAAAAAAAATTGTAAAATATCTGCAAAGTTTTGAGAAAATCGTCTTTTTATGAAAACAAAATGATATTTTTGCAGTAATTTTCTACAAAACAAGCAGTTACCCAGTATTTTTTTGTTATTGGTTTAATATTGTTATCATTTATTATAAACCTAACTAATGTTAATACTATGCATTTTGTTTTATCTTTTTTGGGCTATTAGATCAAAACCGTCACAAGTAAGTGTACTACCCAAACTTTATTAAAAAGTAAGACAATCTGTAAAAAAAAAACCAGCCATACATTGTTTTACCTATAAATTAACCTAAAATTTCATCCCTTTCACTATGTACAGTTTATCAAGTACCACCCTGTATACATATATAAGTTTGGCCTATCCGAACCGAGAACGAAATATAAGTAGCGCTGTATAGGGAAAATCGCTTAACCACCCAGTGACTTTGACCACACCGAGGCACCAGTTCTATACAGTTTTAAATCAGAGCTAGCGCCAGCTTCTTTAGTAACTTTTGTGTATGCACACCTCAATAAATAGGTACAAACTGAAAGGACAACAGGATGACAAATATAAACAGAAATAAAAACACACTATTCATACATGGCTGGATGAGATTTTACCTTTTGTATTTTATTACTCCTCCAAAGTGTCACCGATTAATGTGATTTTCCGTAGGAATGAGATATTTTTTCGGAATAAAAAATATCCTGTCCTATTCCAGGACCTAAGTTATTATGAGTGCCAAGTTTCATCCCGATCCGTTCAGTGGTTGAAGCGCTTTTTGTCTTGATCGCTCCAGTTAAGGTGTGTTTAGACCAGTGATCCCCAAAGTGGTCTATATGGACCCCCAGGGGTCTACGACGACATGCAAGGGGTCCATTCGAGCGGAAAAAATAAATGGGGGTCCACGCGATGAAAATGGGGGTCCACGATAGTGGATCCCATTTAAGCAGGTCATGACTTTAATTTTGGCTTTCCATTAATAATAATCCTTATTCATACACAGATAGTAGGTAACTACTTACTTACGTAATATTTTCTTATAAATATGAAAATAAACAAATATTATCTATATAAATTATTTTTCAATATTTCTGTTTGTAGTTTTTTACTTTGTAAAAAATATTTCCTGCGCTAAATTTTCATTGTAGTCTGTGTCAATTTTTAGCTGGCTAGACCTCCAACGTTATTCGCGCAAAAAATCCCGAAGATTTTTTGCTTATGTTTAAGTGATGTGTGATAACGTAAATATTAGGTTAGCGGGGGTCCACCCAAAACCCAAAACAAATGCCAAGTGGTCTAAGAGACAAAAAAGTTTGGGGACCTCTGGTTTAGACCAAGCGAACGAGTGCTCTAGAACATGTTTCGTCTTTATTTTTAGGAAGAAAACGTAGGTAAGAGATAAAAGATTAAAAATTTAGTGTACGTGCTCTGTATTTGCCTCCTACTCTATGCTGTCGTGAGTCTGCCATTACAGCTTTGTTTTGCTACCCGCGGCTTCTCACCTCTTTATAACAAAATCTCACTAACAGTAATCCCGCAAACCGTCTTATACATTACTGGCTAAACTTTACGTTGTCATTTACTAACAAGCGAGATGCACCGATCTTAAATGAAATAAACTGTTACATTTTGAGACGGCGACTTTGAGATAAGTCGCGGTAGAGATAGGAAAGTGCTGAATGAATGCTCCTAGAATGTTCCAAAAAAAAAGGAAAAGAAAAGTAGTTTCATCAGGTGTATACCAACCGCACAGATTCACGATGCAACATAATGAATAAAAATCTTTGGGTTCGGTCTAGAATTTGCACCGTATGTGTAAACAAATACGTATTAAACATGTACAGATTTACTATGACTATAGTAACTGCATCCTGCGACTTGGATGTTTTTTTAAGAACTTAAGTATGTAATTTTATACATCTACTTATATCTATACATAGTGGCCAGTTTTTTAGTTTAGTTTATATTGTGCCAGTTTTGTATTTCTACGTTTTTATGGAAGCTGTTTTCGGAATAAAATTATATCATCCCAATTCAATTCATAAGCATCTCGTCTATATCTATGTCGTCTAGTATCCTAGTACCCATGGCACAAGACTAGAGCATAGTTTGGGTCAATTCAATACATTTTAAAAATTTCCGATTTTTTTTACGTTAGCGGTCTGATAAATGAGTTTTGTTCTAAATTTTTATCTTCTCGTTCTCTATTTTTGTTTTAATATTGCCATATTGAAATTTTACATACCCGTATATTACTTCCACAATTAAAACGGATCGAATGACACCTTATATGTTAAAATCCGTCAAGAAGTTTAGGCTGCAGCGCGGGCCCAGAAATAGACATACTTACATACGCTCAAAAAAACATAACCCTCCTTCGGGCAGTCGGGTAAAAAGAGAGTTCCGCTTGTATTACAAGTTTTTGGTCAACGGGCCCCAGCTCGCAAATTAATACCGTAATGAGTGTAATTATAAAAGTTTGGACCTTATTGGTGGTTTACATTCATTTGGCATAAAATTGATTGACATAATTCATCATTTGGCATAATCATCATTTGGCATATTGTTATAAAATAAACCTAACCTAACCTAATGGGTTCTATTCAATGATATTTTAAATAATCCTGAAAAGTATACGGTTTGAGAAAAAAATACCTACTGTATGCCAAATGATGAATTATGACAATCAATTTTATGCCAGATGAAGGGAGCCGCTTATTGGTACGTCAGTAAGACCATGTTGTTATTTCACCAATTGCTCACTCTAGAAACGAATGGTTCAGATAACCAGTTCAGTCACTCTTGCCAGTAATATGTTAGAGCGAGCGCGTGTATCAGCTGTCCCCGCACCAGCTGTCACTTCAGCCGTCAACATCATGCGCCCGACAGCTCTGACACAATTTTATTTTTAGTCTTTGATTGTTCTTAATGGATAGACATATAATATATGAATTTATATGACGGCGCGTGTGGTTTGAGAGCGAGTAGACATACTGTTTAGTTATGGTCCTGCTCAGTCTGACGTAACTCGGGCACTGGGCCTCTACTTTCATAGTTCGAACGTTACGCTTGCTCCGTCACTTTCCCTCGACTTCAGTACGATGGGCGAGTGAAAGGAACGGAGTATCCATTAGCACTATTGTGGTGTTGGGAGTAGGATCCCGGACGTGCGTCGCCATGTTTGACACTCTTGTTCTAGACTTCGCTGGTAAAACTGGGTCGTGAAACAGGGTACGCCGCGAGCGTGATAGTTTGGTATTTGGCCTTGGCACCCTATGCCCCTGGAACGTCGTCAGGCGGATTTCTTATTAACTGACTGTATTTTGATAATTAAACGAGACATTGTGAAACATCCAGAAAAGGCTTTTGGTTCTCCTTCCTCGCCTACACCTAAGTTCGACCATCGTGACGCTCCCGTTACCCAAAGATGAGGAGGAGCTTACATATATTTTTAATTTTTATCTTCTTGGTAGTTGGTGTGGACCCGAATAACCAGGCAGTGAGAACTTTTGTCATGTCATTATAAAAACTGTGGAAGTGTTCTGTTTCAGCTTGTAATCAATAGCAATAGTTTAACGTTATGTTGACACGATACTCTCTATCAAGCCTGAAAAAACAATTATTTTAATATTGTTAAGTTGCTGGTGTTTACGGGCGGTGATGATAACTTCGGGTTACCTTTGTTTGGCCAAAATATTTTTGGTCAAATGTATCATTTCCCAATGGCGAAATGATACCTTTGGCCAAACATATTTTGACCAAACGGCAGGCCCCCGATAACTTCCCATCAGGTTTAGTGACAAAATCCTTCATCTCATATTTTATTTTTAAAGTTTTTCAGTGGTATCTTACATAATTAGAATAATTACGAGTCAGCGAAGTTTTTAAACCTATTTGCCCATATTATTTTTATCAACTGTCTTAGTAATGGCATAAAGTTGTTTTTTCTATACATAGTAAAAACAAACACTGGGATTCCTAGTATAGAGAAATAAACTTTATGTTATTACTTAAAAAGTTGATTAAAAATAAACGAGCAAATAGGTTTAAAAACTACGCTGATTCGTAATGAACTAATAATGTAAGTTACCACTGACAATCTTATGAAATAAAACATGAAATTAATGATTTTTCGTGACATGGACATAAGCGAAAATTACAAAAATTCAAACTAAAATGATCAATATCTCCGAAACTAGCCAAAATCGCTGAACATACATAGGGGTTAAATCGATAGCTTTTTGGCTGCTCTATCAGCCCTAGGCGCGTTAACGTTGAGTTTTGGGACACCCTGTATATTTGGTGCGTCGAGTTCAAGAACGTGTTATATGTTGATTAAGAGAATCACGTACCAAAGGCCTCTCTGTCAAAGCTGCGTTAAAGCAGAGGTCCCCAAACTTTTTAGTCTCAAAGACCATTTAGCATTTTTTTCGGTTTTGGGTAGACCCCCAGCTTACCTAATATCAAATAATCTTCGGGGGCTTTAGCACGGATACAATGGAAGTTCCAGCCGGCAAAACACAGGCTACAATTAAAGTTTAGTGCGGAAAAATATTATTTACAAAACTTACAAGCACAGAAAATAAATACACACGTCATTTAAATAGAAACATATGTGTTTATTTATATATTTATAAGAAAGTATTACATAAGTTTGTACCTACTATCTGTTTATGAATATGGATTATTCCATTAATGGAAAGCCGATATTAATGTCACGACCTGCTTAAATGTGAATTTTCATCTCATTGACCCCCATTATTATTTTCCGCTCACATGGACCCCTTGCTGGTTGCCGTAGACCCCTGGGGGTCGACATAGACCACTTTGGGGATCACTGCGTTAAAGCGACAAGGCCGAACTTCCGAAGTCACACTTCTACACACTACATGTATCTACATCGTCACAAATAAATAAATGCTGTAAGTATGCCCGGAAAAACAATAACACAATTGTTGAAATATCAAAGAAGAACAGTTTTTTTACACTATTAGGTACTGTTATTATTTCCTCGCAATCGAATGTATTCAGGTTCAAACCTAAACAAAAGCCTGCACGAAAGCTTTTGTTCCGCTGCTATACAGCCTGAGCATTCCTGGGATCCCTATTGAATTTATAAACACGAAACCTAGTCAAAGCTCTCTGTGATTGACTGCCATTGTCCAATGGAATATCAGGTAGTCCAGTACAATTTGATGCCTGACTGTAAAGCTATTACATGACTTCAGGTATCAGCATTCAATGGAATGTATTTTTCGGTGAACCGTCATTTAAGATACTTCGTTTCGTAATATTAATGATTTGGTTGTCAAGATAATAATCAGACTTACAAATTAACCGATACTTATATTATCTAGCCGCGATTAAAGTCGTATTTTTTTCCCACAGAAAAAATGTAAACCAAGTTACGTCACTGTCAAAGTGACATTTCAGGGGATCTCAAAGTTTGGGCCAGCATGAAATATAATATTAAGTTATCATTTCGCTAGTACCGTGAAATAAAAATAGATTTGTGAAATAATTTAAATTAAAATCGCACAAATGAGTCACTGGACAGCGATTACGACGGAAGCACTAATTGTGAAGCGAAGTGAGTGAAGTGACGTCTCACATCAATCAAGCGGTCCTCAACTTGTTGACACAGGTGTATCGAGTCAATGATACCAGTGCCATAAATAAATTAAGCATAAAAAAGCAGTTTTCTCGTTTTAAATGAATACAACAAAGAATTTATAGCAAAATAAAGTTTGCCATGAACATATTAAATTCTTCAATCTTGATTACAATATACATATAGTTTTTTTATAGAAAGTCGATTTCTTATAAATGTGTAAAGTATTAACATTTTGAATAATGCAAAGCACGAGTAAGTATTTGTTTCTGGGTCTTGGATGTTATTTACGTATTTCTCTATATAAGTGTGTTTATCATAGTCAAGTACCCATAGTACAAGCAGGGGCCCGTCACTCAACTGAGATAGCAACATAAATACGAAGTTATCCGACCAAAAACAATGTAAACGGATTATTCACCACATCTGTACTTCTCGGCTGTTTTTGTTACGTCCAACTTTATTTCCCCCAACACAACTGTTCGCATGTTACGCGCTAAAATATGTTTATCGGTCTCATGACCATAATTCAAGTTTCGTCTTACAAGTTCCTAAGCGAGGGTTGCCAACTAAATAATAAATTGTTTAGCATACAATATAATTATATGATAATAATGATTAGAGTTGCAAAATCATTGAAAACGCTAGGGTTGGTACTGCTCATATTTTTATTATATACCTACCTGTATAATTTGACGCATCTGGTTCTGATGTAAACTTCACAATTTACTCTATGGCCTTAGAAGGGGTTTTATTCTGTTTTTGAACTCCATAATTTGAAGGTGATTGTGTAATGATTAATGTCGTATACAATTTGTTTACTTCTTATTCAGTTAAAATAATGAATTTCCTAAATGATCTCGCTGGTTCGTAATAGTAGATTTATACGTCGAGGGGATAAAGCACTGTTTTATGCCACGGGCGCGATATTGAATCCTGAGCAAATGATGGACTCCAGATTTAAATCCCGTGCGTAGCGAGGGTGTTACGAGTTAATTCCTGAGCGAATTCAAGCTCGCCCAAGACGAAAACAGCTTTATCCCAAAGGAGAATACTCTACTTTTCTCACCTTTTGTTTTATTTTCTTTTTTTGCGTATATGGCTTGTAGTGGTCAGTTCGATTTTCAAATAAGTTCGGTTTGCTGTAGGTTTCTATGGAACAATTTTTCATACGAATTTAAATCTCATTATAACCCGCTCGTTAGCCGATGACTATAATGACTTAGGTACTTTAGGTGAGGTTTGCATGATATATAATTAGGCAAATTCAAGCATGTGGTGTGAAAATTCAGTTTATATAATATCTGTTCAAAAGACGGCAATGTTTTTCGTCATAAGCGTATTCAATAATAGTTTTCTACAGTCTATTTTTCTGTTACAGATAAAGACATGATACATTTGTGGCAATGCACTATACATTTAATGAAAGTATACAAATCTGTTGTTTTACCTGTAAACCTCTTTTCGGCAGCTTGTAAATAAAAGTTTTTAAAAGTTTTCACACGGCGATCATGAATTTGTGGAGAAATACTTTTTCGCAAAACTACCGATTACAAAATGTTTGGGGCCAGCCGGATGGGACCTGCCTCGCCGAGTCGATCAATCAATTTCGACATACATGGCAAAAGTATTTAACTGGTAATCATTAAGGAATGCTGCAACGCGTCTAAAGTAGTGTTTAGGGTTCCTTATTTAAAAACACTCACATACGCTCTTATTCAACTTCACGTTTGGAAAGTGTAGTATTAGTTCGTGCTAAAAGTCCCTGAACGAAGGGGTCCCCATCATATCGAAGGTTTTCATCTATTTAATAGTTATTTATCTACTACCGAATTAAAATAAAACTAGTTACTTGTCGTAAACGAATATTTTAAAGAGGACAGAGGGCTCAGACAAGATGCACTACGCTAACTAACATTTCTATTCGATTCGTTTTTAAACCAATCGCGTCACTGGTAGACCACGTGACATTTCGAATCACGTTATCTTCCAGTGACGCGATTGGTTTAAAAACGAATCGAATAGAAACGTTAAGTTAGCGTAGTGCATCTTGTCTGAGCCCTCAAATTTGTATTTTTGTGTGTTGGTAATGAATTAACTGAAAATCGGCAGGACCGATTTCAAAAAGTATTTTTCCATTAGAATACATTATCCCTAAGTAACATAGGCAACGTTTTATTCCGGAAAATGAGCGGCTCCCGTGGGATGACAAAAAATGAATTCTACGCGGACGAAGTCGCTGGCAGAAGCTAGTATTTTATTTAATAAAGCAGTTACCGAAACATACTTACCAACTGACCAGGTATAAAATCGTATTAAATAAATTAAATTAAGTACAGTTAAATATTTGTCATGGATAAACAACTAAACTTCGTAATTCTTACGATTATTTTAGGCAATATGATTCTCACCTGCGGCTGTATTTTTTTTCTGTAACTGCGAAATATTTCGCATTTATAGTACATCGATGGAAAGCTAGACATCCGCAGACGTGTTTGGTAGCAGACGTAGGTAGTCTGTCTGGCAAGTGCCATAAGTTTATTTTTATGTTTTAAACCATTATTGTAAAATAAGGGGTTTTATTATATACAAGGCGCTCTGTCGGTGAACGAGTGAACGAGTAACGCGTCACACAGGCGAGTTTAAGTAGTCCCTTCAGAGCGCACAAAACACATTTTAGCGCGGGCATTCTCAATTAGGCAGCGGCTTCTGTCGATATGATCGAACGTATAAGGCTGCCTAATTGAGAATGCTCGTGCTAAAATGTGTTCTGTGCGCTCTGACGGGACTACTCAAACTCGCCGGTAAGGCGCGTTCACTCGTTCACTCGTTCGACCGACCGAGCGCCGTTTTTAAGGGCATAAAACCAAAGAAAAAATTATTAAATAATGACGTTTCTGTCTCCTATTTTAATACGCATACGCATACAGATAATTCTAATCAATCAAAGCGTAGGTAAGCAATTAATTAAAATTGATTTAAACCTTCCTTGAAAAATTGTAACCGAGTTTTTTTTTTATATTCCTGAAAGTGAAATGTTACGGTTTACTTTAGTATTTCATGTATTACGGGTAAAATGTATTGCATATTGCATGTAACCTCTTCTATGACCTCTTAACAGAAATATATCGAATTACCAAGAACCTTGTATGTGAATTATTTAGGGCGTTATAGAGAACAGAGGGGTGATGATTGACCTTTTATTAAGGCACATGTCGTGCCTCGTCATCGTTCAAAATATTATATATAAAGGGAAAGATTAAAGGAAGGAGAGGCGGAGGCCAAAGAGAAGTTACATGGACCAAATTAAGCAGAAGGTTTATCTCGTGTCGTATAGCGAGGTGAAGGAGCTGTCAGAGAGAAGAGAAGACTGGAAACTACTTCACGGAGAAGAGTAGCGGGCCAAGTATGGTAGCGTTTATCGCGCGACAAAATGTGGATAAAGCATCCGTTACTCTCGTACTTATACGTGTCAAAAATGTATGCATATTATAGGCAGGCCCCCTGCGGACCTAGTATGGGTGCGTCTATATCGCGTGTCAAATGTGGATAAAGCATCCGTCACTCTGCGTACTTATTTACGTGTCAGAAGGTGACGGATGCCTTATCCACACTTTGTTACGCGATAAACACAGCATTATTAGGCCCCCTGCGGGCTTAGTATGGGTACGTCTATATCGCGTGTCAAATGTGGATAAAGCATCCGTCACTCTCGTACTTATTTACGTGTCAGAAGGTGACGGATGCCTTATCCACACTTTGTTACGCGATAAACACAGCCATATTAGGCCCCCTGCGGGCTTAGTATGGCTGCGTCTATATCGCGTGTCAAATGTGGATGAAGCATCCGTCACTCTCGTACTTATTTACGTGTCAGAAGGTGACGGATGCCTTATCCACACTTTGTTATGCGTTAAACACAGCCATATTAGGCCCCCTGCGGGCTTAGTATGGCTGCGTCTATATCGCATGTCAAATGTGGATAAAGCATCCGTCATTCTCGTACTTATTTACGTGTCAGAAGGTGACGGATGCGTTATCCAAACTTTGTCATGCGATAAACGCAACCATTTTTTTTTTGGTATTCGCCTGAAGTGCCAAAGACAAAAGTCCTTGCTTTTTTTTGCTTTTTGCTTTAATTACTTTAAGAAAAAGGGGCAGAGGTGAAAATCCCTTCCGGAGACCTGGGAATGAAGGGCCCAGGTACTGCCGGGCTCGCACCGGCTAAAAATACCAATGCCCCTATAACCAACTAGAATTTAGCCTCCCGCGGATACTACCCCAGCCAGTGCTGAAAGGCCGGAGGAGAAAGTCCTTCCTCCGTTTACTTATCCGCGGGGTTTTTCCAAAAAGGGGGGATAGGAATGGGGGTTGGGATGGGGGGGAGACTTATATTATAGCTATGTGAGTCGCGGAGTGGGAATCCTGGCGCATGCATGCTTACAGACTACGGGCTTCCTTTCTTTTGCCCGACAATGGCAGGGTTGGGTCGGAATCTTTTTGGACCACTTGTGTGGCTGTGGATACCATTTCAAAAAAACCCTCAAGAAAAAAACGCAACCATATTAGGGCCCCTGGGCTTTTAAATTGAGAGAGCTTAGATGACTTATTCACCTCTGTCTCTTTTACTTACGTTATAACTTTGGCTGGTTACAGTTCGTAACATAGCATCCGGCCCTGTCTTGACTTAGTTGAGACTGACTGAATAGTTTTTACTCTGTTATCATTAGTCTTCCTCTCTTGGCTTTCCTTCGTCGTGCGTCCAATTTATCAGTGTTACAAATAGACAGCGTGGCCTTTCAAGTTCGGACGAAAGGTACCATCGCTGACCTCGCTGTATCTACACTGGCCCGCAAAACTAAGTATCACACTTTTAATACTAGCTAGTATTTATTTTATCTATCTATATATATAAAAGGCAAACCTGACTGACTAACTTAGATATCAACGCACAGCCGATACTACTGTACCTAGAAACTTGAAATTTGGTACAGGGGTTCCTTTCATGATGTAAGTGAGCACTAAGAAAGGATTTTCCGAAAATCGACCCCCAACAGGAAGAAATAGGGGGAGTAGCGGGAAACTAATTCTACGCGTACGAAGACGCGGGCGTCCTCTAGTAGTACATAATTAATTTATTTAGCAAGAATACAGTTTGCACTTGTCCAAGAATAACTTACTGCTTAATTATTAGGTATCTCTAAATTTATTAATTAAGTTTAAAGAGTGTAGTTAATTGTGTATTTAAACCCTGCGGTAAGTTTTCTATTCGTCTACCCATTGGTGTGGGATGTCGTTGGATAGGTCTTTCAAAAATATTGCGGATTTTTTAAAACCATTTTACGATTAAGGGAAGGGGGATAGTGTCTCCCGCATCCCTCCGTACAGCCAAAACTACAAATATTAAAAATCTGAAAATATTTCAAAACTATCACGACTAAACTAGACTTGATTGGTTCCTGAGATACAGGCGAGTAAAATGTTTATACTAAAATGACTTAAGACCAAATTACTTTAAATAGAGTTCATACTTGTTGTTTTGTGAGAGGTTTTTTGTGTAGTAACGGCTTCGGAACCCTACATTGATCATGGTCAGAAACGCTCTTGCCCGGTTTCTACCCTATTATATTCATGAGATTTTGAGGGGCCTATTTTAAGCATTAAACAACCATTACTAAGACTAAGACTAAATTGATTCTGCGAACGTTGTCGCTATCGAGAATGTCGATTGGCGTAGGCTGCCAGACGGGCGAGTCGAGCGCATAAGCCAATTAAGTTAGCGTTAAGGAGCTCGAGCGTCCTCACTGATAGCATTCGCGTGAATTTCGAGTGTTGTGGACGCTGAGCCGAGCGTTACAAAGCTTACACACTCGATGTTCGCGCCGAATGCTCATTACACGCGAATGCTCTCAGTGAGGACGCTCCTTTACGCATCTTGTCTAGCCCCCTTACTAATAAACGTTGAGTAACGGTGGTATAGCTATACAATGTTTTTTCCTTATCTGTCAAATTCAAATGTCACAATGACAGGTAAGGACAAAACATTGTATAGCTATACCACCGTTACTCAATGTTTATAGTAAGGGGCTAGGGCTCCAAGGACTGTGTGGATTTTTAAATGCTCCTTCCATATCGGAATGCTTGTAACACGTCCAAAGTTATATTTACTCGTTGTTTCTGGCCCCCACGATACAGGTGTAACCTAGTGTGGGGACCGCTGTCAATCTTAGCATAGAAAACGATTACCAAATTACTTATAATACCTACTTATGTATACTTACATGTTGTTAGATTGTTACTTTGAACTGACGCACCACTGTATTATTTTATTTTTAAGTTTTGTTGGTTAAATAAATGAATTTTGAATTTAAATATTTTTATGCTCGACTATACCTAGTCGGTAATTTAACGTTTATGTATAAAAAACTGGTCAAGTGCAAGTCAGACTCACGCACCGAGAGTTCCGTACCGACACAGTAGGTATTATATTCCGATTTGAATTCGATTCCGAATCAAATCACCGCAAGCCCAACATACACTTACAATTTTTTAGTATTTTATTGTTTTTCTTTAGGGTTTGTTATATTATACAGGGTGCCTCTGACCTTGGGGCTTTAAATGCAACGATCGATTCTACTCGCTACACTGAACTACTTTTGTTCTGCAACTTTAAAAAATAATTTAAGTATAGATAACTAATTGATGTTAAAGTCTAATTGAAAAATCAGTGTAATAATAAATAATCACTATCTCATGGTACGAGGGCGACATTTCCTTGGTACGAGGGCTGAAGGAAAATGGAGAATTGGATACACGCCTACATTGAAAATTACATTTAACTAGTATGAAAAAAAAAAAATTAAGTTGGACATATTTTTAACAACTTACAGATCAAAATAAGTTCAGTTTCAGGAGTATACACGATCCATGCATTTAATGCCCCAAGGTCCCTATACATATATAACAAAAATAAATTTTTAAGATATAAAAATACGTTAAATATAAAAATACTTTGAAAAAACGTTTTTTGTATGGGACCCTTGGGGATGGGATCTTTATTATTTTAATATATTTTTTTATTAAATCCACCGTAATAACCAGTGATCGGAATAGGTAGAGCTAATTTGCCTAAACTTATTATATTCCGATTTGAATTCGATTCCGAATCAAATCACCGCAAGCCCAACATACACTTACAATTTTTTAGTATTTTATTGTTTTTCTTTAGGGTTTGTTATATTATACAGGGTGCCTCTGACCTTGGGGCTTTAAATGCAACGATCGATTCTACTCGCTACACTGAACTACTTTTGTTCTGCAACTTTAAAAAATAACTTAAGTTTAGATAACTAATTGATGTTAAAGTCTAATTGAAAAATCAGTGTAATAATAAATAATCACTATCTCATGGTACGAGGGCGACATTTCCTTGGTACGAGGGCTGAAGGAAAATGGAGAATTGGATACACGCCTACATTGAAAATTACATTTAACTAGTATGAAAAAAAAAATGAAGTTGGACATATTTTTAACAACTTACAGATCAAAATAAGTTCAGTTTCAGGAGTATACACGATCCATGCATTTAATGCCCCAAGGTCAGAGGCACCCTATACATATATAACAAAAATAATTTTTTAAGATATAAAAATACGTTAAATATAAAAATACTTTGAAAAAACGTTTTTTGTATGGGACCCTTGGGGATGGGATCTTTATTATTTTAATATTTTTTTTTATTAAATCCACCGTAATAACCAGTGATCGGAATAGGTAGAGCTAATTTGCCTAAACTTGACGCATATTAATTCATGCGTGAGAGAGATGGGAATACATTATTGAATGAACATGCATCAAGTTTAGGCAAATTAGCTCACCTATTTCTGATCACTGGTAATAACAAATATTCTGTTGAAAAAAAACGCTATCTATGACGGTTCGAAAGATACACATTTCTTTAATAAATAGGGTCCCGTTGGGCTAGCTTCGGGCACGGGACCCTAAAAATAAAACCAGAATCAAAACGAGCAGCATCAAAGACACATAAAAAAAAAAGATATTCGCAGGTACTACGTAAGGCACATTTACTCTGAGTAATTATTAAAACCATTCTGTTATTTTAAAATATAGATTAGATCAAAGTTCATAAATACCTTATAAAATGTATATCAATTTGGGCTTTACGACGTTTTAAATTTCAACATTACGTACAATAAAGTTTTCATGAATACAAAACAAAAAACTATATTACCAAATCTGTTACAGCATGTTTAAAATCAACGTACGTGTATGTACTAGCGTTGAAAATTGCAGAAAAAAAGAAATGTTTTTTTCTTTGAGTTTTTGAAATGTTCATTTTTTTCCGTTTTTTTCGGGTTTTTTAGGAAAAATAACAAAAGAATATGACAACTTATTCATAGTGAATCACTGTCACTAGTGTCACTCTCGCCACCTATCTCAATTGCTTCTGCCTCCATGTCATGGAGGTCGCTCTTTCGTAGTTAAAAATAAGACCGAATATAGATTAAAATAAGAGCAGAAAATTTCATTGTATTTTTCCATAAAAATCCGAAAAAAACGAGTTGTTTGGAAAAAGACGGGATTTTTTCCGGACTTTTTCAACGCTAGTACGTACGACTTTCCGCTTTGTAATGAAATTCAATTTCACAAAAAAAAAAAACTTTGTCAACAATCCTGCGATGAAATTGGCGTAAAGTAAACGCTAGTTGCCTTAAGCTTGCTTTTCATTGACGCTATCCTGTTAAGGTCTCTTTAATCGTTGGGATCCCTGACTCCATAAGGGGTCGGATTTGTATGCACATGAGAATGATGGGCGCTGAATGCGCTCTAGGACAGACTTGATGTTAGGAACCAGGCGGGAACGTCGTCAGGTTCTCAAGACGTTACACGAAGACCTAACTATAACAACTAAGCAACTACAGTCTGTGAGCAGTTAGAAGGTGCTTCGGGTTTGTACTTCTTTCTCAGTCGCTCTTAAAAAGAGGAGGGAGGAGAGAGGTACAAAACCCGAAGCAGATGGTTTTTTTACTCCTAGGAGTAAAAAGAGGCATTTTCCGTCCTTGTGTTTCATTGGAAAACCGTTCTTTCCGAGCATGTTTGAGAAAAATATTTTATTTAGATACGATCTCTTTTCTACTTTGACGTAATAGCCCCCAAAGGCACCCATATCGGTAACCTTTATCTTATTCTATCTTATCTGATTTTATTCAGATGGCCTCTCTTAGATATTTCTTACTTCAGTTGACTATCCTTTTTACATTTTCTTTCCTTCCTTTTCAAGATTTCAAATTTTCAGCTACCTAAATGTTATCTAGAAAAGTTCGCTCTTTAGCCATAAAATCGCCTGTTGTTTACTTCTACTTTTAATCTTCTTTTGAATTTTATGTTCTGTATTGTATTGTATCGATCGATACATATGTAGGTATATGTACATCGGAAGTCGATAAATGAGAACTCACTTGAAAAGTGCCACGAAAATTCCGGGCTCTGGATAACGTTCGGCCAATAGTCGGTCTACCGACGAACCCTAGGTCTAAAAACCTCGTATTTTCAGCAGTCAGCTGCTTTTGCTTTTAATTAACCTTAGGTAAATAATTAACGATATCTTGCGGTCCAGTTGAATTATAGATTTACGCTATGCTAATTAACTTGTAGTTACTCCGTAACTCCCAATAAAGTTGAACAATAACTGGCACTAATACAATTTCATCGGGTTAGAATATCTAGACAGTACTCTAAACTATTTTTAGATATCGACACATGCAAGGAACAACATTGTATCTCAAATTATAAAATTTGAGATACAATTTTGTTCATACTCAAATACGTTTGAAATTAGAAGTCATACGTAAATTGAGATACAATGTTTTTCCTTGCATGTGTCGATATCACCTTGTGAGCAGCAAGTTTGACTACAGTTGATAACATTCAAAGCGTGTGGAACTATCTCATACAAGGATATTTAGGTTTGTGTTTTCCCTGCGCGAAGTTGCTGAGCGTTTATCTCGTGAAGCCTACCAAACTACAAACAGGGAGATTTTTCTAAATGGGAATTTGAATCTACTAGCAGGGAAATTCCATTTACAATTTAAACAAAGAAGAATGAACATTATCTTCGTTACAATGTGCTACCATTTATACTACCACAATTACAATTAGAAAACGGTTAAAACTTGCGATTAAAAACCGAATCGGTCCCACATGTTTCGGACTCATATCATATCTCACATTATGCTCACATCTCTTTGTATTAATCGTGTCTCACGCTAGTTTAAATTACGCTGCAACAGTTACACACCTCCCGCACGTCGGTAGAAAAAATCAATAGTTAGCTTTATGTATTCTACGCGGAGAACGAGAGATGACGATAATTTTAAATGGTGTCATATTTGAAATATAAAAGTATAAGGTTATTGTTCGTAGTGTTATGTTATGACGTTTATACGATGTGTCTTTCCACTTTTTTGATAGTGATAAAATTCACAGTGGCCCTAGACAAGGTGGGGTTATTCTGTCTATCCCAACTGGCTATCCCGACCATTTGGGATGCATGTTTTTTTTTCCACTCTTCCCAACATAGCTAAAGTACAGTTTCACAGAAAAAGATTTTTCATTATTTCCCTTTTTTATTAAACATCAATCTTACTAATAATAAAGAAACTAAATATTTTTTCACAACACTGCTCGGAAATATGGCCATAGATGGTCTTGTTTGGGGTCACAAAACGTCACTTATAAGGACAGACCAATAATGTTTTTTCGGCGTGTTTGCTGATTGGTCGAGAACATTGTTGTCCAACTTTAAGAATCAATGAAAATCAATCAATCAATGTTTGTGTCATAGCTGCTTAAAATGAAAAATTGAAATCCACCAATCAGAACACACCATTTTGTGTCGTAAAATATTAGGTGTATTTTTGCTAAAAGATACACAGACTAAAAACTATGTCACTGCTTTTTTTTTAAATGTAATTCAAACTTGGCCCCTAATCTCGAACCTCTAGAGATGAAATTACATGGCAGATATGGCGAAACAAATACAATTATATATGGAGTTGACATCTTCATCTCGCATGTTAGTTTATTAATCTTGAGTGCCACGAGAATAGGGGTCCAGATTAAAATAAAAGTTATCTATGGTAAAATTGGCGGTGATGTCACATTACCATGAATTAAAATTTGAGTTTCGAATATAAATTTTTATTTTATTTCCTCTCATTAGTTGTGAAAAGCACTATGTGTGCCTCGGTAGAAAGTGTAATTTATGGACTCGTACACTAGAGGGCCTCAACTACGATTCGGCCCTCTATATGAATCGTCCAAAAATAGCGTATTTTCTATCCTCTGCAACAATGTTCTATTATCGCGTCTTCTGCGTAACAAAATAAAACTCTTAAATAACATTAGTAGTATCAGTTTTTGTAGCTTCCATCTATGCCAACTGTTCATTATTTTCTTCAAAAGAATTAGATTATTAATTATAGTTTTTAACGTATTTTGGAATTGTTTTATTAATTCGTAATTTAACTTTTTTCTTTATTTTTTCTCAATAAATGTACCTACAAGTTTTTCTCAAGTTGGGAAGAGTGGATTTTTATTTCCATGTATCCCATGTATTAGACGGAACAACCCACAAGGTGCATTACGAGAACGTTAGCTGCCGGACGGTTGCGTCGAGCGTTTATTCGATATATTTTGATAGTTTTCGTTAATCGTTTACGTTAGCGTTATGCATCATATCTAGGGTTAATACACCGTTAGTGTTGTCCGCGGCTTATTTGTAACACGCAAGCCAGCACTTATTTACAGATCACTTCAGAGCAATGGCTCTTGAAAAATCTTTCTAGCTCATGCATATAAAATCGGTTAGGCGAGCGTGACAGAGAGTTAGAGAGAAATATACACTACTCGAAGATCATTCTAAGAGCTACACGTTACAAGTAGTCACTATATTTTAAAGAATAAATAAAATGTGTTTTAGTTTGCAACTTAACTTATACCGATGCACAGTGTTACCGCTCCATAGTAGGTAGCGGACTAAATTTTTTCTAAGGTTTTTTATTGACCTATTATTTTTATATGGTACAGAATGAAGTATTATAGATAAAAAAACAAAATTAATGTATATTAGGCACTATATTTTGGAAAATTTAAAAAAATAAAAAAACAACAATTAATTAATAA
Organism: Acleris literana; assembly: GCA_946894065.1. NCBI lineage: Eukaryota > Metazoa > Arthropoda > Insecta > Lepidoptera > Tortricidae > Acleris > Acleris literana. The sequence goes on along the minus strand of OX335668.1, from coordinate 8,508,223 downwards.
ATATATAAAAAATAAATAAAAAATAAATTATATTTTCTGTCGAAACTTTTCGATGGGTCTCGAAATATAACCGCTACAAGCTCATCACGGCTTAATTCCACAATGTGCCGTGCAGTAAACAATTATTATTACAATTAAAGTTAGCAAAAAGTAGCAACTTCGAGTTTTATATTCCAGTAATAGAAGGTCCATACTTCACTGTCAATAACATTTTATCGCGGCACGAAATGGAATATTATACTTAAAAGTCAATAGAAGAAAACTTTCCACCTGCATTTAAGCTGTGCATTTAAATATTTATTATTATATAAAATCGTGTGTGTGGTTGCCGAGTTAGAATAGTGCCACTCCATGTCTTCCCGTGGATGTCGTAAGAGACGACTAAGGGAATAAAGGCTTGTAGTACTGTTAGGCGTTGAGCTTGCAACCTGTCACTAATACGCTGGTAAACATCTTAGCCTAATTGTGCAAATTGTGGTTATAGAATTATCAACAAGTTTTTAGAGATGTTTGTAATTCTGTAGCTCTGCCTACCCCACTCTGGGAACGAAGGCGTGAGATTATGTATGTATGTGTATATAAAATTATAGTGATATTTTAATTAGATAATACATTTTTACAAGACAATACCTTGTCTACAGAATCCATATTGCAAATTTGGTAAGAAGTATAGTTTTTATCACAAAATCGTAATTTGAAACACCCAACTCGAAATCACTTAAACGTCTTGTAAATAAACTGTAAAACTATGACAAGTGTCTTGATAATATTCCTGTGAGAAGGTACTCTTGTTTTGGCATTATGTGATACATTATTAAAATAAGTTCAATAAATAATGTTTTTTTTTTATCTACCTACAATTTCTTTTTTTCGTCTTTTTCCTACCGCGGCAACACTGTGCGATGGAGGATTCAATCTCTATAGCTTACTTGCACTTGTTCAAAGGGAATAAAGAAATATAAGGGGAAAATCTCACTCAAATTGGTCCTAAACTAGGCTGTGCTTGTATGTACAGTCAAGTTCATAAATATGGTTACACTTTAGTACCTTGTCACTTTAATCGCTGTGACAATTCATATAATGGCAGTCTAAACATGACATTAAATATACAAGGTATTAAAGTGTACACATATTTATGAAATCGACTGTGATAAACATACTTATACTTAAAGAGAAATACATATATAAAAATATATCCAAAACTCAGAACAAATACTCGCGTTTTTCACAAAAATATGTGTTCATATCGGGAATAGAATCCTGGAAAGTTAGCTTCGTAGGCAAGGGACCAACTAGGCTAATGACTGGCATATAAATCTGAGTATCTAGTGAAAAAGGGTATAAGTCGACTTAACTCGTTCTACAAAAGGGTATGTACATCAACGGAGTATACTAGACTTAAACCCTTTTTCACTTGATTTTCAGGAGACTTACACCCTTTTTCACTAGGACACCAGAAATTAAAAAGTACTTTCAAATAACAGTTCTCCGTACTCATAAAAAACACAAATCATACTAGTAATTAACGCGATTAAATTCAAGTTTGTTTATTACTAGTATAATTAAGAAAGTTAAATTATGCGATATGTGATTTTAATTATCACGCGAATTTTCCATTATTTATTATATGACTATTTCAGCAAGTAGATACCTATAATCTCTTCTAAAACCCAGGGGCATTTAATTAAATTAGCATGCAAATATTTATGCATGCTCGATATCATTATTCATTTTCTTGACGCTTTACACTCGTACTCGTACAGTAATGAAATGTTTTTGATGTTCGCTAATTAATTTTACAACGTTCATATTTTATGAAACGGCATATTCAAAGGATTTTGAAGTGCACTTAATTCCACTTTTGAACTAAACCAAAATTATACCGTTACTTTTTCTGTAGGTAACAAAATAGGAACTTATCATAAAATTTTAGGGACACGGAGAGCAATAAATAATTATTAATTTTGCATAAATTCGCTTGCCTACATCCTACTTATTAATTATTATCTTTAATTTATTTAGTTCTTTCTTTCTAAGTTTTTAGTAGGAGTGGAAAATAACGTATTATCATCTTTTTCTACGCGGTCACCATCTAATAACGAATCATTATGGCTTTCCCACGGATCTTCACACTAAGTTCAGTAGGTGACCGGCTTCCATTGCCCATAATATATACTATACATCATAATAATAATACATAAAGGCTGAGAGGGACTGCCATGTGGGATGTTAACTCGACGGTCATTGTGTCGCTAAAAAGGGTCTTTATGAAAAGGGTCTCGCTAACTAGATGGCTGGATCAAGGGACAGATAAAGAAAGCAGTACTCCTTGACAACGGCAATTATTGTGAGGAGGTCCCTCTCTCTACAGCCCTAAGCACCGGTAGCTCGAGCCATGCCTCGCAGCTGGTGGCTTTCATAGTTACAGGGCTCATAGATTCTAGGCGGGAAAATCATATCGTCTTTGACCTGCAGGCCTTTCGCGTAACTCATTCGCAATCGCGATCGGCTTCAAAACAAAACAATTGGTTTCATTTTGCATGCAGACAAGCCTTCGATTTTCAAAATGAAAACGATTGTGATTGCGAGTGTGTTAAGGCGGGAGCCCTGCTGTGTCGCTATTGGCTAACGCACTCGCAATCGCAACCGGCTGAAGCCGTGGATCAATTGTTTTCATTTTGTATGCAGATAAGCCTTCGATTTTCAAAATGAAAACGATTGCGCTTGCGAGTGCGTTAGGCAATAGCCCCTCTGTTATTGTACGTACCTATTGTCAACGTTTTAATAGCTCTTATTTACTTGACAGTAATGGCGACCGAGTTCAAAACAATACCATAACAGGTCAAAGACGATATGGTTTTACAGCCTAGGATAGAGGCTCAGTTGTTTTATCTCACGAAAGCGAGATGTCTCACATGTGAGTCATGCTTGTGTGTGTAGATGCGTGCACGTTGTCTCTGAGTGCGTAAGCTGTCTTCGCTAAGCGTCACCGGCCGGGTAAAGTAGTGTCGATCGTGAGATTTATCAAGAGGATCCCAGGGTAAAAAATGGGAACGTATATTAAATATAATAAACAAATATCAGATGACAATCTCACACAAATACATACTTAAATACATAGAAAACATCCAAGACTCAGGAACAAATATGCGCGCTCATCCCTTACATATACGAATTTACAATAAATAGCTTCTGTGAAAAATTATCTAACTGATAGTTAAAATCGCATCAAAATCCGTTCAGTAGTTATTGAAATCATCGCGAACACACAAACAGACGCGGCGGGATTTTGTTTTTTAATATGTTTGTTGTTTAAAGACAGTATACAATAATATACCAGGCTGTTTAATTTGACATACTTTAATCCGATGGTTGAGCTCTATAATATAATCCTACTAATATTGTAGATGTGACAGTTTCTGTGTGTTTATTACTGCTTCACACTGCAACAGCTAGACGGATTTAGATGAAATTTAAAATGGAGATAGCGTATACCCTGGATTAACACGTCATAGGCTAATTTTCATCCCGATCTCATCCCAAAAGTTCCCAAGGAAAAAGATAACGACATATTTTTTTTCTTACTGTTGTAAAGTTGACCTAATTGTCCTCTGTATTTTTTTATAGCTAAACGGGTTCGGGATGTTTTGTCGATCCGTCTTCGATCCGCGGCCAGTTGCGCAAGAGTCGATCCCGGCCAAGGCGCACGCACAATGGCGCGTTAGCCACAATAGTGGGAAACTCACAGGCAGCTTTATTTTCGCGAGAAGCCGCAAGCGACAAGGCTGCTGCGTGACTCAAGTCCAATTAAGGTTTTCGTCCAAGAGGTAAAGATAAATGATAAAGATAACTTACTAATTTAACATACAAATTAAATATTTACAAGCTTATATTTATTTTTACAAGTTTGTTTATGGTCTAACATTTGAGTATGAGCTAATTTCCCATTTAAGTTATTCGGTGTTAAAGATGATTTTCAGTAGGTATAACCATTTTAGTCGCCAGTAACTCAAGAACCAATGAAGTAAACTTTAGTCGTGATAGTTTTACTTTCTTTCTTGTATGTGCTTTCATTTATGATATTGAAACAAATGTCTAAAGTCTGACCGCCGTACGCAGAGACTTTTAAGAGACAATTTGTTTAACCGTTCCTTTTTCCAACTTGTGTATGAAACCTCGTCACTACTGAACGACTTAATCGTCATTAAGTCACTCTCCAGAGTCACTTACGGCCGAACCATATTCAAACCGCGGACAAATATGGCTTACTTCGGGTTAAAATTTGACATTTGCCCTTATAAAATGTGTCAAATTTAAACCCGAAGTAGGTAAGCCTATCTATCCGCGGTTTGAATATAGGGTTCGGCCATTAATGATGATTACCGCCGTGGGATGGGATACGCTCGCACAATTAACAACCTAACCTATCCGAGTCGCTTCTGCCCTGACCCATGTTGCTCGCTTGCTGCGCTTGCTCCCATTACTCGTACAGCCGTATGTCACGGCTTTTATCTTAGGAACGGAAACCTAGAAACTTTTAAACTAGAAACCGTTACCATAATCTTAGGCCCTGTGGGCTTTACACAAAAACCGAGTGGCCTGGGGTTTTTCCGTTACAGCCTAAGAATTAGGCCACACAAAGATGAGTGTACGCTCAAACACGACCTTGCATCGACTACCGTCCCTACAGCGGAGTCAAAACCAGTATACCTAACCTAAAAAAACAGACGATAATTTTACACAAGCAAGTACCTAATAATAAAAAACATTTAAAACCCGACTATTTTGATGTGTTCGTCTATATGTTAATCTTTTTCTATATCGGTCCGTCACTGCGAATCTTTGCGATTGTACGCCGAGTAGGCTGCCTGGAGCATGCTGCCGTGCACTGCCTTGATGACGTCAAACCATCTTGCTGGTGCTCTGCCTTGAGCACGTTTTCCATCTATCTGACCCACAATAATAACCTTCTCCAGACTGTGCTCGGCAAAAACGCACGATGCAATGTTAATAACCATGTGTATATTTTTAAATCCGTTACTGTGGCATTTTTTTAAATAATTGGGACTTTCGACGCTAACATGAATCTGACGATATCTCGTTTGTCGAAATTGGATCATCTGTTCAGCCCCTACAATACCATACACAAATATATTCACGCATACAGGTAAAAATAATTACACCTTTATTTTTAATTCGGGTATTAAAAGTAGTATTTCCTTACCTAAAATAAATATCAGTCTCCCACCGAATATAATTTGGCTGCTTTTGGTGTCGAGGGCCTCGGTCTGTGGGGCTAAGTAAGTTGGTTGGATTTGTTGTACGAGCATGCACTTAACATGACCAAAGAGCACCAGTGATGCAACCAGCATCTTTGGCGCTATATATATATATATATATATATATATATATATATATCTGAGGGCCCTGTTTAGTCATTTTTTTTTCAATTTAATTTTACCTATCGTCACGCGTTTTTAGGGTTCCGTACTACATTCCGTCTGTTTCTCTGTCCATCGGTCTGTCAAGACATCAAGACCCCTTTTTTAATGGCTGAAGTTATCGCAGGGTGTAATATGATTACAGTCTTTAGTGGTCCACGCCAGGTCTATTAGGAAGCAGCAAAAAAATCATGTAAGTTACTTCAAAGCTCTTAAGTTATTTAACAGCATTATTTAAAGTTGGTTTTTGAGATATTTTCGTAATGAACGTTAAAACGGAAATTTTCAGAATATGTGATATACATTTTATTATGTTCTTTTCTATGACTAAGAGAAGGAAAGTGATGACTTTACCGTCAGATAATGTCTGAGGATAGAGTAAATTGGGCCTACGAGAAATATATTTTGTGTGCAAGTATCTGCGGAGCCTTAGACTGAGTATTTTTTATTCTGGACTGAATCTCACCCTGATGGTAAATGATTATAAAGTCTAGGAGCTCGCTGGATCAGTACAAGCTATTGACTCTTGACTTGGAGACCCAAATCATGGCCCGATATGCTCTTGCTCGGGTCTGCTGTACATTATGTTTACTGTGTTGTAAGTTTAGAAAGGAAGGTACGGGACCTTGTTTTGGAATTGAGAAGAGCGCAATTTGAAAGTTGTCCGTATCTACGCATCGCCGTATCGTAAAATCTTATCTCACGGTCCTGCGCAGTCCTCGCGAGTAATAAGAAAAGAGGAAATCCGCGTCGAAAATTGTTTTTATACGAGTACGATTGTTTTTGCCGAAGAAAAAGTAATATTTTGCAACTACAATAGATTTCGTTTTCTCAAACATGCACTCAAAAGATGTGAGCCAACCAAGAGAGGTTGGGTTCTCTTAGTTGACATAAAATGAATACAATAGTTATGATTATGATATTAGTTATATCAAACAAAGCTGATAGTAAAAATAAAAACAGCAAGTTCTTTAACGATTCAACTAACATCTTAGTTGATGACATGTGTCTACCGTCTCACAACAATAACAATCTTGTTGGAAGCGACCAATTTTTTTCAGTGTGATGGCGGTTCTTTCAAAAAACGATTTTTCAGAGTTTTGTTTTTTTTTATAGGAGCAAAATAGTTGATTTTCGGCAATGCGATAATTTTTCCTAAATTCCTCCTGTTGCATACGTAATTGCAGTGATCACGATAAAAACCATACAACCCAACCCGTTTTTAACAAGACTTTTCATGTTTTATGTTTACTTATTTTATTTATTTTGTTTATTTTATTTATTTATTTATTTCATTTATTTTATTAATTTTATTTAATTTATTAATTTTATTAATTTTATTAATTTTATTAATTTTATTAATTTTATTAATTTTATTAATTTTATTAATTTTATTAATTTTATTCTTTTTTTTTTCATTTTATTCATTTTATTCATTTTATTCATTTTATTCATTTTAGTCATTTTATTCATTTTATTCATTTTATTCATTTTATTCATTTTATTCATTTTATTCATTTTATTCATTTTATTCATTTTATTCATTTTATTCATTTTATTCATTTTATTCATTTTATTCATTTTATTCATTTTATTCATTTTATTCATTTTATTCATTTTATATATGATGTATGTTTAATACTATGGTTAAATATCTAAAAGAAGCTTAAAAAGGGCGATCAAATTGGTTATTGTGTGTGAATTTACCTTAATTGCTTTTTACAAATGTTTTTGTAAGTATAATTTTTAGGAAAAGTATTTTAGGCATTTTATTTACAAACACGGGGTGTAAAAATGCCGTTAACGAGCTCTAATGACTCCGAACGGACCGACTCACATTTCACCGATTTTTATTTGTAGTTTTCTTAGGGTTTCACCATCATCACACTAAATATGACACTTGTATTAATCACTGTTTTTCTATAGAAAGTAACCAAAAAATAAAACAGAACACCTTTCTTGTAATTGCGTTACTTTTGTGGGGCAACGCACCGTTAAAACACATTGTCCGTTGAATAACCATCTATCTATAACGAATCAAAATATACAGCTCCTTAAAGGAAGGACACGGGCGAAAAAACGGACGGCAATGCAAATAATTGTTTATGTAATTTTTAAGATTTTGTGAACCCACTTGTATGGGAATGTGCAGCGTAGCCTCAGTAATAGGATCCCGTTTAACACCTTTTGGATACGGAACCGTAAAAGGTATTACATATACAATACACGCCAGGATTTTCTTTACTTCGTTCAAGGGAAACTTGGAACCGTTGTGAAGGTTTATTATTGTTATAATTCCATCAGGCAAGTGGCTCCTTAATATTAATATTTCCCTAAAGTGGGTCATGGACTCACGGTTGCTTTGCTCTCTTTAGAAAGGGCGCAATTCTAATAGGAAACGTAGTCCTTATGCGATCTTATTTATAAGAGCAGAAGGTTTAATATACTTCGGCCTTCAAATTGCGAACGTGTTACTTATGACTTACTCCTTGTATTTAAAAGACACCATATAAATGGTATGTAAAATAGTCAGGTTTGCCTTTTAAAAATAAGTAGTTAGGGCTTAATCAAATAACATTATTACGATACAAAACAATACAAACATTCTTTATTGAACACCACATACAATAATCACATGGAACGTAAATACAAAAAAGTATTAGTGTGTCTTTGTAAAATGTGTTAGTGTTTGTATTTTGTTGGATAAATTCATTTATCTTGCTTACTCAGTAAGCTTTTTGATTGGTACTAAGTAAATAAAGTGAGATAAATATGAAAATATTCGACAAGGAAAATACGATGCCGTTTAACTGTTCACTATGTTTGTATCAGTAATTTCAAAAAGTATAAATCTTAGGAAAATTACTTAAAAATTACAGTCCCCTGTGTGCCCGGGCTCGAACCGAGAGGGAAGGATTACTTGTTGAACTCAATTTGAATCTTGTTGAACTCAATTTTAATCTGTTTATATTGGATTGTGTCATTCAATTTTTAATAGAAGCAGAATCAGACGCTGCGAAGTTACTTTATAAGCGGTTGAACAAGTAGGTAATCCTTTCTCCTCCTTTCCTTTTTTGTTTTGAATGATTATATTGATTATTGATTGACTTTATATTATTATCATTTAAGTAGAGCTGCCTAACGGGGCTGACAAGATCAGGTTATGACCAAGCTCCTAGAAATATTGCAGGGTTCAACAGGGAACACCCTTTTATGTGCACCCAAATTACCAGACAGCATATATTTTTGAAAGATTGTCGCCACTGACACGACGAAGATTCAGCGGGCGCATAATTGAGAGTGAAGTACAACGATTTAAAAAAGGAAGATTCTAGTTGCACTTTTGCATCACAATTGTAATTTTAACACAAACAAAACGAAATATGTTTTAAAGAGATTTATTTGGTATATTTAGTGGGTGCTCCTTGAATCACCGATACTCATTTCAAGAATGCGTTGTTTCATCGAATTTAAATTTCATCGAAAGCTAATTTCTGCGGAAACCTTATTGTGTTTAGGTTATCTTCAGCATGGGTTACGTAGGTCAGGTTAGTTTAGTCCCGTGACCACCAAAAAATTATAACTCCTGCACGTGGAAATGCCTGTTCGATGAAATGAAAATTCAATGAAATGAAAATTTAGTGAAATGAGTGTCGGTGATTCTAGGGTAAACCGACTGGCTGAGAAACTGGACTGTGGAGGAGAAATGAATATGGTCTAAGTGAAACTTTGGTTTATGAACTAGCAGGAAAAGACTATCCGGAGTATTTAACTAAATCGTGCCTCTCTAAACGTGTCAAGCGATAATCCACACCAACTTAAACGAATAAAAAACAAAAAACCGCCTTCAAAAACGCAAAAAATAACAAAAAGCCGACATCAGTTGGACTAACCTATTAGGTGCCTACAATTTTAAAGAAGTTATTTTTTGCGTTTTTGAAGGCGGTTTTTTGTTTTTTAAAACATTTATTTTATTTTATACTTTTTAGTGATCATAATACGCTGTTACGTAGTCCCACTTCTTAGTTGAAATGAAACTTTAAGTTATTTCAAGCGCGCCGCAAGCAACGCCGCGGGAAAGTCATAGTCATATTTCAATAACCTCCTTTTTTGAAGTCGGTTAACAAGTAAATATTCTTCGTTGTAGTCGCTCAACTATCTTAATCGAGATATCTTATCGCCACCCTTGAAATCGGTACCGTTAAGGAGTTCCGGTGGCCATCTGTGGTCTTCATCATCAGTTCCACTTCACCAAATGATACTTTCTGAATGCAAATGCTGGACTTGTTACTAAAAATACTAAAATCGCTATATGTTTGCCTACAATATTTGAGGAGTTCCCTCAATTCCTCACGGATCCTCTCATCAGATTCAGATTTGGTGACAATGGGACCACCTCGAAAATATACTCTATCAAAGCAAAAAAAAAAATTTGAAATCGGTTGACAATTGACGGAGTAATCGGTGAACATACATAAAAAAAAAAATACATACTGTGGAACGTATAACCTCCTCCTTTTTTGAAGTCGGTTAAAAATAGAAAAAATTCTAATCTATTTGTTTATTTGCACGCTAAATTTTAACTTGTAACTTGTTACCTACTTACTAACTTAATTGTTTAGGTACACGCTAAAAGTTGTTTAAAATTAAGTTAAAATGTAATTTGCTTTAGTTGGACCTGTTACCTGAAACGATACTGTGTTAGTTCAAATATTTTGTTTACAACGTTTGCTTTCATGATTTCGTTTCGTTTCATTAAGTGATTGACATAACCCGGTCAAACGGATTCTGTTTTCATTAAACTTTTCAACCGTGGCTTGGAAATTGTGCTGCCAACTGAGAGTATAGTGAAAATTTATGATCCCAAGATAATTAATAAAAGGTTGTCAAAACTATACAGGTAAACAATGTTCTTACTTTTGAAATTTTAGGTTTTAGGGCACGTCTAGGAAATATTGAACTTGAAAAGAGTCTCTTTATCTAGAGTGGCGTGTCTCTCCTCCCCCCTACAGCCAAAACTACAAGTAATAAAAATCTGAAAAATATTTTAAATTAAAGCATATAATTATAACGGATTTTAAAGGAAAACTATCACGGCTAAGTAGACTTTTTTGGTTCCTGAGATGGCCACTAAATTGTTTATACCTACTAAAAATCATCACCAAATAACTTCAATTACAAAATTAGTTCATACTTTATCATTTTATCATTATCATATATCTTTATCATTTTATCATGTTTTTATAATTATCATACTTTTTATTTCGAGGTATTTTTTGTGTTTGTAGTGGTTATTAGTATGCGTTTGCTCGGTTTTAAATGATCTCATTGACTTGACATAAAAGGGAAGATTTGCTATATTTCCATAGAAATAAAACTCACGCTTTTACGTATAGTCCACACGGAAAAGAAATCTTTACTCAGTGACCTTACAATTCACTTTTCTTTGTACCTACAACGACACTTTAACCGGATCTATAATACTACTTTGTCAGGCTAGGCTAAACAAGTCAACAGTCCATTTAGGCTTGCCTCATAAACACGAAAATACCTATATTTTTTTCTACTACATGCATGACCTCAGATTGGTGCTTCTTGCCAACAAAGCTTCAACTTGCCATCTCTTGATAAACATCGTGTCGATAGACTAAACTCAACTGAACTTAACTTCGACTAGACTTGTCAAATTAACCACTGAAATGACAAAAAATATCTCTAGTCAAAATTTCCAAATAACCCCTTTAAATTTAAAAGTAGCCGTTTTACGGTACCATTAAGCATTACCGCATTATATGTTGGTAAGCAGCTTTCAACAAGTGCCTGCAAAAGGAGTAATAGCTATTTCACAGAAAATATGATTTAATAAAAATATTATTCAGGCGCTTTAGAAGATAAGAGTCGGAGGGTTTAGATCTAATCAATTTGTTTTCTTAATAGCATTTAAAATGAATACAAATACCAGCAATAAAACTTTATCAAGTTGCGGAAAAAAATGAACTGACTTTTTAATTCCACATCGCAACCTCAACAGATTATAAAAGTAAGTACTTACCTATAGCGCCCGAGAATGAGGGTCAAACATAAAAATTGAATATTGTTATTATTATTGATTTATGTTTGAATTTTACGGAGAATAACTGTATAACTGGGGCCTTATAAAGGGTTAAGGTTAAAATCAGCTGATAACTCGATAAAACATTAGTTTTTATCTCGTTTTTATTAATTTGACGTTTCTGCTGGGTTGCAAGAGCCACGGTCACGGACGGGCTCGTGCTATGGTAATGAATTAAATATTATTCGTATTTTTACACATTTAAATTATTTTTAAAACCGTTCTGGACAAGCAAATAAAATAATTGAGATATCAGTTGATCACCAAACACCGTCACTGACATTATTCATGCGCGTAACCATGGCAGAAACAATGCTATAATAATAATTACAGAACTGTTATTACCATGGCAACGCTCATTACAGAATTGTTTTCATGCTTCGGTTTCGCTATAGGTGGTATTCTGATACCGTTAATGATATCAATATCAGCGGTTTGTAGTAGGTATGTGACTAGAAAAAAATTTTTTTTTTGTTTAATAGGATAAATTTCCGAGTTGGTCCCATTGTCACCAAATCAGTATAGATCTGACGACTTGAATGGTGGTCAGTCAAATTGAAGTCGGCGTCCAAAAATATTTTTAACCAAAATACGACTTCAGGTGGACTACTGACCTGTTACCATTCACGGATTTAGGTGTCATTTGTTTAGAAGTTATTTTTTTCGTGTTTGAAGGCGGTTCTTTGTTTTTTAAAACATTTATTTTTTATCGAATAGCTCATTCACTAATTCATATTAATGTTACAATTGCACAAATTATTAAAATATATTTAAGTGTAGGTATAAAATCGTGTTGTGTTTTTAGAGCATAAAAACGCGCCTCACCAGTGGCATTTTAAGGAGCGTCCTCACTGAGAGCATTCGCGTGTAATCAGCAATCGGTGCTAACATCGAGTGGTGTGTAAGCTTCGTAACGCTCGGCTCAACGTCCACACCACTCGAATATTCACGCGAATGCTCTCAGTGAGGACGCTCCTTTACGTAAACAGTGTAACGTCAAATTAATTGGTGACAAGAGCTTACAAAAATACAGGAGTTTGTTTAAAATCTTAACCACTTAATGGCTGCTCTTATAGTTTTCCGTCGTAAGATACGGCACGATTTTACCGTCGATGTCCACGGTAAACGGTGTACTTCGACGGCATCCCGTTACCTTGGACGGTAAACTTAAGGCGTCTGCATACAATTCCATAAATTTAGATCCGCAGGTGCTTCATGGCAAAAGTAATAAATTACCCGGAAATTTTAAAAGCAATTTAAAAACCCTGATAATTTCAGACCATGCTCAGTGGAGGGTTCCAATACAAAAACAAAAAACTATGTCAAAAAAAAAGTAGGTATGAACGTATTTTCTATTTAACGTTATTTGGTGTCTTAGTTACGATTAGATGATTTTTAGTAGGTATAAACACTTTACTCGCCTGTATCTTAGAAACCAACCAATCAAGTGTACGTAGTCGTGATAGTTTTCTTTATAAATTCGCTATAAATGTGCTTTCTCTAAAAAAAACAGATTTTAACTTCAAGATTTGTTGGAACCGTAACTCAAGCTTATACATTTCGAGTTTAATATTAGGTACCTAAACGGACTTACCTTACTCGTGTATTCCAATTCGAAACATTGTTAATAACCATCCAAACATACCTTAATTGATGTCATACAAAAAAATATTTTCTTGTAAGGTAGTGAAAAAAAAGTTTTTACTTTACGATGTTTTTTGCGTAAGGCGGCCTTTCCACTGAAACTTACGTAAGTAGGGACGCAGCTATTGGTTAGAAGTAGATAGAAATATTTTTTCTCATTCTAACAGATAGCTGCGTTCCTACTTACGTAAGTCGTAAGTTTCAGTATAAAGCCGGCCTAACACAGCTTTACAGTCTCTGAATTAAACCGCGGACTGACGCATATTGCGAAACTATAACTAAACGAAAGCGAAACTATTGGTTCCTTGTTTACTACGGAACCCTAAAAACGGTAATCAAGTTATAAAAGCGCTCAATTTATAACGAATCGTTATTACTCGTGTCAAATATAAATAGAATCTATTTTTACGAATACTTTGATTGATTCCTACTTTATAGATTGCAAACCTACGCGCAGAATCATTTTAATTTTGCAAAGAAACCTTTGGAAGTATATTAAATGAGTAAGTATTTTATTAAAAAAAGTATCTAAACATACTTTCAAGTTAAATTTAATTTCGCAAAGAAACCTTTGTAAGTTATTATAATTAAATGAGTAAGTATTTTACTAAAATAAATACCTAAGCATACTTTAAAGTTAAAAACCAAATTGCAATTGAATTATAAACGAACGATTGAATTTGATGTCATTTACGAGTATATTGGGGAAGCTTTATCATTTTCTATTTACCTAAGAACATACTTGCCAAACGTTCTAATTCGCCCAGCAGAATAAGTAATTATCGCATATCGCCCTATAACTTTATCAAATCAATGAGGGCTTTTATAACCCCCAAAAAAATTAAATGAAAAATAATAATTGAGAAACAAGAAGAAATTACAATTAACAACCCCCAACCCCGAACTATACTGAGCCTGTATCTTGGGACCATTGACATGGTTTACTTATGCCACACTGAAAAAAAAAATTGGTCGCTTGTAACAAGATTGCGATTGTTGTGCATAAGCGTCTTGATCCCATACGAGCGTAACAAGACGATAGATACACCAACTAAGATGTTAGTTGAATCACTAAAGAACTTGCTGTTGTTACTATCAGCTTTGGTTGATATAACTAATATCTTAACCATTGTATTAATTTTTTGACAACAAAGTGAAAATCTCTCTTTGTTGGCTCTCATTTTTTTGAGTGCAGTAGTGACTTAAAACAAAACAAATGTACAAAACTACTCCTTATCTTTACAGTTCCTTATGTTTGCAGTTAAACCGTGTACGGATTTGTCCGCTGTTTATGCCATGAAATGTACCTATATAATTTTTTATAAGGAAAAAAAAAATGTTTGTCTGACTCCTAGGAACAAACAAGTAGAATATTTTTTGAAATTAATCGACTATAATTATAAGAAATTAGTACAGTCAACAGCATAAATAAGTGATCATTTATGTACCCTGACACTTTAACGTCGTGTTTGAAATGTCATACAAAATTGAGAAACGATTGAAAGCGACAAGGTACATAAATGATCACTTATTTATGCTGTTGACTGTACCTACCGTTAAAACTCCTAAACATGGCGAGGGTCTGTATGTAACTTGTCAGGCAATACTAGGTTTCTGTCAAAAAAAAACAGTCGTAACCCAAGCTTTTGTTACCGAACCGACTGTACTTTTTTTGTACAGTCATCATCTCCTTATTTAGGCAAAACCCACCCATTATTTTAAGCAAGTTGGTTGCTATGGACAACGCTGTTCGCACTGTCTATACATGAGCAACATCCTAGCGCCGCTTTTTCGTTTCACCGAGTTTCAAATCACAACGGTAAAAGAAGTTTTGAAGAAAAATGCGTCTCGGCTAGCCTTACCGGAAATTATGAAAGTGCTTGCGCAATAATTAGATCCGTTATGTTTTATTTTGTTTAAAGTCAGTTAAATAAATAAATAAATAAATATCAAGGGACGATCTCACACAAATTGACCTAGTCCCAAACTAAGCTCTAGGCTTGTACTATGGGTACTAGACAACGATATAAATACTTATATAGATAAATATATACTTAAATACATAGAAAACATCCACGACTCGGGAACAAATACTCGTGCTCATCACACAAATATCTGCCCTTACCGGGATTTGAACCCAGGACCGCTAGCTTCGTAGGCAGGGTCACTACCAACTAGGCTAGCACGTCGTCAAAATTTTATCTAATAAAAATGGATTTTCTTAACGCTTTTTGACTTTTAATTTCAATAACACCCCTCTATATGCGACGGTGGTTAATAATACCAGCTCACCATGGGACTTTATTGACTGACATAATTATTTTTTAGTCATAATGTGCTTTATGTCATAACGTGTTTTTTTAAAGAATCTGTTACTTTTTCATGATTTTTATAAATCAATCCTAACCTAACCTAGCCTTGTCTACACGTTAGATATTTCAGAACTTCTGAAAAGTTTACAATTTCAGCGATATAAAAAATTATGTCAACAATTACATTATGACCAATAAAATTATGGGAAACAAAGGGCTCCCTCCCGCTCACCATAACAGGGTCCTTATTCTACTCTGTCTCTACACATATTAATATCGTATTGTTTTTAGCCGCTATAGTCAAATTAATAAGAGCTACCATAACATTAACAATTTAACTATACATGTCAATACTACTCGTAATTAGAATAAGGTCCCTACAGGAGTTATTCTCTTTGGGTTTGGGTTTTGGACAAGATAGTGTCGCTTTCCTAATTGTTTTTAATTTTTTGCATATTTTGTTGTTTAATGGATAGTAATGATGTGTTAATATTCAGTAAATTAGCATTCAAATGTGCAGTATAATGAAGAATTCAAGTTTGAACACGTATCGCCTTTGGAAATGCTTTGGAAGGATTGCTCTAAGAAAATCCCATCTGGTCTTCGTAAAGTTCTACCTACATCGCTTCACGGAGGCTAGAGGATCACCGTACAACGTTGCCTTATGATTTATTTTGATATGTAAATGTAAAATACAAACTTGACATTGGCAGAAATGGTTGCTCGATATTGCCACCAGTTGCCATTAAATATATAAATAAATAATAATAATATTAAAACAAGAGTTACAGAGGTAGTCTCTTTAAAAAACTGACTCTACAAACCGTTGACGAAGTATTAACAGGCGAATTATAGCTGTCACCACGAAGGCAAAGTTCGGTACCTAGCCGAAGCCGGCCGAGCAGCTCTGCCGAGAAAACTTGCGTTCAAATGAAACATCCATGTCTTAAAGTTAATCGAATAATGCTCCGACACGGGGCAACTTGTGCTCGTCGGCGAACATTCCATGACAAAAAGCGCGCAGTCAAAGACAATTACCTATAAGTTGATAGAGTGCTTAGCGAAGCACTCTATAGATTTATTTTAAGTCTCTGAAGTTGACGTTAATATTACAGGCACAAGGAAGCCTGTTCTATACCGGTGAAGAAAATAGTATATTAACATTTTAAAAATAAATTGAGGACACGCTAAGTTTTAATGATATACTAAACTTTGGAATGGTCTGTCGCCTGCGGTATTTCCGGATCGTTACGACCTTCAAACCTTCAAAAAAAGAGCGCACTCTCATTTGAAAGGCCGGCATCGCACCTGCTACTCCTATGGTGCTGCAGGTGTCTATGGGTGACGGTAATCGCTTACCATGAGGCGATCCGTCTACTCGTTTGCCTCTTATACCATAAAACAAATACAGGGCGTCCCAAGACTATGGGACATGAAGGGAAAGTACCTTAAATATCGTAGATAGGATATTTTGCTGAAAGAAGACTTTATGTTATTTTTAAAAGTTAGTAATACTGCATTCAAAGATGTTCTAAAAATTATTTGCTTCGTCTGGGAATCGAACCGACTTAAATGTGAAAAAAAATCACCCGTACTTTTATGATGCCAATCGAAAGAATGAACAAAAAATAATAATTCTTCTTAAGTAACATAGTATCTTAAAAAAAAATTACAAAATTTTCCTATGAGCTGCACCTTTTCTGGTATAGCATCTTTCCGGTTCAAATTTCGGATCCGTATTCTGCAGGGTCAAAACCCTCTGATAACGCTGTCACCCCAACTGTTACATGATTTGCCGCTTGCATTCTAATTCTTCAAAAATGGTCCTAGACTATTAAGAGGATTGTGAAGCTAAAAATTTCCATACAAAATGCGATAACGTTTTTCTCCCCTTAAACCTCGTCCGATTTTTACGATTTTTGAATATGTTGTAGATATCATAAAAAACGATGTCTGTACGTTTTCCTTTACACGAAAATATTTGTTAGAATGATACAAATTGAAAAAATATAAAACAGAAACGTACAGACCTAGTTCTTTATAATAACTACAACATATTCAAAAATCTTGCAAACCGGACTTGATTTAGGGGGTGAGAAACATTTTCGACCGGAGCTAAATTCGTATGGTTTTTTTGACAGTTACGCGATTTTAGCGGCGCTTCACGATCCTCTTAAACAGAACCCGGGATTTTAAAGCTTGCTTTTTGTTGGACTTGTCACCTGAAAGCTTCCTGAAAGGATACTGTGCAGTTGGTGCCAGAAATAAGTATTTATTCCAATATTTTGTTTAAAACGTTCAATTTCAATGTTTTAGTTTCGGTTTGTGAAGTGTTTGACATAACCTTGTCAAACGGATTCCATATTTATTTAACTATTCAACTATGGCCTGGAAATTGTGCTGACCACATATTTAATACAAAACTCGTAAAAAATGAACAAACCTTGGTCAACACCATATTCGCAAACGTTCTTTCTATAAGTATCATACACCGTGATCAATCAATGGAACTGTCAATACAGCGGCGTACGAGCATATATTTAAGTTATACGACGGTTACAGGTTATAATAACTCTACAAATCACATAAAGGAATTAAGTTAATAGTAGAGATGGGCCGACTACGGACTTTGCCGACTATCCAGTCGGCCGACTTATCGGTTTTCAATTTGCCGATTAATTAGCCGACTAGTCGGCAATGCCAATCGTGAGATTTTGCTAAGTTCGCGTGAACTCGGAAACGTTCGTTTCGCTTCGTCCGTCGCGCTTTGTTACCTATCCCTACCATGTTTTGACCAATTTTTTTTACGTTTTAATTATAGTATTAAAACGAACTACCTAGTGCTTTTTATAACTATGTCGAAAAGTAAATCGCGTGTGCGGTAATTTTTGACGATATTTCCTATAGGCAATAAAGTGCCGAATATTCGGCATTTTTTGCCGACTAGTGGCCGACTAATCAACGACTAGAAATGATGCCGAATAGTCGACTTTCCCGACTAGTCGTCGACTATTCGGCCCATCTCTAGTTAATAGCTCCAATAAAATTAGTGTAATTCATTTTTAAATTGTCCATCGAGCAGCAATGTATTTGCGCAGCTGAACATTCTCACTTTTGTTCAGAGCTACCGTAAATCGACATCCAAACTAGTGTTATTGTGGTATTAATCATAGAAATGATCTCTCTTCTCTTAATAAAACACGTTTTATTTAGTGATATTATTAGTTTAAACATGTAACGACGCCTAATGAACCTCAATGATCATAATATGCGAGGTAGGTAGGTAGGCCTTCCCTTAATTCCTTGTATAACTTTAAAATTCCTTAGTATTTCTTTAAACCTATCTTAATAGTGACAGTAGCGGCAACGAGTGATGGCACTTTAGAAGTTTGCTCGCTCATGAAGTATCCCTTAATATTGTCAGCAAGTATAAAGGAACAGATGTCAAACTTCATTGTTGCAGGTACCGGAATAGTGATGTACTGCTGGCGCTGTAATTTACGGAGTCGCATTTCGTAACTAGCTTCATCTTGAGGTTGTTTTTATTTGCTCGCATTCTAGCATTCATCGTTTTAATCATAACTAACAAAAAATCTCAAAAAAACACTTCGCGTGATGATAACTAAGGACCGCTGACTGATACAACAACGTAGGACAATGAAGTCACTGCACTTTCACGTCACCGCCGCTGGCAAACTCGCTCCTAGCTCTGAGTTAAAGTGGTGTAATGATTAATTATTCATTCATTTATCAATAATTTCACATTTTGTATATTTTGACACAATATTTCAAATTTCTGACAATGTCGTCTTCTTCTAGCCTTTCTTCAGTTTATTTCGAGAGTTTGATCTACTATTTATGGCCTTTTATTTTTATGCGTTATTTCTTTAATAAACTTTAAAAAAATATACTTCTCGCACTTGACTGAATTTTTTACGATGATAAAATGGAGTGTTTCACAACACTATTTGTCAGCTATCGAAAGTGCCATCACTCGATGCCGCTACTGTAAGTTTGCGTTATTGAACTTTTGTATTTTGATTCCATTTGTTTTTAACTGTTTGAATACCGTTTACAGAATTAAAGTGATCAAACATTCATTGGATCTCAATCAAAGGGATTCCAACACGTTTTGTGTTGTGATATTTTGTAATCTGACTTTTATTAAAAGCTCGTGTTATCATCCTCAAAGTTAAACCGAACACCCAGTTCCTTTGTGTAAAGCTTGGAAAGATCAACTAGCTTTCCAATTTCCTTTTTAAAAAGTTTACTGGCGTACTGAAGGTTTCATAACTTTAATAGAAGTAATTTTCCATGTATGGTCTTATTTAAGTTCCGTACCAAAATTTTAAAACAAGTTAAGTAAGTACGAGTCGGGCGCTGCACTCTTAGAGTCCCGTATTTATATTTTTAGTTACTAATAATTCAGTGTAATCTGTTTTAAAGTTGTTTTTTTGTTTTTTTATGAAACTTTTTTATTTTGTTAGCTGTATGCTTATTTTCTGTTTTTCCGTAATATTTGAACTTGTAGTACTGGTCGCGAAGCGCAGGTTTATAAAGTATAAATAGCGAGAAATACCAACAACTGACCTCCGTACCATCAAAGATGAAAGTTCTGGTTTATTTTGGTCAATTTTACAAACTAAATTAAAAATAAGTTTCAACAAAATCTATTTTGGGACAAACTCTTGTAACCTAGGTATTGTATTTTTTATAAACTAGGTTCTAGGACTAGGTACGTTAAGTACCTATCTTCCCACTCCATGATCCAGTTTTTAGGCAACATAATATTGCATTGTCATCCATGTAGTTAACATATTTTCCACATAAACAAATTTCATTTCATGGTTCTAACCTTTAAAACAACAAAATTTCCGTACAAAATAAATTCACTGCCCATCTTTCACCTTAACGTTTTTTTTAATCGACCTTAGATTGAATAGATGATTTTGTGATCTAATTACTAAATTTGTATACAAGAAATTAACCCACCTATCAGAACTTTTTCGAAAAACACTAAATCTGCATATTTTCTTTATGTAATATAGTAGTCTCAATACCATTTTCATAACTTGTAGGTATAAAACTTTGAAAATTACTTAATTTCGATACAAACTTTACAGTCAGTCAGTCTAAGATCCCAAATCTTTCCCTGTAGATTTTTTAATTGATAATGGGTTTTCTTTTGAATAACTTTTCCTCTAAGGGGCAAATGTTTAAAAAACACTGATATTTTACTTTTTTAGATGATGACATTCATGTACCTGGCAAAAAAAACCCAAACTCACATGCACACTTTCACCCGCTTTTCACACTGTTACGACCTTATTTTAAAAACTGTTTTTTTATTTAATTTATAAGGGTGTTGATGCCGAGTTTTTTGTATTGAGTTTCTACCTTATTCAGACATATTTTTTTACGGGTAAACCATTTTATTTAATTCTAATTTCTACATTTCTCACTTTAAAATGACCCAAATTCCCATAAAAACTTCTACCGCCATTTCACCCGCTTCTCCAAATTTGCCACAAGTTATTTTTTTGCCGCAAGTCATTAATTTATTTACGAAACTTTTTATTACATGCATTTTTTTGTATTCAAACTAATGGTTTCTTTTTTAAAAATCCATTATAAATGCGCTAACCAAGCCATCCCGTATCCAGGAAGGCTTACTTACTGGTCTCTGCAGTAATGTACTATTACCGCACGGACTAATATTGTTATTTATAACCTAGTAAGATGAGAAAAACGGGCCACAGGTAGTTTATTTTAATTTTGTGTATGTATGAAGCGAGCCTTAAATTAATTAACATAGGGACCGTTTCGTGACGCGCTACCGGGGTTGGTTCCAGGCTCCCCGCAACACCCCGTTTCAGTCGTTCCCGAAGCGCCTCGCGAGAGACCCGTCTCTACGCAAAGCAACTCTTTCGACTCTGGGCAAATTAAAAGTTGTAGATCCACCTTGGAATTTCAAAGTGCTGTTTTTAAATTTGGAACCATAAACGTTTGTCAAATTTTCGTGATTTTTAAAGTTTATTTCGTGAACAATGAGTTTGTGAGTTTCATTTGAGCGCTTTTGAACTTCCTCGGCTTTTGGACATCTGGTAAGTGGAATTTACATTTACTGGTGACATATTTAAATTTTTTCGATTAGTGCTCATTAATATATTAAGGAAGGTGATTATTTTATTATTTTTTATTTGTTTTTATTTTAAATTATACACAGGTTTTGCGGCTCCGAAATACTACGCATACACCCTAAAAGACCGGCCGCGATACCTTGCGCCTTCAGTAAAAGACGCACAAAGGCGAGTTTGTCACAAGTGCTGTTATCCATAAATACGGGGCAAAAATTAACCTACCTGTAAACTTTTTCAGGTATTTTACTCTAGGGCCGGCGATCGGAGTTTTTTTCGTTTCAAAACCAATAATCTAATATATAAAATTCTCGTGTCACAGTTTTCGTTGCCATACTCCTCCGAAACGGCTTGACCGATTTTGATGAAATTTTTTGTGCTTATCCGGTATCTATGAGAATCGGCCAACATCTATTTTTCATCCCATTATTTATATGGCAAAACAACGTTTGCCGGGTCAGCTATTAACCTATAAGAAATTGCCATTATCATTATTATAGATTGAAACTTAAAACCAACTAATACTGTACTTATAAAGCAAAAATAAACTTGACTAAAATTAAAAAGAATTTGAATTGGCCCGTGGCAACGTGAGTACTATTATTATCTGTGGTAATCTAGGATGTTGCTAAAATAATGGCACCTATGCAAAAAAAAACAGTATTCACTAGACTTTATGTTTATTTCATCAGAAAGTCCAAAAAAAAGTTACTTTATTTTTAGTATCTTCCATTCTGGTAGCCTTTTATTACATTATTTAAACATTCCGAATACCCTTTTTTTTACCACAAAAATACAAAATAAAAGCATGTGGGGGTGAGTGTCGTGGGTTCCTTACGCAGTTTCTAACTACTATATTTACGTGATTTTTAAATTAGCGTCGAATAAAACAAGAGCACACTACATGCAATTATGTAGCGACCTAGGGCTGGCCTTCCATTTTAATAACAATAATAAAAAAAACGTTAAAAAACACGGGAGCGGGACGGCGCACGGGAGTGAGCGATAAAAAATCTAATTTAGGAAATACGTACTGAAGTGCATAAAAACATCTAAAACTCAGAAGGAAATACTCGCGCCCATCACATAAAATACTCAAATACTTGCCTGTAGGATAGAGTTTAGGTTTGGTTAGGTTAGGTTAGATCCGGTTCCCGCTAGATTGCTAGAGGCTCTAGCACTCTAGCGGGAACCGGACCTGCGGGACCGCTAGGTTTTGTAGCCAGGGTCAATGTCAATTTGGTCTTAAGCTAACTGCGTTGTTGATAATACCGAATACTTCATCCGTAGGTACAGATTCTCTTTTCAATCCACGTCTCAACTTTTCGGAATAAAATAAGAATGGATTATTTCAAAAAACTATTTCGTTTGAAAAAAAAACATGCGCATAAGCCCTTACTACTAAGATTTAATTCATGTTTGGGAAACTTAATTTAAATAGAGAAAAGGTTTTTAAAAAACGTTGAGAGAAGTGCTATTTTCTTGAAATTCGAGGATTTTGCATAAAACTCTTTTACCATTATATAAATTCCGACCTTTTCTCATTTATTTTCCTAATGTTAACGTTATACAGGCTGTTTAGAAATAAAAACGCATTATGACTACGAGCGCGGAGAGATTAGAGACGAAGTGCGTGACGAGGTTTCTTGTGTCCGTTTCCAATATTTAAACCGCGGATAGAGATTGGTACTTCAGGTGAAAATCTGGGGGAGCCATTTTTCAGCAAAATTGCTTAAAACGATTTTATTAGTAACATGCCTACTGAAAATCAGATTTTTTAGCGGACTCTCCATAAAGCAGTAACTTAATAAATGTGTTCTCCATGAACCTTGATGCAGATGCATAGATTACAATACTTATTGGCTGCTGCTGTTCAAATATGGAAACGAATTCCAAGTAATTACGGCTCCGATTTTAGATCACATGAGCTTGGATGCAGAGGTATGCATTATTAATGTGTAAATGTATGCCCAGATTCGCTAATTTGAACTTGGGCTCTGGGGTCAATTGCAATCTTCTATGAATATCTGGACTGCCACTTCTAATAGAACATAATAATATGACTCTTCATAAGTTTTAATTAGGTACTTACCGATGAGAAAAGGATGCTGTTTCGCGTAGAGTAGAGTTCGGCGCCTTTCGCTTTAGCCGAGCTGTTTCGTCAGTGAAACAATTAATTAATTTAAAATACACGCACTTTCATTTTCATAGTGCTCCGACGGGACAATTTAGCCTCATCGATCAATAATATGACAGAAAATTGAAAAGCGAATTGTCTGAAAGCATCAGCTAGCAGCACTTCTTGTAACGTGGCAACTTTCTTCATTTTAAGTGGTAGGTCTAGTCCGGCGCTTTAACAGATCGTTAGTTAGTTATTTTTAATTATCGTTCCTGACGTAGAGACCTTGCCATGTTGTTCTCCTAGTCATTATTCTTAATTTATTTTTATTGACCTTAAATTTTAATGATTTTATTTGTATTAGTTTTAGAACTAATTATTTATTACTTTATTACCTTGTAATGTAACTTACTTTTAAGTAATTATTGTATTTAGTAATTGAAAAAATGACCTCGAGGTGGAGTTTCTTGCCCTCATGCCCTCATGTGTCCAACTTAGTGAATAAATATTTTAAATTTTGAATTTTTGAATTTATCTAAAACGTTGTAATAACTGCGATCCCCTAACGCCCCATCATAATATGCTAAAGTCGGCAATGTTCGGTGATCTCGAACGAAATAGCTTTGAATATGTGCGTGTGCTGAGGTTCTCACAACTTCGTTGCTGAATCGTCTCTGGTTAATCAGGTACATTACACTTCTTCAGTATGTTCGTATAACCTGCGTGTACGAGTTTAACTCAGCCTTGGTCGTATTTCGAAGCTACTCCTCAAAATTCGTAGGTACCTAAGTACGCATGATGTCTACGAGCGCGGGTCAACGTTTCACAAGATTTCTAGTGACCGTTTCGAATATTCAACCCGCATATAGATTTGGCTACATGGAAAATGTTTAGATTTGTCCTTACTTTTTGAATCCTCCAAAGCATCATATTCCTGTATTGAATTGATGCTAGAAAAAAAAAAGTACCCAAATTTCATTTTATGGAAAAAATGCTAGCTAACTATTTTTTATTTATATCGTTGTTCACGAGGGAACCAGAACTAAAAACATGTTACAGTAAAAAAGAACATCGCGTTTTAAGCAAGCCTTAATAGAATAGAAATAAAAGCGAGATTCGCTTTAACTTGTTTCATGACACGGAGAAGTAGTTTCCATCCAGCCGCTCTTCAGGCACGCTTCAGTCGTTCCCGGAGCGCCCCGCGAGACTCGCGTCTCTCGCAACGCAACTCTCTCGACTCTGTGTCATTAAAAAGTAAAGTTGTAAATCAATTTTTAAATTTCAATGTGCAGTGGTCCTATCACCGTTTATTAAAAGTATCGTGTTTTTTAATTTTTCGTTTTGAATCAAGGTTCGTCGTGGATGAATTATTGAGTTGCGTTTTTTGAGCGCTTTTGAACTTTTCTGTGGTCTTTGGTCAACTCTGGTAAGCGGAATTTAGATTTACTGGAGAGATATTTACATCAAGTATTTTTTTTCTGATTCGAAATCTATCTTCTATATTTATATATTTTTTAAAGCTATAAAAATGCGTTTTTTAGCCTTTTATTTGTGGATTTACGGATTTCAATTAATCAAAAATAATCAATTCCAAAGAAAAAATATGTGTTTCTGGACAGCCACTTTTTCTTTAAACAGGACTATAAAAGTGATTACTCTAAATAATCTATTTTTCATCTGTGGTAAGTAGGTATTCTTTTCCAAAAACCTACCCCCAAATAGGTAAAGCTTTAAATTATCATTTATCACGATGAACTTTACAACATTAAAAGTGTTTAAGTGGTTAGTCGTAGGTACTTGAATTAATTTAAACTTTTTGAAAATTTATTGTTTGTTTTTAAACTAAAGGGGTTTCGGGATTTTGTTGAAGCCTAGCCTCTATTCAACACCGTAAAAACCATATCGTTTTTGACCTGTTATCGTATCGTCAACGTTTTGATAGCTCTTATTTACTTGACAGTAATGGCGGGCGAGTTAAAACAATACCATAACAGGTCAAATACGATTTGAATTTTACGGACTAAAATAGAGGGGCTTTTCTAGTGGGGGCTTCGTTTAAACATAGCGCACCTTTAGAACAATAGTGACCTAAGTGGAAATTTTAAATTTCGAGTTAGGTCTCTATAATAATAAATTTATGACTTGAAGTTAGAAAGCTGACATTTTGACTTAGGTCACTATAGTTCTGAAGGTGCGATAGGATAGGCTTGGATGCTACCAAATAGTGTTGATGGCGCGTGCTCCGAATATTCCGACTGTACAGTCAACATCATATAAGTGATCATTTATGTACCTTGTCACTTTAACGTCGTGTTTGAAATGTCATACAAAATTGTGAAACAATTGAAAGCGACAAGGTACATAAATTATCGCTTATTTATGCTGTTGACTGTACCGACACCTCCTTCCTGCATTTAAAGAAGGGCCTGTGGCTCTATTCCAGACGGTAAAAACAATATCGCATTTGATCTGTTATCGAATTGTCAACATTTTGATAGCTCTTATTTTCTTGACAGTAATGGCGGCTGACGTTATACCAATAACATAACAAGAAAATTACGATATCGTTTATACCGCCTAGAATAGAGGCGCTGTATAGCTTTCACCAATATATAAATGAAGGGTAACTTTGACAGATTGTCTTTTCTGAAGTGTGGCCTACTGCTAGCAACTCTTAGATAAAATACGTCATTAGTGTTAGGGGACGCTGCGTTGCTTGCGGCGAGCTTGAAATGATCTATAGTATCTTATTAATCGAGACGTGGACCGCATATTATGTACACTAAAATATATAAAATAAAAAAATGATTAAAAAAATAAACCCGCCGTCTAACACGCAAAAAATAACTTACCTATTCTTTTAAAATAGCTTACCTATCTCAAAAATAGCTAATCGGCCGATCATTATTATTTATACCTAGATATTTTTGTAGCAGGAACAACATGTGGTTAGTGCTTGACATAATTATAATATCGACAAACCTATTATCGATAACCACCACTTCATCGTCATTGAGGAAATAATCGTACATCATTTCATTATATAATTATAAAAAAATATTCACAATGCCCTAAAACCCATTCTAGTACCTTATAAGAACATAGCGAAATCATATCATCAAGGAAAAATTACAATCACATGTCATATGATTCATATAACAACGTGGTGCGTTATAAAATAAAAGAATAATAACAAAACTATCAATTTATTAATATTTTACATATTTCAGTGAAAATCACCCTGACATTGAATTGGTGGTTTTTATTATGTCAAGCACTAACAACACGTCGTTTGTGCTAGGAAAATCTCTAGGTATAATTTATTACTAAACTACAGAAGCTACTAAACAAAACGGTTTACAAGCAACCGCGCACAACCACTCAAGGTAAATTGCTATACCCGAACACTCAAATTATAATTTAAAATTTTCCCTACAATTGACCCTGACATAGTTTGCATATATAGGCATTTCCCGAAAGAAAGTGACGCCCTTATTTAATGTTTGAAAGGGTCATTTGTTATCCCCTTCCCTTTCATAACGAAACCCTAAATTGGTTACAAATTACAAACCCCTTGGGTGAGACTGTTTCTAATATTAATAAAAACCTTTTCCGGGGACTTAGAATAATTAATTAAAGCTTGAGCGTGAAGAAATATAATCATTTTAAAAATGAAGATCCTGTGCTTCAATTAAGGTAAATCGGTATTATAAGATTACATCAGACAAAACATCGAGTGAATTTGCAAATTAATAAATATATACTAATATTATAAAGCTGAAGTTGTTTGCTTGAACGCGCTAATCTCAGAAACTACTGGCTGATTTGAATAGTTATTTGTTATACAAGGGGGGAAAGTTGTATTTTACCTGCGAGTGTTCATTTGAAACACGAGCTATCGAAAGGATTCTATGATTGACCACGAGCGAAGCGAGTGGGTCAAAAATAGAATCCTGAGCGTAGCGAGTGTTTCAACACACGAGACGTAAAATAACTTTTCACTCGTGTATAACACAAAACTTTTCACCTCAGTACAGCGAGGAAAATAAGAAAAAGGGTGTGCACTATCAATTATAAAGACAATATTATTAAGCTCAATTCCGCATTTTGCACGGTTTCCCGTAATTCCACAGGTGTTAATACGTCTTCGTCACTCGAATCACTCATTTTTAATAACAAAACAAACTAGAAAAACATGCGAATATTTAACGTTGACGACTTAATTGAAAAGTTTTGACTTAAGATTTTTTTATTATTTCGGATGCGTTTTGTTCGCACATCGACTTACTTGGACTGTCAGAACATTTTATCCGTTTTACAACAAGAATGAAGGTTAATGTTGAATGCTGATATTTATGAATTAAAATAAAGTTATAAGACTGTATTTTGTTTTTTACTCGATGCAATTCATTAATTGTGATGTTAAAAATTCACCACTTTTATCGTTTTACGTTTTGTTACCTGTCAAATATCACTTAAGCTGCCTTCAAATGTCAAAACTCTTTCTTCACATGTGGATAAAGAGAGATTTTCTCAATAAGTAGATATCTAACAAACAAAAAGGGCTTTCCGAGCTAGTGAGATGAAAAAAATATTTCAGTGTTAGCCCGTTTATCGAGGAAGGCTTGTCACGGGAATACCGGATCAGGAACAGGAATAGGGAGTGGCTTGATAAAAACAGCGGAAGTCCAGGGCTGGTATTATTTAATAAAATATCCTCAAAATGGTTATAATATTAAATTAAGGTAATAAAGCACCTGGGAAACATACAGAAAGGAAACTTAGAATATATATTATAAAATTAAGACTAGATGAAGGAATGGTCTAATGAATAATCCTTTCACATCGTGAAAACTCGGAACTCACGTCTACTTCCGAATGATGCCGACGTGTAGGTATATGAATTATTGAATTTTTAAGTGAAATGTTTGTATTAAATAAATAGAGTACTTTAGTTATCAGTGTCAAATGTCAAACCACGAGTTTGAAGTATATCACACCGAGATGTTAAAACCACCATAAAACATAATAAGCAATAAACAAGAAGAAATATAAATAAATATTAAAAATAATTTCACAGGCTTGTCGATCTAATCGTTTCCCAGGTCTTAATGCTTTCAACATGACTATTAAAAAGAACTGAAAACAAACTTAATCTTAATTAACAAAAAACTACTCTGGTATTCATCATGTCAGCCGAAAGACGTCCACTGCTGGACATAGGCCTCCCCCAAGGCTCTCCACTCAGACCGGTCTTGTGCTTTTCGCCTCCACCGCGTTCCCGCGATCTTTACAAGGTCGTCACTCCATCTTGTTGGAGGCCTACCTACAGCTCGTCTCCCGGTCCGCGGACGCCACTCAACTCTGGTATTAACCACTCTATATCGATGATCACTCTCGCGATGCGACGTTCCCCCACGTTGTCTTGATGGTTACTGAGTCAGACTGAAGTAGCATGACAAATACGAACATTTCCGAGAAAATACGATGTGAAAGGATATTTCACTACATCTGTATTTAAGTGAAGGGGTCCTTTACATAAATCTAACTTCACTGTTGTAAGTATTTAACTTGATTTAAAAATGTTACTATGTTTGAAACTTGTTAATAGCTTGGTAGCTTGTGAGCGACTGAAATCGTCGTCGTGTGCAGTGTATCGTAGAATTTAAAATGAGCTCAAAGGGCATTGGGTAAATTTGTTTGAAGAATATTGTCATTATTTTTTTCAGCGGCCACTGATGATTTTTACATAGTTATTTAGAGGACCTCTAATTACACATAGATATATATATATAACTTATGGCGTTAAATAATATCGGAGCGGAGATTTTAAAGATTTAAGTGTTCAGTTTTTAGTACAAAAGTACGCCCAAGTATGAATATTTAAATATCTCGGCTCCGATGCACTTAAGAGTATTACATTACATAACAAAATATGTTTATTTTTAATAATTATATCATAATTTACCACTTTTACGAATGGCCGCTCACCTTGAAAATGTATGACTTTTACAAATGACAACCCTTTTACCCAAACCCCTTTAGAATTTAGAATAAAAATAGCCAGATAGAAAGTGCCAGAACGACTTTAATTGAACGAGGTGTAACACATAGGTAAACTCCTCGTTACAGGCTATATATCATCACGCTAAGACCAACAGGAGCGGAGCACCAATGAATAATGTTTCAACCTTCTACGTTAACAAAGTCGCGGGTTAAAGTTAGCGTTAGCCCAAAGTAACTATTGCACGGGGACGAAGTCACGGGCAGAAGCTAGTCAGAAATAAATGAGTTGATAAATATCAAACTCCAATATGTCCTTGTAATTTGGTATACGAATTTAAAACTTAATTTGTTCGAATTAAGTTTTAAATTCATATACCAAATTTCAAGGACGTATTGGAATTTGATATTTATCAACTCAAATAGATGACTAAACATCGGTATCAACGTTCAACTTTCATGGCAAAGTACGGTTTGCAGAAAAACAAATACAAACAAACATCTAGTATTTTGAACTTATATTTTTTATAAACAAAAAGAAAGACGCTAAAAATGTATTAAATGTTTAATAAATTACTAAAACTTGTTCCATGGATTTTGCTGTTAACCTTTGACATCTCTTATAATATATAGGTGAAAAACTTAAGTAAATGACCTCTTGCATGTAGTTGTAACACATCTGTAGAGACCGTTCGACATTCTATATTTGAAATTTGACGTTAATTACATATAAATGACTTAATTGCCTTTCCACCCATACTAATATTTATTTGCTGTGACAATTAAATTGACATTCGTTACCTATTTGGAATATATTATTTTTGGAATGCAAAATAAGTATTAAGGTTCTATGACATTATTTAGAATATAAACCTCTTTAAGCATAAGTACAGCATAAAAATAGATACAGTGAGCTGCTGTAATGTTATAAAAAATAACAGCAAATAAAAGTTTTTATTCATTAAATATTCGAACGTATTTCTTTTTTTGCTACCCTTACCGGGTGCCATGAAAACTGAACGTTGATACCGATGTTTAGTTATGACTAGACCTCGTTATCTCAGGGCAGTGTCGTCAAAATAGGGAAACATGGGGGCAATAGGCACTTTGACTTTAAAAAACCGGTCAAGTGCGAGTTGACTCGCGCACCGAGGGTTCCGTATTTAAGATAATATGGTTGGAAAACGCAAAAGAAAATACTCATTTTGTTATGAACTTTATGATCTATGCAATAAGGTCTATTTTGAGTAGCCTAAATTTTAATACACATTTTTAAAGTTTTTTGATAATTTTTCCAAAACTGTAAAGTTTGACAACTTCATTTTATTTTTCTCGTAAAATATAAGTAATTATCTTTCAATCAAATCAATTTGAGTGGCGTCCGCGGACCGGGAGACGAGCTGTAGGTAGCCTCCAACAAGATGGGAGTGACGACCTTGTAAGGATCGCGGAAACGCGGTGGATGCGAAAAGCACAAGACCGGTCTGAGTGGAGAGCCTTGGGGGAGGCCTATGTCCAGCAGTGGACGTGTTTCGGCTGACATGATGATGATCTTTCAATCAGGAATTTTTCCGATTTTTTGGTCCATAAACTTCGGAGATAAGGGGGGAAACGGTCATTTTTTGTACATTTTTGGCTATAAATCAAAAAGTACGTTCCGAAAAATTCAGTCAGTCAGTCAGGTTTGCCTTTTATATATATAGAAGATAGAAGATTATGCCACACTGCGTACAAATAAATGATTATTGTTAATTATGAGGGCGATTAACACACTGCGTAAAAAGAAATGAGCGGTTTCGGTTAATACTGTTGGACTTCGTCCCCGTATTGAAGTCAGAACGGAAGAAAGTATCTTAAACCAATTTGTAGAGAATGCTGGCTCAACCACTAGAAAAGCAGGGGTTGTATGATATTAGTCATACAGCCGTCCACAAAATTTTAAAACGGGACCAACAGCATCCATTTTCTGTGGTCAAGGCTGCAACATGCGATTTTTTACGGTGGGTCGACCCGTGTTTACGGGACAAATAACTCAAAAAAATGCAAAATTCAAAATATTTTTTCAGTTTATTCCTCACATATATATATATATATATATATATATACATATAGGGATATATATATATATATATCCCTATTATGCCTACTAACATTATAAATGCGAAAGTGTATGACTATATTTGTTATCAGATTCCCAATTGCACAAATAGTATTTTGTGTTTTGAAAAGAGTTAAGTACCTTTCATTGTTTTTATAAAGTGCCATTTATACTATTCAGACTGACAACAAACTTAAAATAAATATAAAATTGTTCCAATTGGCCACATACTCCCCTATTTTGACATTTGTGACATTTCACTGCCCTGAGATAACGAGGTCTAATTATGACCTATTCTCGGGGTGGGGGATATAATGAGTGCTGCGATTAGATCCCAGGATTGACTTCTTATCTTCCTTTCACTATAGTTGAAATCAAAGCAAAATTGTTTTAGAATAGTCTGAATATACCTCAGAATTAATTGATGCATTGCTATTTTCCACAGGTTGAATTCTTCCAAGATGGCGGAGGGCGGCCCTCAAGGATCCGGACGGTAAGTGCTAAACATGGTGCTAAACTATTAAATGTACTTTATTATTTATTTATTTATTTAAACTTTATTACACAATACACAAACTAAGAACAAATGGTGGACTTAATGCCTTGAGGCATTCTTTGCCAGTCAACCATTGGGCCACACAGAGACGATAAGAAGTTGGTGCGAATTTTGATGAAATGTATGAAATTACATATCGCACAAGACAATCAATACCGTCTTAACTCGAAATGTGACAGTGTTGAAAAAAATATTCTGATTTCAAACTATTACAAATTAATAGTTATGTATTACAATTTATTTTTGAGTTAATACGGTATTGACTCATCATGTCATGCGCGATATGTCGTAAATTATAAACTGACTGAGAGAGAATTTATAAAACTCAAAAATGGCTGGACCGATTTTCATGTTCTTTGAATTGTTCGATTTTTCTCTGCCCCAAATACCAGAATACTCGTAACTATTAAAACATCGGAAAAAATAAGAGAAACACATTCTGAGGTGGAACTAACAATAAGTTCAGGACGGCTAGTAAGTAGGTACACATATAAATTATAGTCGGGCCGTAACATAAAGGTCGCAGTGACGCATCGTATGCGTACCGTTTTTGACGCACGCTCCTCACACTGCTGCTTAACGCTGCGTATATTACGGTGCGTCAAAAACGGCGCCATGTTGTTACAATGACCCCGTCTTTTGTTTATGCAACGACACCGTATTTTAAGCAGCGGTGTGGAGGGCATGCGGTAAAAACGGTACGGATACGATGCGTCACTGCGATTCCGTACCGTCGCCGTATTTGAAGGAGCGGTGGGGTCGCACCTTTATGCAGAGCCTTGAAGTGTGAAGCAAGGAAATGTTTCAAAGAGAATTTGTTTCGAGCTTACCTTACACAAAGCGGGTGCGCATTCCTTGGGATATTTCATTTAGTATTTTTTTCATTTCCACCTTTTTATTTATTCGGGTATCTCGGTCACGATACACCCGTAGGACCAGCGGCCACTCTCGATACCTTGACTTAAGTTCAAGACGCGAAGGCGAGTCGGGGTTATCTTGGATCACTCTTGGATCAATAAATACGGACAGCCAGTATTAAATACCTGTAAAATGACATACCTACCATTAAGTAATGTACAAACGCTGGCTAAGGGTGCGGGAAACCGATAGATGCATGTGGGGCAGGATCGGTTCTTGTGGCCAAACCTTGGGGGAGGCCGGTCGCGCAGTCGGAGAAAAGACGACCACTGCTGGAAAGCTGAATTGAAGATAATGATGACTATGAATGTACTATATAAGAGTTAGCTAAGAGCAATATTTTGGGTAGGTACGTATTGCAATGTCTAAATTAAAATGCGTAATATATCATAATCCCTAGAAGTTCATAATACCTAATGTAGTTTACTGAGCCTAAAATTTTGAAAGCATTACTAAATATAGTTCATTGCTAGTAGATTACAGGAAAACCTATAAGAACTTTACAAAAAACACGAATATACGGAACCCTCTCCACGCGTGTCCAACTCGCACTTCACCGGTTTTTTTCATTCCTTTTGACTTTCATTACACAAATTTTTAATCATCAAACCAAACACACCGTTAAGCAGATTTATTTATTAATTTTTCACAACGTTACTCCACCTGCACTTTAATAACATAAATAAAAAATATCACAGGACAATCTAACACAGTGGTCCCCAAACTTTTTCGTCTCATAGACCACTTGGCATTTATTTCGGTTTTGGGTGGACCCCCTGCTTCCCTTATATTTATGTTACCACGTAAAAACGAAGCAAAAAATCTGCGGCATACAGGTCCTACAGGTCTAGCCGGCTAAAAATTGACAATTGCTATTATTATTATTGCTACAATTAAATTTTTTATGATAAAATATTTTTCACGGAATAAAATCTTACACCCAGTTAGATAGTTGTTTATTTATACATACACATATTTATAAAAAAGTATTACGTAAGTAAGTAGGTACCTAAGTGTTATCTGTGTATGAATATGCATTATTCCATTAATGAAAAGCCAACATTAAGGCTGCGGCTCCACTGAGGCGGAGACGAGCGGAGGGGAGCGGAGCTGTGCCAATATTAACCAATAGAAGGCGCATGCGGTCACATCGAGCGCGCCTTGCGTACGTTAGTTTAGATTCTATTGGTTAATATTGGCACAGCTCCGCTCCACTCCGCTCATCTCCGCCTCAGTGGAGCCGCAGCCTAAAGTCACGACCTGCCTAAGGGGATCCACTTTCGTGGGCCCCCATTTTCATCTCATGGACCCCCATTTATTATTTCCGCTCACATGGACCCCTTGCAGGTCATCGTCGACCCCTGGGGGCCGATATAGACCATTTTGGGGATCACTGATCTAACAGAAATTGACCTAGTCTCAAACTTACCTACTACATAGATGTAGATAAACCTACTTACACAGAGAAATACACAATAAAAAACATTTTCAAAAAACACCCAAAACTTAGGCTCGGCCTTTATGCATGCCACGTGACGGCGCGGCAGCCGGCTGCGTGCACGTCACGCAACCGGTGTGGCTGGGCCTTAAACCATGCTTAATATATCTCTCGCCGCCCGTCGCCACGGCCTTTAAACGCCATTAATGCCAAACGTAGCATAACCCTCAGTGCGCTAGTATGGCGCGCATCATCGTTATTATCGACAACATGAACACGACAATGTCCTTTAGATACAAGGCGCAGTGTAATGGGGACATGCCCACGCCAACACTCATTAGTCAAAATAACCTCGATTCAAATACGAGAAAACACAATGAAAAACGAAAATATTACACTTTTTACATTTTTGACCAAGTCCTATCTTACAAACATTAACAAGATAAACGCACTTTTTAAATATCAAAGCTAAGTTACGATAGGTAAACTATTAAAATGTCATATCATAACAGAACTATTACCTACTCGAAATACAGGTCTAAGTAAATATTTCAAAAACTTAAAGATACATGCCATCCATCGAATCATCAATAAGTATTAAGCCACTGTTTGGTACAAGCCGCTTCCTGTCCTCCGTTCTGTCCATTCATGCACTCTGTCTCCCAGCAACCCGACGGATAGTAATTTAATTAAATATACTTCGCTTAAATAATCCATCGTCTTGTAAAAAATTGGCAAACTGACATAATGCAAAGCCAGAAGGCAGGTTATAGTAGTTCTATGAATTAGTATTCATTATTTTTGATTCCATCCATCAGATCACTGAAAACACCTAAAATCCATTTGTGCCATGTTTTATTACAAGTGACATTGAAATTACAATCTATGCTTCTGTATCAAGGTTCATATTGAAGTAGAGTTATTTTAAGTTACTGCTTTTGTAGGTTCAATCAATAAATCCGATTTTCAAATATCATTGTGAGAGCATCCAAATCTGACTCGACAGGGTTGTTTCATTGCATTAAAGTTGAATGTCAAATGTGGTTTTCGACGTCTGAATATCTGCACATTTGAAGTGGATTTTCATGAGCTTCTATTTAAGAACGAACATTAATTAACTTATTACTGGACTAGAAAGCTAATGAGCTAAAGTGCTAATGAGGTTGCCTATATGGTTTAGACACTCGATCCTTAAATCATGATCCTGTAAAGGCACATACAGGCTATCTACAATGCGTTTCACAGTTTGTTACTTATTTCTTTATTACGCTTTGAAGATATCAACAAGTTTTTAGAGTTATTAGCAATTCTGTAGCTCTGGCTACCCCACTCTGGGAATGACGGCGTGAGTTTATGTATTTATGTATGTATGAAGTGACGTAGTCGTATCGAGCAAAGACGTTTCCATTAAAGCTGCGCGTCCACTGGGTCGGAATCGGAGTGTACGGAGCGGACAGATTGTTGCTTTGTATTGAATGGTACAGCGTCGCTGGAACGGCATATAAGTTTTTATAGAAATCAATACAAAGTAACAAATCCATCGGCTCCACACGCTCCGATTCCGACCCAGTGTGTGTGTGTGTGTGTGTGTGTGTGTGTGTGTGTACGTAATAATTAATGCTCTATAATTAATTAATTGATGCTCATTATTATTATTATTATTTATACATATACGTTATTTTCCTCAGGTCGAATCGTCCCAACATGCCGGAGGATGATCCTCGGACCTCCCAACGGTAAGTGCTAATCTATAAGGTCTATTTTCGCGTGTTATTAACTGTTTATGTCATAGTTCTTACATCTCACGCGCCAAAATCTGATCATGGGATCCATTGAAAGTCAGCGGACCTCCTTAATAATTTGGATTCAGTTCATGGTTTTTCCACTAACTTCAAAAAAGGAGGTTCTGACATCGTCTGTTTTTTTACATTTATTATTTTGGTCCTTAGTAGTCGAGTCGAAGCATAAGTATTATTTTTCTCAACAGGATATTTAAAAAGTCTTCAGCAAACAATAAGATAACGCTGTACGTCGCGTGCCGAGACCTCGTGCTGGAGCCGAACCGTGTGCAGAGGGTCGAGGGAGTCTTGCTCGTCGATCCTGAGTACGCGGAGAACAGGAGCATCTACGGACAAGTCATCGTAATTTTCAGGTCAGTTTCTATCATGTTTCCCTTCACTGGGCCCAGTATAGTAGCTTTTATCGCGTGACAAAATTTGATAAAGCATCCGTCACTCTCGTACTTTTTTTTTTTCTTAATTAATGGCTTTTACTCCTTGTGTTTAACAAGGTGTATTTCGCCAGTATCGAGTTTTAGACAATCACCATGGACTTATTAGAGAAACAAGTCCATGGATATCACACGCGAGGACAATTGTTCGGTTAAAGAGATTTACTCTGGTGGACTAAACAGAAGCACATGGGGTTAGCTCCACGCGCTTCTGTCAAGTCCCCACTCTCGTACCTAAACTCGGATTCATAATTAGATTCCATCAAATCTACCAAGAAATGTCACTGTCACAATAACATCTGTCAATGTCAGTATGACGGTCCAGATGCCACCAACCCTTTCTTAATAATAAAAAATATAATTATCTTACTGCAGGTGAAAAACTTAACGAAAGTCTTTGTAGTGGTGTAGAAAACTAAGGGAAGTTACGTCTTATTTCAAATATAGTCTTCATTTTCTGTACACAGGCACTATACAATTACATAAACGTAGGGGTTTCATTAAGTTTGTCGCCTATACTAGATTAATTCTTAGATGTTTGTTATGTATCGAAGTAAACATTTATCTTCATACATTCCTAAATTCTAAGTAAAAAGGATCCTAATTGTTTAGCTCTAATTAGTCAGATAGTTTAACGCCCCTCCTCCTAGTATGCTACAGTCAGGATAATGTAATATGCCATAAAAATAGCCAACACAACTAGATATTGGTTAATTATTTTCGAATTTACGTATTTTAAGTATAATAATTAATAATATACGCACATCTTCATTATTGTATCAAAAGGGATACCAAATGTTATCGAGACCTGTAGTTTTACCATTGCAACATGAATATTTCTACCACAAAATTGCTTCAATTAAATATTTATGTATACAACTAGTTTTTATATAAGCATGTTTATTTAAACAGAGCATTTAAATGATATTGTTAAAATTACTAAGTAATTAATTACTTACGTGCATTCTTTCGCCAAGAGTAAATTTACTAATGTTGGAATGTTTCATTTCAATGGCAACACCGTGGTAGATTTGATGGAATCTAATTATGAATCAGAGTTTAGTTACATACGAGTCAGAAAGTGACGGATGTTTTATTGGCCCCCAGGTCAGTTTCAATAATCCTCCTTCACAGTATCTAAAGGCTCCCACAGACTAACAGTGTAACAGTTTGACTGCAGTTCATAATCGAAGAATCTTTGACGAAATATGTATGAAACCTTATTAAACAATACGATAAACCGACAAGGCAATATCGGTCGAGGAGCTGCTAGTCCGTGGTGCCCTTCATTAATGATTCTCTTATCTACCAAGTATATCTATAGTAATAGATTAAAAGAAAAGAAAAGAATTCATAAATACATCGTTCATATGAATAATGCTAAATGTCCAATATGTTTAAATCCATTAAACCTTGTATTCTACAGAGCGTGCCAAGTGAATAGACGTGCTGACACGCTCTCGAAAACGTTACCTTCTATCAGGCAGTCGAAAAAAAACAGTTTTCTGATTTATTTGTAAAACAAACAGAATAAAAGCTTAACTTAAGAATAACCATTTAATTTTATTCGTTTTAAACACAGTAATCACTTCCATAACCCTACGATGAGTTTTGTACAAGTTTCCACGGTGCCCCAAACATCTATATAAAAATAAAAATGCTTAACAGCATTTCAAGCACAACGTGACACCGTTGGTTTCAACCAACTTCTCTTCTGTAATGTTACCTATTAGCGGCCTTTACACGGCACAGTTTGGACCGCGGGAAACGCCACGCGCCATTCCACGCGTCATTCCATGCGCCATTCCACGCGCCAGTCCGAACCGCAGGTTTTTTACTATTTTACTATTACAGTTGCATTTACACGTACGGTTCGGAGCGAAGATTGGAATGGCGCGTGGAGTTTCTCGCAGTCCGAACTTTACGTGTGCAGGCCGCTAATCTATTATCGCGTGCTTTTTGTCTTGGTCCCTCCAGTTACAGAAGGGAAGGGAATTTATCTAGTCGAGTCGAGTATGGTACAGTGCAACCATTTTCTTAATAGCGATCGGCAATCATCGTTTTTCTATGACACCCGAGTGACAAATATACTGTTAGTTGCGAGTGCAAGCGTGATAGCAATAGCCAGCCGAAAGCTATTAAGAAGCTCGTAATACTGTACGAGTATGTAACTACGATGAATCAGATGAATGATTGAAATTTGGCATAGTTGTATATCTTGCTTGCCCGCATCTTTTTTTAGTAAAAATAATATGAAATTATTTTTATAAATTTTTGAAAAGCGGTCTAGACTAGACTAGCAAACAGGGTGTCAAATAAAAGGGCTCAAACTGCAAATTTCAAAACTATTATATTAAAACTAATATACTAATAGATAGATAGTTACTAATACTGGAAGGAAGGAAATAGGAATAAGAATAGGATCCTAAAGAAATTAGGTCCCGGAGGTATAAATAAATGACTTCTAAGCAGACGGAGACGTGGGCAACGGGTAGATTAATCATACTTTTGGGGAATTATAAAAATATTGAGAATTCGTGATAAAATATGGACAAATCAAATTGACAATAAAATACCATTTTAATTTGTGTACATTCAAAAAAAACATTCCCTTTGTATTTTGCATCTCACCTATAAACAATAGTATCACAACTGCATAGGATATGAACGGAACCTCCTTACACAAATAACGTCTTACTAATTAGGATTTATTCATTAAATGAACATAATATTTACAGAATTCAACATTAAAACAATTAAAAAATAGAACTAAACGTATTTAAATTAAAATTAAACTAAGCTACTGATCCCCATGACACTGGCTGCATTACCTCTCTGGATAGCTAGCCCAATCCTTTGGGAGAGGTAAGCACCAGCTCTAGGATCTCCGGAGGAGTCTGTGAGCCGGCATGACAGGGTCTTAATAACGCTTTTCATATCAGCTGACGTCATACTTAACAAGAGAGATTTGCCACAATTTTATGTTAAACTTTAGTAAGATACCAAAACAAACATGTATGTTTTTTAATCAAAGCTGATTCTAGCGTAACTTCTTAAGCACCGCGTCCGAGTCCGACGCGCACCCTATCGATGTTTAGAAGATATATATTTTTTGTTTATACGCAGGTATGGGAGAGAAGATGAAGAGATCATGGGACTCCAGTTCTTCAACGAGACCACAGTAAACGCGGTTAGGATATGGCCAACCTGCCATTCAGAAATAAGGAATGTGACCCTGACGTCGCCTCTTCAGGTGAAAACCAAATGAATATTTTATTTATCTATACCTATTCTCTCTATATCTTCAGTCGATTTAGTCTTATTTAAGCTAATTTTATTAATTTTAATTTTCAGTTATTGTTTTATAATTCATGTTTTAGTTTGTCGTTTTAAATGTCATCATTTAGTAGTATTAGCACTAAGTTAACGGTACTAACTTAATGGTTAATACAATATTTATTATGAAATAGTATAGCAGTTAGGTCCGTGTTTACATCGTCTCATCTCTTTCTTTAAAACTAAAAATTTGCCGCTACCGAAATAGCCTGTGATTTAAAACATATACTTAAGTCAAATCAAATCAAATAAAACTATTTATCTGTAGGTTAATGTTCCATTTGTAAGAACTCATTTACATTATAATATCCTATACCTACCTATAGTTATTTCCTTGAGGTGGACAGAGCTCAAAGATTATTGTTGAACGTCATATATTTTAAGCCTCATAATTTCCTCCTAGGGACTTCTGTGTAATACCTAATCACTCTAATCAGTGAAGTAGGTATTAGAGCGAGCGGTGTTTCTTAATACAAGTACAAGTACATAAAAAGAAGCATCAACACAGGCCCTCCGGCGTTTAAAGTCAAAGTCTTGAAATGTCAAGTGCTTAAATTATGTCCAGATAGGTCGACGTCAAAATCTTGAAACGTCCTTGGGTCATTATTGGGCGTTTGTTCCGAATCACTTTCGTGGTCACATTTTTGTAGAAGTGGCTGCAGATTTCGATTTGGTTTCTGGTTAGGTATCTAAGTTTACCGGACATCTAACAAATATCCAAAAACGGCATCAAAATATACGCCCAATTCTTCAAAAAGATGTCCACAAAAGTGAGGCGGTTGAAACGCTCGAATAATGACCCCCTTGTCGTGTAATGTCAAGGTCTTACACGTCAAGGTTTTATAACGTCAAGGTCGTACAACTTTAAGGTCGTACAACGTCAAGGTCGTACAACGTCAAGATCGTACAACGTCAAGGTCTTATATGGCCGACGTGTTAGATGACTTCACACGGCGTATCGGATCTTTCTGTCTAGTTAGCCGTTTAAAATGCTTGTACTATCATCCGTATTTCTTGGCCGATTTTTTCACTTTTGATTTCATATTTTCATATTTTGTTGAGAAACG
This sequence comes from Acleris literana, assembly GCA_946894065.1. Classification (NCBI taxonomy): domain Eukaryota; kingdom Metazoa; phylum Arthropoda; class Insecta; order Lepidoptera; family Tortricidae; genus Acleris; species Acleris literana. The sequence continues at coordinate 8,466,812 of OX335668.1, read as the reverse complement.
CGATTTAAAAAAATCCAGGATTATTCCCTAATTTTCCAACATGAGTATAGCTAACCAAGAAATTCTTTAACCACTTTTGGACCTTTATGTCCTACAAACAGAGGCGAAAATAGGTAAAGGATTTTCTTGGTGGACACTCTTAGAGTATAAAAATATTGTATATTCGAAGCAGGCATATACAGCTAATCAAGTTTATTGTCCCAAGGAGACGTTGGTCAGGCGACTCGGCCCGAACGCCATTCCGTTTCACATGGAGGTGTTTAACACAGCGCCACCTAGCGTGGTACTGTCACCAACCAAACCGTACGATGGCCAGCCTGTGGGGACCTCGTATGACATACGCGTATTCATGGGTAAGTTGTTTGATTTTATTGGTTTTATTTCTGGGATCCTAGTGAAAAAGGGTATAATCAAGAAAATCAAGAAGAAGATCAAGTGAAAAAGAGTGTAATTCTGTAACCTTCGTTTATGTATATACCCTTTTTCATTGCGAGGTAAGTCGAGTTGTACCCTTTTTCACTAGGTCCTCAGATTTAACTTCGCATGTTTAATTGATAGGATGGAATCGAAATCTTGCTATACAATTTTGAAGCAGTTTTCGTAATTCGATCGGACTGACATATCGTTCACGTTAGGGGACGTTTTATGTCATCGAAAGTAGAACGGCCTATACCTATAATTTTTGATGATGGTGTCTAAAGTAATTACTTTCCATTTACATCGATACTATTTTGACCTGAAACCCAGCGAAATTTATATATGTAGACGTTTTTACAACGGAAAAGTATTTAGGAATGTGAGCTGCAAGGGATACAAGGGAGAAATTCCACTTTTAGCGAAAAAGTACTAAGCCAAAAGAGGCCATAATATCGATTAATAGCTTTTAAGCATTTTCAACTCTGAGTGAAATAAATAATATAAAAGATGCGACTTCAGTCAGGTACAAATTAGACCATCAACTGCTGTAAATGATTGACTAAGTTGTCATGCAGTAACGTTTGAGTGGCAGCTTAGATGTGGGGTGATATATATATATATAATATAATGCATATGATACAATCGAACAGTAAAATTACTTGCCACATGAGAATATAGATACAGTAACATTGTTGTACCGCCCGAGCACCGAACTTCTTTCTAACTTTGAGTAACGCGGTAAAAACCATGTCGTTTTTGACCTGATATGGTATTGATTCTAACAGCTGCCATTACTACCAATTGAATAAGAGCTATAAAAACGTTGACAATACGATAACAGGTCAAAGACGATATGGTTTTTAATGTCTAGAATCTCTCTATATTCAATGTAATTTTTGTATCGGATATTTAGTGGTGGTAGGATCTTGAGTCTGTCCAGATCACTAACACCATATAAAAAACTACCGCCATGCAAGCAACAATGTTAGATTGGTAACTTCCTTTTGTTTCGATAGGAGGATAAGACAACCGCGTAATCTGGAGAATGCAAGTGTCTATGGGTCTCAAATGCCACATCATCAGAGGCCTTTTATCTTCGCCATATAACGAGAAGTGAACCGATTGTCATTGTAGGAGAGATTCCGAAGCTCTAAAATATACATTATTATATTGGGTCCTTACATAATTATGAAATTGGCGTTGAACGGGCCAATTTGGTTCCTAAATATCTGGTGTTTGGCTAAGAATTCTAAATTCAAATTTATTTCAAATTTTAGCTCATGTATTTCCAATTTAGCAATGCATTTGCTATCGCGTCATTTGTTTTTTCTTTGACATCAGTCCGGTACACAATATGGAGAACCTAAAATATCGCGTTATTTACGAATACGAGTTCCACCTTGGAAAGGAAATAGAAATGGTGAAAAAGCTCGAAAAATTGGTATAATATGGGTATATTTTTGCCATATACAACGCCAATGTAAGGACTTAATAACGTGTTGTCCTCAGGTGAGGAATCTGGTGATATGGGGTGCCGACAAATCATCGTGCGCATGGGCATCCGCGTGACCCACAGCGCCTCGCGCATCGACACGGCGCCGCTGCTCACTCCGTCGCCCTCGAACGAGTCCTTCAGAGTGAAGCCACGTTACCAACGATTAAAGTACGTTATTGTGTTTCTGGTTCTCTTAAGCGCATCACTTTTCAACTTGACTCAGCTATATTAACTGGCTAGTTTAAGTTGTCCGTGTTAAGGGCGTGAATTTTTAATCAGGTAGCTGAGCATTTCTTTTTACAGAGGTGTTATTCTCTTAAAAAACGGGGCGCTCTGTCGGTCGGTCGATCGAGTGGCCAAAGTCATAATACCAGGGTGGTGATTCTCTCAACAAGCAAAGGTGATCGTTCGCTCGAGTGAAGGTCCAAGCGGCGAGTTTAAGTAGTCCCGACAGAGCGAACAAAACACATTTTAGCGCGTGTATTCAATTTGGCAGCATGACTTCACCAACGTATAAGGCTCCTTAATTGACAATGCACGCGCTAAAATGTGTTTTGTTAAGTCGGACGGACCTACTTAAACTCGCCGCTTTTATTCGCTCGTCCGTTCGACCGGCCGCCTTTTTTTGAGAGAATAACAAAGCAGTGGGCTCACTCGACGGGTAAGCCGAGAATGCACGCCCTTTAAATAAACTTGAACTCGCCGGTTAATATTTGGTGCGTCAAGTTCAATAGCGAGTTGTTTATATTTAACCCTTACAACATTGCACTAAAACTGAACCTTTTTCCGTTACTCAAAAACTACACTTATGTGAAATAACGAGAATTAACAATGTCTGAATAAGTAACATACATGGGTCCATATTGGGATCCATAATGTTTTTTGTCCTTTATTTGAATGCCCTAATATCGTTAGTCATAATGATTGTTTGTCCTAACGAACATTAGTCCTAATGCGGTTGTCCTAACATTGTTTGGGCGAATATTTGCATAAAATACACCAGTGCATAAAATACCAAAAATGCGTCCGATTCAGAGTGTTATAAAATGTATTTCCGTTTTGCACAAGCGGCCTTGGAAGATTTACTTCACGATAAAATAAGTCATTCCTAAATTCCGAAGTTCCTTAATACTTGTTTTCAATCAGTTAAAGATATTATTTAAATTCCTTAAGGAAACTCCAAGTGTAAATAAAGTCATAATTTTAAGTTACATTTGTAAATGATTGTTTGTTTGTGAAATAAATTAAGATACGTTTATCTAAAAGCCTACCTAAAAATGAGAGGCATGATGCCAACTATCATCCAACTACCACAGTTGCGACCGTTGACATCCGTTCCATCCGTTGAGTTTTTGACGTTTATCTCTTCTTAACCAAAGCGTGTGGAATTAATTCTCTGCCGATTGTCGATCTCCAACACACACATACACCCACACACATCATCAGCGTCAAACGCTTATGTGAATGAACGTCGACTAACAGCGTTCGGCCATAAAGCGACCACTCGAGATTGATTACAGATAATTAATTGATAACACGTAAATGGGTTAAGTACTTCTAAAAATCATATTTTTTTATGTATAAAAAGGAGAACAAAAATCAGAGGCGTCCTAGAAAAATATAATTAATTTTCAAAGATACCTCTGACTTTCGTTCTCCTCATGTGGGTATCTTTTAATTAATAAATGAAGCGTTTTATAGTCGTGAATATTGAGAACTTTTTTTTTTCATGCACTCAGGAAGATTTTGACGTCGGTGTAAGTATTGTCTTGTAAATATATAAATTATCATATTTTTTTATGCAATTGTGTACCCTAGACAAGATTTAACGCATCGGTTATTTATTCCATACATTTCACTAGTTTTCGAAAATCGCTAAATAGCGTTTACCATCTCGTCTAGGCCCTAGGATTTCGATTCAGATTTTATTACTCTATATATCGTCTGGTAGCCGCCATATTGAATTTTAATTACTGTCATATATTTAGTGACACTCACAAGATAAAGACAAATCGATTGACATAAGAATCATCAAAATCGGCCCACGCGTTTAGTTTCCAGAGCGCCACAAAGGAACAAACATACATATATAGGCTGATAAACACATTACCCTCCTCCTTCAGCAGTCGGGTAAAAACATTTTCACCTCACTACAGCGAGGAAAATAAGCTCAATTCCGCATTTTGCACGGTTTCCCGTAATTCCACAGGTGTTAATACGTCTTCGTCACTCGAATCACTCATTTTCAACAAAACAAACTAGAAAAACATGCGAATATTTAACGTTGACTTAAAGATGAAGGAAAACTGAGGCCCTACTTTAAAAATCGAAGTTCGAAGTTACGTTAGCTCCATCTCTTTCTCTCGATTTAGTCTCGAATGACGAGTGACAGAGATGGATCTAACGTAACTTCGAACTTCGATTTTTAAAGTACGGCCTCTGTTTTACTGCCTCTATGCGTTGACGGCTTGATTAAAAAGTTTTGACTTCAGTTTTTTTTTATTATTTCGGATGCGTTTTGTTCGCACATCGACTTACTTGGACTGTCAGAACATTTTATCAGTTTTTACAATTGTGATGTTAAAAATTAAGCGGTTTTAACGTTTTACGTTTTGTTAGCTGTCAAATATCACTAAAGCTGCCTTCAAATGTCAAAACTCTTTCTTCACACGTGGATAAAAAGCGATTTTCTCAATAGATATCATACAAACAAAAACGGCTTTCCGAGCTAGTGAGATGAAAAAACTTTTGCTACTGCAGTTTAAATTGTAATCAGAGACTTAGATCGAAATGAACCGACTAAAATTAAGTATTAACTCCTTAATTGCGCTTCAGTTAGTAAACACGATGTCGAGATTTACTGCAGTTTAATAAGGAAATAATTGACCAAACAAATATGATGAGAAATGCAGTTCATGATTTTTAATACATTAGTATGTTGCTGCATTTTATTAATTGTTCAAGTGTCAGGTTTGTCAAGCTCTTGTAACATACTTATTGTTGATAGTTATTCATGTTATAAAATATATATTCCTTTTCAGAGTTCGACGCCGACCGCGGGCACCTGTCGTTGAAGATCCGCCAGATCCTGTCACCGAGGATGAGTCCGGTAAGTCCTTGAACGCCTGACACTCTCATGTGTATACAAATTTGACCCCTTATCGAGTCACTCTCCGACGTTTAATGAACCTTGGTCCGAGGCCTAAGCGATTGGTTTAAAAACGAAAAGAATAGAAACCCGAGTTAGCGTAATAACGGCCTGCACACGTAAAGTTCGGACTGCGGGAAACGCCACGCGCCATTCCAATCTACGCTCCGAACCGTACGTGTAAATGCAACTGTAATAGTAAAATAGTAAAATACCTACGGTTCGGACTGACGCGTGGAATGGCGCGTGGCGTTTCCGCGGTCCAAAATGTGCTGTGTAAAGGCCGCTAATGCATCTTGGCTAAGGCCTCTGGGCGGAGATTCTAGTCGGGAAAATCCATATTATTATTTTTGTCAACGTTTTGATAGCTTTTATTTACTTGACAAAAATGGCAGCTGAGTTAAAAACAATACCATAACACGTCTTAAGTAAAAAAATGCTAATCATGTAATGTATTTTTAAAGTGTATCCGCTTTCTTTCTTTCTACGATGCGAATCTCGTATTAAATTTTTAAAGTGTATCTGTGTTTATTGTTTTTATTTTTACGCAAATACATAAGCGAAGAATGTTAGGCTGAATACAGACAAACATAAAATTATGGAATGAAAAATACTTCCTAAACTATCCTTTTATGATTAGGGGATTATCAGCGTCATTACTTATGAGTATCGTCATGACCACCAATACCTATATTTGAGGACTTCCTCCACTGTCAATGATCTGTTTTTTGTTAATAATAACGATCAACATCTGGTTGACTTTCTTAAAGCTTAAATTAATCTTATTGCGGTGGCCACAACACAAGCGACTATTATCAGTTAGTACAATCGGCAAAATGTACTCTGACCCATCATACTCGTATTACTGCGTCACAGTGACATTTTATTTTTCAGTTCTTATGATTTCATATATATACTCATAACGTCACTGTGACACAGTTATATGGTGGGTTAGGGTTCATATTGCTGATTTTGAATTAAACACTTTGATAAGACGATGTAACTAATACTTTATGAATTTAACGTTCAATATTTTGCCAGGTGAATGAGATCGAGGAATTAGAAACCACTTTAAAATGAACGAGAGTACCTAATACGTACACATACCAAAGATTTTTTGCTTATAAACGGATTTTTTTACGAGCTGTACCACAACACAGCTAGAAAAGTTTTCGATGATTACCTACGTCACAAGTGGACGGTACCGATGATTAATACAGTAATGAAATATTAAGAAATACCTAACCGTCACCCAATATTTGAAAAAAGTAAGCAAACATGTTTTTTTGGCCTAAAATTTGACTTATTTTGTGTCTGTCTGCCTGCCATGCGACGGCGGATTTATATTTTAAGTTCTCATTGCACAGGTCAATCATCTTAAAGTCGAAAAAACATGATTGTTATTAAAAAAATCATATCGTAAAATGAGAATTTGTAATGATACCAATTTAGAATTCCAGAACTTCCTGTGCTTTGAAAACTTATGCCATTTTGCTACGCAGTTTCACTCGTATATTTTCAATGTATAGCATCCCTGTGGTATTATTCTCTAACTTAATAATAACAATAGAGGTCTGTTCCTCGGCCACATTCGAGTCGAGTCGTTCCGGTCTAAGTAGACGTGAGACGTGAGACGTAGAGTCTACGAGCGCTTGGAAGCTCAAAACGCCAAGCCGAGGGCCCTGCCAAGATGCATTGCGCTAACTAACGTTTCTATTCGTTTCGTTTTTAAACCAATCGCGTCACTGGTAGATCACGTGACTTTTCCTATCACGTGATCTACCAGTGACGCGATTGGTTTAAAAACGAATCGAATAGAAACGCTAGTTAGCGTCATGCATCTTGGCAGGGCCCTTAGCTAGTTCGCTGATCGACTCGCCTAGCGAAAATAAAACCACTGGGAGTATAGTAATCTGTGCCACTGGTGAGACTAGCGGCACGGTTGCCAATTTAGTTTCTATTAAGACACGGAAATGAGAAGTTAATAAAGATGTCAGTGAAAATTATATAAATACTTACCTAATTGACCTGTGTTTTTTTTTGACTTAAATTGCTCCAAAAATCTTTTTAAAGCGCGTTGACGTTATTCGATTTGTTCGTATTCGACCGCAGCGTCCGAAGCTCATTTTCGGACACCGATTAGCGTTAAGGGTTTTTCATAGTAAATAACAAATGGCATTAACAAACGAATGCAACCGACGCATTCGGTCACCGGTCGGTCACCGACCTAATGTAAACGCGCCATTACGATCCTGAAATAAGTCTGAACATCAAGTTTAATTAACAATGGAATTCACTTAAAATATCTACATCTGAATCTTATTAAATATGAGTAAGTAGCTCAATCCATCTACGAATGTTTCATTCTAACAAGCGCGATCTAGCTGAGTAAATAAAACCTGCAAATTGCGAAAAGATTTTTTAGTTTCACATTAAATAATAAACGTAGATTTCTTTCAGATTAAGTCCAGACTCAAAGATCTCAAAGCAAGGACGAAAACACGGGGTGAATAAAAATTATTTAATTGTTTTTTTTTTTCAGAGTAATACATACAAGATGGGTGTTTTAATGGGGGCACATTGAAATGTAATTCTATGTTCTAAGGCAGCCATTACACGGTCAATCCAGATCATGATCCGACCAAGGTCGCGGATCGCAGGAGATTTCGAAAAATCTAGATAATATTCTGTAATCCGATGTGATTCGTCAATATAACACGTTACACAGACAATATGGATCGAGATCACCTGATCACGATCACGGATTGCGATCTAGATTGGCTGTGTAATGGCTGCCTATGGGGTTCTATACAAAATACATTAGTATTTTGAAGTATTAAGATTGTTGCAGCACATTTTTGTATATTTCCTCATTATGTTTAGTAAATCACGCTATTTTAATAACGCACGGTGAATCATAATATATAAACATAAATCTAAAAATATATTGAAATATACTAGATTTCACGTCACACGTTTGATTTAAAATGAATAAGTAATTGACTTTTAAAATATCATCGTCTAAGGTTCGTCACTTTCATTAAGCAAATCAGTTATACTTCTGACAAGTCTGAGAAGACGTTTTGTATGGAAAACTTTGCTTACATTTCTTAGCGCTGAAGCTCTTATAACATTAACCAATGTACGTGGGTGATAGACTTATGTATGAGTGTGGATGAAGCGAGGGAAGTTTGTCTGGATCGTAGCAAGTACAAAGAAGAGGTCTCTGCCTACCCCTACGGGAAAGAGGCGTGATTGTATGTATGTATGTATGTATTGGGCCTATGACAGATTGAAATTTTATATTTCACGTGAACGTTGTACCAACCAATTGAGCAGTCAACTAACTTTAAAAAATACGTAGATATTTACAGTAAATTCGTTTCAAAAAACAATCATTATTCTTACACGTAATAAAAAAATGTATGTACATATTTCATGGAATTAAAACAAATCAATTAAACTACTGTTAACCGTATTTGACAATCACCTCGTTCTTCAACCAAATCGATTCGCTAATAAGATTTTAATCATTTAATGTCATTACATTTTGATTTACCTCCAAAAACACCTATCTAGATTAATACCATAGTTCTAGCGTGATGTTTTACAGTAGGTAGAAAATAGTAGTTTAAGTGACGGTTGCGTAATGCTAATTACGCAGAGTGTCGTACAATACTTTATCTACACACATATTACAAGTACTCTAAGATGGGTTCAGAAGCCGAAAGGCAAATGACCAGCATTACCTTACCTGTGGTAGTAGGTGACAGCGATGACAGCTCTAACGTAATTTTGAAATTACGTTATCGAATATTGTAAGGTAATGAGATCCAAATTTGGAACATCTTCCAAAATTAACAGCTGTCATCGCTGTCACCTACTACAGCAGGTAATGCTGGTCATTGCCTACGGGTTTTGAACGCATAATAGAGGACTTATGATAGTAGTAGATAAATTAAATTAGGTTTATAAATTTATAATAGAATCTGTGACATCCTTTATAAACCTTATCTATAATCCGAAAATTTAATGCGATTTTAATTAGCAGCATCACTAAATTTGCCAAATGACATCTGTCAAAGGCACCATAAGATATGACAAATATTATGGGCGCAGCACAGAAAAGAACATACAGCATAGAAACCGGACTATAAGACGTACCTTTCGTCAGCTATCTTTCTCTACCTTTTAGATACTGTATTACATGAGAAAAAATGAAACAAAAAGTAGGCTGTTTTTTCTTCTTTAACTGTCATTGTCACAAGTTTTTACACAGGGACTTCTTTGTCCTTCCTATAGGAAGGGTTTGTCTTTTCTTGTCTATAGGTCCAAATACTATAGGTGCTTATAGGTCGAAATCACGCCTTACTTTTGACGATGTACCGAATAACGAAAGAACAGCTATAGATTCATCTCTTTCCAACTCACTATGAAAGCCATAAGTAAAAAGAAGTGAATCATAATGTATTTTCTGCTTATTTAGTACGGTTTTTATGCCTTTACTCTTTATTCTGTGGGGTGCAGTGCCGTGATCTGTCACCTTATTGATTTGTTGATAACACGCACCGTTTACAGTTTCATTGTTGTGTGGTGGATTTTTCCGATCTGTTTAACAGCCTAGCTTTCTTTGTTATTTCTATTGTATCCTTAACTACAAAATTCTTAGCGGCAAATTAAATCAAGTTTACGACAAAACAGCTTAAGTACTAATTTCACCAGACGATTAGAGCGTTAACAGCTGTCAAAATGTATGAACTAACAGTAGTCAGAGATAATTCCTTTTTGGAATAGAATGCGTCGCAGATTAGCAGCCACTTGTACGTACAACCAAGGTAAGAGGTATATCTGTATCTCCAAACGTGCTTTTATTAAAACCAGCTGTTTCTTTGACTACGTTCAGGTGCATCATCAGACCTTGAAGTCTTTTAAACTGCGCATTCACGATCGCTCCAACAAGCCGAATAGAGCAGCGCCGCTGAAAATCGATCCTTGAATGTTAAAACTGTAGCAAAAGTACTTGAAGCGGTCGTCCGTTGGATTTCCAAATGGACGGAAAGCCTAGCGCGACACGCCAACGCGCAATCCGAATGAAACTATCGTGAATGTCAAAATTCAACGTTGGAACACGCCACGCCACCGCGCCAAGACAAATAGCGTCGTCGTGAATGCGTTCTCTGGCTGCCATTTTCTTATCCAGTTGCATACACTCCATCGGTCGCAAAGACAAACGGCGCGTCCGTGAATGCCCAGCTTTGGTCATCTACTGAAACTTAGTGCCAATTTTGTAGGTGAGAATACAATAGATTACAATACATTATTTTAAAATTAGGGTTCTACTTGGGAAATCTACTAGATCGGGCGGGACACTTCATAAAATTCTCATCACATTAACAACGAAGACAGTAGTTTACGTGACGGTTGCGTAATGCTAATTACGCAGAGTGTCGTACAATACTTTATCTACACACATATTACAAGTACTCTAAGATGGGTTCAGAAGCCGAAAGGCAAATGACCAGCATTACCTTACCTGTGGTAGTAGGTGACAGCGATGACAGCTGTAACGTAATTTTGAAATTACGTTATCGAATATTGTAAGGTAATGAGATCCAAATTTGGAACATCTTCCAAAATTAACAGCTGTCATCGCTGTCACCTACTACAGCTAGTAGGTGACAGCGATGATAGTAGTCATTCTTAGGGAGTAAAGTTGTAACATGTTATGTAGGTGGTAGCTTTACGGGCGGGAGCCATGTATACGATCGAGGAAATATCATTTTAATTTTAAGTTCAAGCTTAACGGTGATCAATATTCTTTCGCCTGTTGATTACAGGGTGACGGAAAAATATCGGTTTAAACGCCGGCTCGCACTCAATATTAACTACAGACGATAGAGATGAAGGCATGAAAAGGCTTATAAGTAGGTACTTAACTAGAACTTAGGTTTAACTAGAACACACTTTTCGCTAAGAAATAAAGCTTGGAACTTTACTTACAATAAAACTTCCGTGGGAAAAACTACCTAATTAAAACTGACAGATGGTTTAATCTTCAACTTCAGGACTTGTAGATACGTCCTAAGCAAAGAAGGCAGCTCACGTCTCAGTGACATTTCCAAGCACAAGAGAACTAATTCTAAATGGTATTTGTTCAAAACTCATTTCCGTTTCCCATATACTTAATTGCGTTATTTACGCCGCTTTAAATACGAGCTGACACAAAAATTCTAAAGTTTTCATTTTATAAAATAAAAGCTAGCGGAGTTTTCATAGCACGGTAGGACTAAAGCGAGCTATGGAGTCGACATTAACATTTAAACTCGCGTCATACTCATACTCTTGCTGAATTATTTATTGTATACTACAATTTTTATTTAATTGTTACTATAAGCATGTAGCTATAGGAATAATGACTTTCATCAGATTATGTTCAAGTATAACAACGTCATACGAAAAAGGCATGCGTCCTTCATGGACCGGGTTAGAAATACAGACAATAGCATGCTAAGGGCGGTATATGATTCATGCAAATGGACCATATGCGGCTTTTAGCATGCTTGCAACATATGGCAATGTAATAATGTAATAATTTTTAGTTTCTTGTTGTTTGTAATTTTAATTTTATAAGATTTATATGGGTCAATACCCGAAATAAACGCTATCTATCTATCTATCTATCTATAACAAGCAATTTATATACAAGAATTGTAACTTTCTTTGTTAATGATACGAATAAACTGGAATGATTGAGTATGAGTATGACGCGAGTTTTAATTTTAATGTCGACTGTATAGCTTGCTTTAGTCTGACCGTGCTATGAAAATTCCGAACCCTGCTAATATCTAGCCAAAAAAAGAAAATGCCGGCGAGAATTATGTATCTCTCGAAATCGGTTTGGTATTAGCGGCCTGCACACGTAGAGTTCGTACCGCGGGAAACGCCACGCGCCATTCCAATCTTCGCTCCGAACCGTACGTGTAAATGCAACTGTAATAGTAAAATAGTAAAAAACCTACGGTTCGGACTGGCGCGTGGCGTTTCCCGCGGTCCGAACTTTAGGTACCGTGTAAAGGCCGCTATTGTCTATATTTTTAATGGTATAAATCCGTTTGATGATAAAAGTAACGCATAAATATTCGAACGCATTTTGAACTAAAGCTTCTAAAATGTTTTGTAAAGCAACCCTGTCAACCGAAACTACACGACCTATTTTTAATTTACATGTTGACAGTACCTTACCTTGTTTTCATTTTGTATAGTGTATACTTACTGTTTTTTTTAACACGTTGCTAACTAGTGAATAGTGATATGGCAGCCTCGTTAAATGTTTATTCTTACAGTGGTAGGGGTGGTTAGTGGAATAGAGCAGAGAACTACTTAAGTTGCAATTTTGCAAGCAAATTGTTTATTCTATATGATAATAAGTCGACACGGCCGATCGTTACGGCGCGGCGAGAGTACAAATTAGCGCTATTCCAATCGTCGCTCCGAACCGTACGTGTAAATGCAACAGTAATAGTAAAATAGTAAAAAATGTACGGTTCGGACTGGCGCGTGGAATGACGCGTGGCGTTTCCCGCGCCGTCCGAACTTTACGTGTAAAGGCCGCTAATTAGGGAATATGCATGGGTTTTTAAATGCCATTTCTCAACAAAATATGAAAATACCGTAAAAGAGATCACCAAAAGTGAAATCAAAATTAAAATCGATCAAGTAATAGGTTCGGATGATACAAGCATTTTAAAACGCTAATTAGATAGAGTTCCGAAGAGCACCGGTGACGTCATTGTGCAGTTCGGCCATATAAACTACATGTAAAATTCTGTTTTGCTAGAAAGAGATAGGAACAAATCTTTGTTGGCTTATATCTTGGTTATTTTTATAGCTATTCAAAAAATGTTTTTTCTCTCCTGTTTGTTACATGAATCAGCGTTTATTGAAGCTGTAAAAAAACATGCATATTCCCTAATGTCCAAGTCAATATGAAATATATAGGTATATAATATTAGCAGAGGACGAAATTTTCATGGCAAAAATCAAACGTCAATAGAGTTGGAACGTTGAATTTTATCGAATATCGATAAGTTATATTTACGAAGCGTATCTTTGTTTATTTATTAACAAAAATAGACCTCAAATAATGATGAAAAGGAAATCAAATATATTTAAAAAAAAAACGGAATTGCTGATTGTTAATTCTTTTCCATGGGATGTTGCAAGAAACTAGAAATATAATCAAATCTATATAAAAACTAATAGCGTTCTTTACCGCTTTAATCTCACATGAATCTACTTTACTCGTTATGTGAGTTTCAACGCAATATTTTTTAAGTTGCTTTAAACGAACCTTACATGTAGTATACTGTTGAATTATTTTCGTTGTAAGTAAGGAAAGAATACTTCTTTATCCATTTGTTTATTATTTTTTGTTCGTTTGTATTCCGTGAATTAGTTGCAAAAAGGCAGAAACGCCAGTTGACTGCCATGCGATTTACTTTTAATTGCGATTCAACTCCCCAAAGAGGTTAATGTTAAAAGTCAGTAATATAAGAGAATATTAAACTTATCGATACCTGGAAAAGTCGATAAAACATCCAACTCTAATGACGTTTGATTTTTGCCACGAAAATTCCACTCTCTGAATATTAGATAGATATACTGCCCTCCTAAGCAAAAATGCAATAACTAAATTCAATAGCCAAAGCAGATTCAACTCTCTTCTGTTTGTAACTAGGTTGCAATTTCTACAGATGTTTTGTTTGAGATAACGCCATTATGCTTAGTAGGGCAGTATAGCCCAGAAAGAATCGGATCGTGCAGGAATTACGGTGTAAAAATACTCAAAAATAAAAAACATGAATCGAGTTTTTTTTGCTTACAGTGCCTATTTATTTGTTGCGCTCGGCTGACTATCGCTATCACACTTACACTTACCGAATCTTATCTCGAACAAATCAAACGAAGCTATTGTGTTCATTGTATGTACACCGAAAGTGCTTTGAAATAGAAGGGGCTAACTGCAACCGATTTTTTTCCCAAATAGTTTATGTTGTAAGGTTGAAATTAATACAAAAGTTACAATAGGTATTAAAAACTATACATTAGTAGCAGCAATAGAGTAAACATAAACGAGTACTACGGTTAACCGATTTTAATACAATCGTTTCAGGGCCGGATTTAGGGGAGGGCAACCGGGGTTACAGCCCCGGGCCCCCACAAAAGAGGGGCCCCCACAATAGAGACTTTAAAATCAAATTTAGACTAGTAAACACTAGTAAACAACTTTTCATTCGTTTTTTTTTCGCGTTTTTCCTTTACTTACAGTACTTTGTACAAACATGATTATATCAATCATTATTAATTATGGGATACTGTATCCCAATGGCTCAGTGGCTGAGTGGGGGGTGGTACTCGCCCGCAGCCTCGGCCCAAACCATGAAATTGCATTGAGAATGTATTTGGTTTTGATGGTATCAAATTGCACTGGAGAGCACTAATTTTCCAAAATGAAAATTATAGAAAATAGGCTTCGAACCACGATGGGACAAACCGTCTATAACAGCTTTCTCTCCTGAGCGATTTACTTCGGGAAGTGGATTTCAGCGAAATCATGAACGATTTTTCGGCGAAAAAAGCTCGGAAGTCTCCGTTCGTTAATGCTAAAATTTTATTTTAGATAATTATTGTTTCCGAAAAGATGAAAGAATCTATACTTGGTTTCACAATAAATTATTTATTGGAAAACTCGACGGAAAAGACCTCCAAATCCGGCCCTGAATTGTTTGTTTGACTGATGGGTCTTCAATATAAGATTTAGTATAGGTAGAAAAAAGATTTCTACTATAGGTATATTTCGTCATTGCTTTGAAAAACATCGTATCTCACATTTCGTGACGTACGAGTTTAAACTTAAAAGAGAAGAGAATTAAGTTCAAACTCATACATCTCGAAATATCAGATACGATTTTTATTTCAAAGTAGTAACGATTTGTCACTTGTGTGAAGTCGAGTGTCACCGAATAACAAAGATTACCAATAACTATTAAGAAACACTCAGAAATGTGCCTTACAGATGTAGTGAAATATCCTTTCACATCGTATTTTCCCGGAATTGTTCGTATTTGTCATGCTACTTCAGTCTGACTCAGTACCCATCAAGATAACGTGGGGGAACGTCGCATCGCGAGAATGATAATCGATATAGAGTGGTTAATACCAGAGTATTTTTTTGTTAATTATGATTAAGTTTGTTTTCAGTTCTTTTTAATAGTCATGCCGAAAGCATTAAGACCTGGGAAACGTTTAGATCGACATGCCAGTGAAACTATTTTCAATATTTTTTATATTTTTTCTTGTTTACCTACACCTATTCTCTATATAATTTGATCGTGGTGGTTTTACATCTCGGTGTGATAAACTTCAAACTCGTGTTTTGACATTTGACACGGATAACTAAAGTACTCTATTTATTTAATACGAACATGTCACTTAATAATTCAATAATTCATAGACACGTCGGCATCATTCGGAAGTCGACGTTAGTTCCGAGTTTTCACGATGTGAAAGGATTATTCTTTAGATCTGCGCCTCTATTCAACACGGTAGAAACAATATCGCATTTGATCTGTTATCGTATTATCAACGTTTTGATAGGTCTTATTTTCTTGACAGTAATGGCGGCTGACGTCATAACAATACCGTAACAGGCAAACTACGATATCGTTTTTACCGCCTAGAATAGAGGCGATGTACATTTGAATGACGTCTGGTCTGTCACCTTGAAAACAAATCATTTCGACACTTTGAATCATGAAATGCTAACTAGTTCTTATAAAAAACAATTCTTTCGATTAAATATGAAAAATTTGATGTTTTTACGTCTATCCCAATTGTCGTACCCACGCACATGCCATGCGTTCCCGAAGTTGTGCAACTAAATACATTACATATAAGTAATTTAAGTAGTATAAATGTAACAAAAAACGTCGCTGGCTATTTTTGGTTCTCTTTAACATCATTAGTCATTACTTATTATAGTTAGGATTACTCATTGTTAGGTAAAATTTTCTTTTTTTGTTTAGCTTTGAAATACTGTCAATCTACGAGTATATACAGGGTGATTCCTAAATCGTGATCACAATGATCATCCCTGTGTTCTACCCATGAATATGAACAACTTTCACTATGGGACCAACTATGAAATCACGAAAAAAAATTAACTGTTTCATAGAAAAGTTCAATACGTACTCGACCAAAATGTATGAAGTAGCTGATTTTTTTTTCCTGATTTCCGAGTTGGTCCGATAGCGAAAGTTGTTCATATTCTTGGGTAGAACACAGAGGTGATCATTGTGATCACGACTTAGGAATCACCCTGTATAAAAGGCAAACTTGACTCACGGACTTAGATACGCACAGCCGAAACTACTGTACCTAGAAACTTGAAATTTGGTACAGGGGTTCCTTTCATGATGTAAGTGAGCACTAAGAAAAGATTTTCTGAAAATCGACCCCCAACGGGAAGAAATACGGGGAGTAGCGGGAAACTAATTCCAGTTGTTTATAAAACGCATTATTCATTATATTCATTTCACTACCGGGAATTCCCACCATTAGAGAAGCTAAAACAAAAGCGCGTATCATCCTAGCAATATTAATTATCGAAGTTCACTGCTGTTTTCCCTTAACTACTTTGCTAAAACAAGACGTTTGCTGTCTATTCTAGCTTAAAAGTTGGAGAAAGACTGAAATCAACTTTCGCAGTAATATTTTTTTTGTGTAATCCGCGTTCTACATTATGATGCATTCTATAGCGGCCTGCACACGTAGAGTTCGAACCGCGGGAAACGCCACGCGCCATTCTAATCTTCGTGCCGAACCGTACGTGTAAATGCAACTGTAATAGTAAAAAAAAAACCCTCCTTCTCACGCAGTCGGGTAAAAACCAGGCCGCTTATGGATTCATAGCGATATTTAAGGTAGTTAGATTTAATAGCCTTTTCAAACATTTCTATTTGATTTTAGCCCATATCGAAAACGAAACCGTGAACGAAGAGAACATCGAAAGCGGAGATCGGGAAAATAACCAAAGAAACGCAGTTAATGAACGCAAAAATGATATGGAAAGGTCTGAAAATGGGGGGGAAAGTAACAGATCGGAGGATCGAAGTGATACTAATGAGGAGATACAAGGAAACGAAGAGATTTCTGTAGAAACAGAGTCTGCAGTACCGGTAGCACGGCGTCCCGCGCCTCGAGTGTCAGTTGAAAAGTCATTTCTACTCAGCGACGGAAAGTGAGTACTTTTAATTCGTGTTGGTACGATTCGCATAGAAAATAATCGAATACAGTTTCCAGAGGGCCGTGCCAAGATGAATTGCGCTAACTAGCGTTTCTATTCCTTTCGTTTTTAAACCAATCGCGTCACTGCTAGATCACGTGGCTTTTCGTATCACGTCATCTACCAGTGACGCGATTGGTTTAAAAACGAATCGAATAGAAACGCTAGTTAGCGCAATGCATCTTGGCAGAGCCCTGGGTGTGATTCTCTCAACAACGACGAACGGACGGACGAAACAGTGATTGTCCAAGCGGCGAGTTTAAGTAGTCCCGTCAGAGTGAACAAAACACATTATAGCGCGTGTATTCCATTTGGCAGCATGACTTCTCGAACGAATAAGGCTCCCTAGTTGACAAAGCACGCGCTAAAATGTGTTTTGTTCGCTCGGACGGGACTACTTAAACTAGCCGCTTCGATTCGCTCGTCCGTCCGATCGACTGCCGTTTTTTGAGAGAATAACACCCCAGAACGGTTTATTGGGGTAACGCCTGGGGGATCCATACGCGTGGCAAACATGTTTGGCGTGTAAGTGTTACATTTTGTTTTTAACGTAGGGTGATCAAAAGGTTAAAAAAACAGTATTCACTGAAAGGCAAGGATTTGGCTTTGCCCCTGGCATTGATGATGTTTATGGGCGACTGTGACTGTTTACCATCATGTGGTCTGTCTGCTCGTTTGCCTTATATGGCTATTATACGAGTATACATATACATATAATATGTATATGTATGGTCCATTCCAAAAGACTTGTCTTATTTAGTAAACACTTTTATAACCTCAAAACGCATCATTTTTTTAAATGCCCGTTTTCAGCTGAATAAAACAACAAGAGACCAGATTTTCACACCATTTTCCTGATTTAACATCATGGATAGTTTTTTTTACGACAAAATTGATATTTTAGGCGAAAAGGGAACACTTTGAGGTTATAAAAGTGTTTACTGAATAAGACAAGTCAATTGGAATGACCATAGGTAGTTAAATGAGAACAAGTGACTGGCTGACTGCTCGATCAACGGACAGTAGAAACCGCTCGTCTTAGAGAATATAAAATTTGAGGGAATACTCGTATTCCTTGGATATCCAAGGAGTACACTAAGAAGATTTTTTGCGTCAATTTCTATTCTTGAGAAGATTTCTTAACTTGTACATTGCTATACATATAGCAATGTACAAGTTACCGTTACAGTTACAAGTTACTTTACCTTATAATAAAAAACATTTTTACAAAATCTATAATATTATTGTACATTTCTATATAGCCCTGTAAACTTACTAAATCATATTAAGGGCGCGTACCAGCGTTAATATAACTTGGCCGCCTATCGCTGTCACACTCTTTCCGACATAAAAAATAATACTAACAGATTTCAGAGAGAGCGTGACAGCGATAGACAGCCGAGTACTACTAATATGTTGGTTTTACTGTAAGTACGTCTGTCAACACTAAACCCTTCGTTATTAAACAGATTGCTAAGATCAAGAGCTTAACAATCTCGCGGAGGAGCTTTCGGGTTTTCCACGCTTCGCCTGCCATGTCGTGGCCTTATTTACTACCTAATTAGACTGCTTTAAGAACTCATTTAAAAAGAGAGTTTTATCTTTAGATTGTTTGGTTGTATCTCATGTTAATATAAGGTTTGCAGTTCAAATGCTATGCAAATTGTATGTGCGCCGTTAAATTTTGTTCAGAATGATAATTTTAAAGGCACGTGCTTACACACAACAGACGTAGCGATGGCGTTAACGATAATTGAAGATAAATTCGGTGCCGTGACCAGGATATAACAGTCAACTCGTTACTTTTAACGCATAAAACCGTATAATGCAATTTTTAACTGGTCTAACTTGGAAACTTAATTTTAGAACCGCTTTTGTGCGTAATTTCTACAGGCAATAGGTATAAAGTTTTATGCGTCACCGCGAGGATTAGCCATTTTAAACACTCCGACGAAAGGGATCGCCAGTGCATCAGGCGTTTTTTTTCTAAATAATTATTACTAAACTACTTATTTCTTTAAACGCCCAACACAGCAATCAGTGCCAAGCGATTTATGAAAATTTATTCACAGTCAACACATATTGTACCTAGTTTCAGAATGTTTTAACTTTATAGCCTTTTGATGGTGTTTTTTAATGAATTCGCTGGACAATACATATTTATTGCTACTCTTACTCTACACAACATAGAATTCTGCGAACGTAATCGTTATCGGAAATGTATAGGATTGACATTAGCTGCAGAGGCCATGCAATCGCTACTAATGATTTTCTTTTCTAATACTCAAAATGTATGGGATGACATTCCCGTGCGTTGTGATAAACCACGTGGTCAACTGTCATCCCATACATTTTGAGTGATAGAAAAGAGAAACGTTAGTATCGCGTAGTATAGCGTTTGCATCTTGGCTAAGGCGTCGGGACGATCGCCCGGTCGCATCGAGCGCTTATAAACATTATTGCCATATATTTTCTATACCGATAACGTTCACACAATGCTTCTTGTCTTGGGGCACTGGTCATTTCACTATCTAGAACTTGGCTAGGCTTTGCAATCTTACGTTGCGTTTTCGAATGGCCAACTAAATTTAGAAAAGTGTGGTTTCAAAAATTTTATTGCTATATTTCCGTAGCAGGCACTCCTCAGAATCACGATTCCATACATTATATTAGACGATACGTGTTGTTTTAACTTACTTTATAGAAGGACAAAGTTCGTGGTCGAATTGAATTATTCCGTTTAACGTTTTAATATAGTAAAACTGACGTTTGTCTTTTTTTAGGGTTCATTTAGAATCATGGCTGGACAAGTCCAGCTACCACCATGGGGAAAAAATCGTCGTCAACTTCCGCATAGTGAATGATTCAAGGAAGACAGTTCACCGCATCAAGGTAAACAAACAATGTGTTTTATAATTTGTTTGCAATATTCGTTCTTTACCGTCTTGCGGGGTCAGAAGTGTTAACGGGAGGAGGGAGGCTGTGTTGCGGGGAAGGGAAACGTGCGCTACAGTGCGCAATTTACTATACTCCTTTTCACTAGGTACTCACGTTTCATCATTAGCCCACTTCCATCCATTGCTGGACATAGGCCTCTCCTATATGACACGCAACTAACTCAGTCTTGTGTTTTTTGTTTCAACCGCTTTCGACTAGGTACCACAGTCAGTGTAAACACAAACCGAACCCGTTGGCTGGGCCTGTTGAACAGTAAATCACAACTGTTTGTCTTCTCTTGGCTGACGTTACCACGTGGTTTTATTTATTTATATGTATTTCATATAATACCTTTGAAGTATGATTCGTGTCATTTTTAATTAAGCTATGGATAAAACTTTTCAAGGCCAAGACAAAAAAAAAGCGGTGATGTCTATAAATATACATTAACAAGGTTTCAGAAATATATATACAACCTAATTCCTGCAACATTCATGTTTACATACTCGTATTTTTGTCATTTTTACTGTGTCCATATTATTAGACGTGACTGTACCATCTGCAGGCTAGGCCAATCGTCTTAAAGACGGGTTCAATTAGACTGTAATCAACTTTATTCCTACCCTTTCTTCCCAAACACGTCAATAGCGGCCTGCACACGTAAAGTTCGGACTGCGGGAAACGCCACGCGCCATTCCAATCTTCGCTCCGAACCGTACGTGTAAATGCAACTGTAATAGAAAAATAGTAAAAAACCTACGGTTCGGACTGGCGCGTGGCGTTTCCCGCGGTCCAGACTGTGCCGTGTAAAGGCCGCTAATATCTTATTTTTGTTACGAGAAGCAAACGTTTTTTTTAACCTTTCCAATAAACGAAAAAATATACCAAATGAATTAAGGCGATCTATCAAATTATCAATGAACATGATTTGCGATTTAACTTTTTGACGTGGGCGTTTCTGAGATAAAGTTTCAGGCCTTAATATTTTAGACGGCATTCAATGCCAGCCCCGCGGATTTCCGTTATAATGGAGCCAATTAGATTACACAATTTTTTTTTTCAGGCTTATGTTTTCCAGTATGTGGACGTCTGCATGTTTGATAATGGAAAGTTCAAGAATGTGGTAGCCACGGCAAAAGATAGCAACAACTCGGTGCCGCCGGGCCAAAGGTTTCATGACTGCTACACTATGAGACCACGCCTAGGTGAGTTTATTATAATATAATTAATACCACGGTTTTCAAAGTCAACAGCACCTTATTCATCCTTACATGCACGACAATCAAATTGGGTAAATTGTACCATACCTTCTCAAAGATCCCCAGTGGACCTTACCCAATAAAAGTAGCGTAAAACGGGGTAAATACGGACACAACCTAAAATAAGTCATAACTTGTTACAAATAAGAACAAGTAATTAATGGACAATAACGACGTCTATTGGAAATAATTTCAGTCTTATAATTAGTAACATATGTTTCATTTTAGGTTGTGCCCCTTTTTACCCCTTAATTCCTATATACCCCGTTTTACGGTATTAGATTTTACGGGACCATAACTTGCGAAATACCCCATACACAATAATGCCTATTCGCAGGTTTTTTCAGAAGTGCATAATGTCTTTTTATCGATTTGAGCTACAACCAATTAATTACACGAATTAAAATTAATGATAATCGACATTTGTAGCAGGTGTTTCGGAGCAATCGTAGCCTCAAAATCCGGAGCAAATATCCATATCAAATATTGGTTAATGTTTTACAATGTACAAAGTTACTACGTTGCGATACATTGGAATATATCAAAAAAGTGTAAATAGGGATATTTTTGATTTGTGTATATAATTATAATTATAAATAACTTAAGACGTCTCATTGTTCCCAGTAACGACAAAAAATTGGATTGCCCTAGAGGCTTCTTCCAACTGTCTAGCGTCTACCGTCATATGCCAGCCGCAAGACGACAAACGCCTAGGCATATCGTCAATATTCATCTCGTACTACGTGAAACTGACGCTATCTATGAATAAACTCGGAGGAGAAATGTCAGTTAAGCTACCTTTTTCCCTCTCTCGCGCGCCTCTTCATGACTCTGCTGACAGTTCAACAGAAGAGAGCGCTAACAGAACGGAGAAAGACGATAATTCGGAAGACGATGGTGCAAATAACGCTAATAAAGAGGACGTGAGTGATGATAATGCTCCTATCGTTAACCAAGTACCTAACTTAGAGGTGAATCCTGAAGGACGTCAGTCTATCTCGGCTGATGTCTCCGTGAATATTATTGAAAACCAACTGGGTGAGGGGCCCCATTTTGAGGGACTACCTCTGGTACGCGCTGCTAAGCCCGATGAGGAAGAATTAAACCCACTTGTGCGATATCTGGAAACTAATATATGATCCGAGGAGAAACAAAATAAGGCAAATGGTAGCCAAATCGGAGTAAACACTGAGAACCCAACGAAGTGTAACGTGTTGGAGATACAGCCCCACGCCCAAAGGCAAGGGTTCTTCGCGTCGCTCTCGCGGGCTATATGCTGCTTCACCCGTCGACAGGAGACAGTCTAAGTCCCATCTGTTTCAATTCAATTATATGCGAAAAGTTCCCCCAACCGCCCCACTGACCTAGTCCCAAACTAAGCTCTAGGCTTGTACTATGGGTACTACACAACGATGTAAATACTTATATAGATAAATAAATACTTGAATACATGGTTTATTGACGATGTTAACGTTAATTTTTCATAAATTATTGACGATATGTTAATATTCAACTTGGACTTTTACATTTCGAAGTTGTAATCTTATCAAATAAACGAAGGCCATATTGGCCTGTGGTGACTCTGATTTGCCACAGTAGTAGGTAGTTATTCTGAAGCAACAACCACCACATTAAGCCGCATCCACATGCTTTGTATTTGCCACAAACACTACAGGACGCACCTGTAATTTCACTTTATTTTGTATACATAAGTTGAACTGATTTTCGATGTAATTAGCAATAAAGTTAAATGTAAATATTGTAAAAAGATATTATTTTATCCCTTTACACACGAGCTTAGTGTGAGGTGAAGGTTAAAAACTTGTTAATTTCGAGTTTTCAGCTTCACTAAAATATCGAAGTTTTTTTAAGTACGTTACAGTTATTTGTATGATTACACGTCAATCATAAAATTGACTGTACTTACTTAAAACAACTATAATTAGGGCATCTATTCCAAATTGCTTCAGTTTCGCAGTGATATTGTTAATGATGAATCTTATTGTATTAGGGCCGTATTAATAAACTAATCTCAACTCTAATGCTCGTCTCAAGATGCGTCAAAAATGACAGTGTTCTACGGTTTGACGTTTACTTTGACGTATCTTGTGACGGGCATCTCGGCCAAGATGTGTTTATTAATATGGCCCTTAGAGATGGGCCGACTACGGATTTTGCCGATTAATCGGCCGACTAGTAGGCAATGCCGAACGTAGGATTTTGCTAAGTTCGGGTGAACTCGGACATGTTCGTTTCGCTTCGTCCGTCGCGCTATGTGATACCTACCCCTACGGCGGTATGTGACTGTAACTGATTTTTGATTTGTTTCATAAGAATATTAAATTTAATAGATTAAAAATGGTTTAATTTCTAATTCCTATAGGCAATAAAGTGCCGAATATTCGGCTTTTTTGCCGACTAGTCGCCGAATAATCATCGACTAGAAATGATGCCGAATAGTCGGCTTTCCCGACTAATCGTCGACTAGTCGGCCCATCTCTACTGGATAGTAAGAGCTTGGAGAAATATTTGCGCAACCCTGGCTTTTTCGGGACGTGACAGCCTTCTTCTTATGTAAGTAAACGTTTATAATATTATCTTGTGGATGGAACATAAAATTTATAAAAACTCATGACTCAAACCTAAATAAAATTGGTCATTGTTTATAGCAAATACTTTAAGTAGGTATGGTACCATTCCGTTGCATGGCCGCCGACTCAACTTTCTTGAAGTAATTGACTGCCTAGGTACGATTAGGTAGCACTTAACTAAGGCCTGATTTTTCAATGTCCAGATAAAATTAACGGTTGGGTAAATTTTAGCTCGGTCCTTTTCTTTTATTTGACATAGAAAAGAAGCAAGCTAAAATTTACCCAACAGTTACTGTTATCTGGACATTGAAAAATCAGGCCTAAAAAAGTTGCCCAATTTATTCTATATCCTATACTTCGTTTTTTTAGCATTAGAAAGACCTTTCATGAAGTAAATGTAAGGATTTTTATTGGGAATTAACCAACTGGTTTTACCAGGGCACTGATGCCCGTAAACAGCTTCCATTTCAGTAATAATAAATTGCGGAGGTTTTACAGCACGATATTCAATTTGCTCCACAGTCGCACGTTTATTCCGAAATAATTTATTTGAAGGGCGATGTCTTTGAATCAAATGAGGGTTTTGGATTGACTTTCTTTTAATTTTCTAAAGAGTTCTCATACAAGATAAGCAAAAAGGTTTTGTATAATTTTAATCTCCTTCTGCTTTATTCCGCGAACATTTGGACCTCCCCTCGCCTAGATCGCGGCGTAGTTGCCTAAAGTACCTACCTACTATTCTTTGATAATCTACGAGTAGGTATACTAATAATATTATAAAGAGGAAATATTTTGTTGGAACTGTTAATACTGGGTCCATCTTACTTTATCTCTAAAACCTGGGTGAGCTACAATCAGTATAAAAACTTTTTGCATAATTTCATTCGTTACGCACACTCTTCATTATGATTCGAGGCATTATTCATTTTGTTTTTAGCATTTTAATATTAAACACCTTGATCATACTAATAAGAATTATGTAATTTGTGTTACTATATGCAAACTGAAAATTTGACCATTTATTTTTATACTAAACATTACACACCCCTAATACCTTCCAAGATTCTTAGTTGTTAAACATTAATTTCTAGTCAGTAGTTCAATGGCAAACAGAGGGGCTATCACGTAACACACTCGCAATCACAATCGGTTTCATTTTGAAAATCGAAGGCTTGTCTGCATACAAAATGAAACCAATTGTTTTGTTTTGAAGCCGATCGCGATTGCGAGTGAGTTACGCGACAGGCCTGCTGAGCACAAGCTTCATTTTATTTTGTAGAGGTTCCAAGAATAACTCCGTCCTTCGACTGCAATAAGTTTACTCAGTGAGTTGTAAAGAGCATTTTTAATAAAATTATTTCTTGCCTCTCGTACCAAGGTAATGTAGGTGTACGAGTTTATTGAATAATAACCATACACCGGATTGACGGGGTCAAAAATGTACCAGTGCTAGTTACTGATGTGCCAAAGGAAACTTTCCTAAATTGCGAAAAATTTCACGTAGGAAATTTACGGAAACTTCTCACAATTTTGTATAGGGCTTGAAACTTTCCGTTTCTTAAATTTAAATTTCCTATATTTCCAGTGAAAGTTTCCGGAAATTTCTTATAACTTTTACAACTTAGAAACTTTCCGCAACTTGCACATCAGTATTGCTAGTGATTCATTAAATATCGACTAAGTTTACCGACAACTTTTTTCGTGACAGATCTTATATTTCTTGCAAAAGTAAGTCGTACCTTTATCTTCTATAATTATCAGAATGATCAGCTTTCCAGGAAGATAAACGATCTGTTTTCTTTCGAGGCATTTTTAACCGACTTAAAAAACAGAAAGGTCCTCAATTCGTCGGAATGCTAAAGAATATTGTTGTACTGAATGATTTTGTTATTCAATGTAAATTCAATGGTTGTCAAAAGTAACCGGAGTCCAGAGTCAATGTCAGATACCAGTTGTTGATAGTTGCGATAAGTATAAATAAAAGATGTTTGCACATAATGAAAAGGTATTCAAACTTGGCCGTTACTTATTATAATGATGATTAAAAATTGCTTTTCATCGATGTCGATAAACTTAGTCGACATTTTATTGAATCACTAGCACTGGTACATTTTTGCTCCAGTCAATCCGGTGTTGGATAATAACACGACCTTTTAAGAGGACCCCGTGGGAGGAATTGTCTCCATACAAACTCTCTCGACTGTGGCTCAAGTAGGTAGGTACCGTAAAACGGGGTGAGTAGGGATTAAGGGGTGAGTAGGGACACAACCTAAAATAAGTCATAACTTGTTACAAATAAGAACAATTATTAAATGGACAATAACGTTCCGTCTATTGGAAATAATTTCAGTCTTATAATTAGTAACATATGCTTCATTTTAGGTTGTGTCCCTACTCACCCCATTTTACGGTACCTATCTAGTTTATAATCTGCGACCTAATTATTTTTAAAATAATACAATGTACTACTAGCCTATCCCTCCTATTTTCTTTCTTTATACCAAGGCATAGATCTATAGCTATAAATATTTTAGCACGTAGAGAAATGATAAGCAAAACATAGGGCCTCGCGCTCTTCACATAAATAGTTGACATTATAACTTTTTTATGTCAGGGGTCGAACCCAGTATCATTAACTTCTTAGGAAGGTTAACTATCAGCTACGCGAGATTAACCGTAGTCATATTAAAAACCGGGCAAGAGCATGTCTGACCATGCTCAGTGTAGGGTTCCGAAGCCGAAGCCGAAGTTACTACACAAACCATCTCCAAAACAACAAGTATGAACTAATTCTCTATTTCAAGTTATTTGGTGCTGTCTTAGATGATTTTAGTAGGTATAAACACTTTAGTCGCCTGTATCTCAGGTTCTTTAAAATTCGTTATATGTGCTTTCATCCAAGATATTGTTCAGATTTTTAGTATTTGTAGTTTTGGCTGTAGGGTGGGGGGGGACACTTGACTCTATCAAAAATTAGCGCTTTGAAGCTTAATATTTCATAAACGGATCCCTTAATCGAAAAACTGTTTCCGTAAACCCGCAATATTTTTGAAAGACCTATCCAACGACACCCCACACCATGAGGTAGATGAGAAAAAAAGCATCCCCACGTTACGTGTAGAGGAAGGTACATTAAAAAAACGTTTTTTTTTAAGGTTTTATTTTACCCCTTTATTGGCTTGACTAATATGTATACCAATTCTTGCCAATTTACAGCTTTCTAGTATTAAGAGTCTCTGAGCTAGGCTTTGGACGGACGGACATGGCGAAACTATAAGGGTTCCTAGTTTGACTACGGAATCCTAATAAATTAATGTTTTTGGGATATGAAATTTGTGGTCGTAATATTCAAACTAGGGCCAAGACAAGATACATGTGGCCATAGGAACTCTCTTTGGCTAATAGTAGATTCGACGTACTACTTGGATTTGTTCAATTCGTCTTTTAACGAGGTTATCATAGGTGTTAGAAGTCCAGTCGGCTACAAAAGTGTGTTATTTAAAATGAAATAAAAAATGCTAAGTATACAGGGTGTATCTGACCTTGGGGCTTTAAATGCAACCATCGATTCTAGTCGCTACTAAACTGAACTACTTTTGTTCTGCAACTTTAAAAAAAAAACAATTTAGATAACTACATACATACATACATAATCTCACGCCTTCGTTCCCAGAGTGGGGTAGGCAGAGCTACAGAATTACAAACATCTCTAAAAACTTGTTGATAATTCTATAACCACAATTTGCACAATTAGGCTAAGATGTTTACCAGCGTATTAGTGACACGTTGCAAGCCCATCGCCTAACAGTACTACAAGCCTTTATTCCCTTAGTCGTCTCTTACGACATCCACGGGAAGACATGGAGTGGCACTATTCTAACTCGGCAACCACACGAGGACTAGATAACTAATTTTTAGGAAAAAGACTTTATTTACATCCAACTAAGTACAGAATTCAACATTAATACAATGAAAAATTTAAACTAAACGTATTTAAATTAAAATTAAACTAAGCTACTCAAATATTAAAGATATAAATAATAATCACCACTATAAAAAGAACACCCCCTCTAGCAGGTCCGCTCGCGGCATGGTCCCCATGACACTGGCTGCATTACCTCTCTGGATAGCTAGCCCAATCCTTTGGGAGAGGTAAGCACCAGCTCTAGGATATCCGGAGGATTCTATGAGCCGAGAGGACAGGGCCTTTCATATCAGCTGACCAAGGTCCCATGGTTTCCACCGCAAACGCCACAAATTCGTAATTATTTAATAATGACGAATATTTGTGGCGCTTGAGTGTTTGGGCCTGATCAGCTGCTGCACCAGCCCGATAACTAATTGATGTTAGGGTCTAGTTGTAAAATCAGTGTACTACATCATGGCCATAAAATCATGATCTCATGGTACGGGGGCGACATTTCCTTGGTACGAGGGCTAAAGGATAATGGAGAATTGGATCGCGTACATTGAAAATTACATTTAACTTGTATGATTAAAATAAAATTTATGTTGGACATATTTTTAACATCTTACAGAACAAAAGAAGTTCAGTTTCAGGAGTAGAAACGATCCATGCATTTAAAGCCCCAAGGTCAGAGGCACCCGTAGAGGTATAGTCTTGATTTGTACTTACTGTAAGGAAACCTGCATATTCGAACAGCTGAGTGTGTAAGAGGGTGGAGGCTGCATTGGATTAAGTGCTAAAAAGAAGGGGTAACTACACAAAAGATCCTATAGGGTCGAAGTGTATCCGTAAGGACCCCGCCAATAAGATAAAATAAGATAAGATAAGAGGGTAATTGCACAAAAGATCGTAAGGGGGCTGAAGTGGGGCCATTTGTATGATAATATGTGGCATTATCTATGTAAAGAGAACTTATTGTCGATGACGCTTACGCCGCACTCCGTTTCGTGACGTTGTATTTATACCTGAGCATCTTTAACAATGGCGGAAGCGCCATCGACAATAAGGTCCTTTTTCATACATAACGTCACATATAAGATGTTACTAATGCCATTGAACACGCAATCAATACTATAAACTCTGTTGCTATACTTGTCAAATCCTATCGCTTCCCAAAGTGCCGTATAGCTGTTAGGGAATGCAAATAACCGGTTTTAACCGGTTATTTTCATACAAAATCGGTTAAAATGCATTCCCTAATAGCTGTTGAGGTCTGGGCTTTCTTGGCAAAATCCACGACAGTGAATTTATTATTTTAAGAAGTTTTGTAGGTGCGTATAAAATACTATACTCTGTTTGTTTCTTCTTCTTTGTCGTTACACTCTTGGCACAGTGGTCGTGGTCATCACCGTTTGGTAACCCGCTTAACTATTCGTCGCCATTCTTCTCGGGTGGAGGCTTTCCTAGTGCAAACGTGCAAGGGGTGGTCAATTGCTGCTTTGACCTGGTCCGTCCACCTCATCGGAGCTCTGGCGCGCGCCCGGGCACCCTCAACTCTACCCTGTACCACCAGGCGCTTAATATTATTTTCATCACGTCGAGATATGTGCCCGAAGAAGGTAAGGATGCGGGCTTGCACCATAGAAGATAGACGCTGCTTTATGCCGAGTTCTGTGAGTATATAGTATATACATTAGTACGATGCTCAGTCCAAGATACTCCGAGCATTCTTCGCCAGCACCACATTTCAAGAGCATCTATCCTCATTTTCTCGCTTTCCCTCAGGGTCCAAGTTTCCGCAGCGTAAATAAATATGGGAAACACTAGTGCGTTGACAAGCCAGATTTTAGAGGCTTCTGTTTGTTTACGTACTTAAAAAAATTGTTAACAATCCAAATCACGTGGCATTGTTAAATAGCCAATCAAAACTGTTTTATCGCACTTTTACATATCAGTATCCTGCTTGTATAGGCTGATGAACTTTACTATATCACGTATTTGTTTTGTGTACATTTTTTAAGTACCTAAACAAACGGAGTATAGCTTAAGGGACGTGCGGCGAGTGCAATAGCGGCCTTTACACGGTAAAGTTCGGATCGCGGTAAACGCCACGCGCTTCACGCGCCAGTCCGAACCGTAGATTTTTTACTATTTAGCGGCCTGCACACGTAGAGTTCGGACCGCGGGAAACGTCACGCACCATTCCAATCTTCGGTCCGAACCATACGTGTAAATGCAACTGGAATAGTAAAATAGTAAAAAACCTACGGTTCGGACTGGCGCGTGGAATAGCGCGTGGCGTTTCCCGCGGTCCAAACTGTGCCGTGTAAGGGTGCGGCTCCACTGAGGCGGAGACGAGCGGAGCGGGGCGGAGCTGTGCCAATATTAACCAATAGAATATAAACTAACGTGCGCAAGGCGCGCTCGACGTGACCGCATGCGCCTTCTATTGGTTAATATAGGCACAGCTCCGCTCCGCTCCTCTCGTCTCCGCCTCAGTGGAGCCGCACCCTAAAGGCCGCTTTTTACTATTACAGTTGCATTTACACGTACGGTTCGGAGCGAAGATTGGAATGGTGCGTGGCGTTTCCCGCAGTCCGAATTGTACGTGTGCAGGCAGCTAATGGCTTATGTTATGACGACTGACTACCTTTAATTAAAGACGGTAGGACAGCAGTACCTTCGTCTTTCTTTAGTGTTTATAACTAAGAGTATTTCAGTGACTGTAGCATCGTTTATCGATCACATTCAACATTTATGTTTGCCCGAGGCGTCTTAGGGACAACCCAAACTGGGGCACTCCAAGGTGAAATTAATTGACGAATTATTTGCTGTTCGAGTATCTTTTTAATTTGGCTCTCGACTTAATTATTTGTGGCTCTGTTAGCGACCTAATAGTGTATATTTTGTCTAAGCTAGGGGACCCTCGCGGCCGACATT
This sequence comes from Acleris literana, assembly GCA_946894065.1. Classification (NCBI taxonomy): domain Eukaryota; kingdom Metazoa; phylum Arthropoda; class Insecta; order Lepidoptera; family Tortricidae; genus Acleris; species Acleris literana. Next base: position 8,435,775 of record OX335668.1, on the reverse strand, counting down.
TAACTGACTCTGTGTACCGCTTCAAACAATAATAAAAAGCAAAATTTTCATAAAATAAAAATGCTTTTGTTTTATTCTAACACGGATATGGCGGCACTATTCCAATTGCCATGCAAATTTTCTTGATGGCTTTACGTAAACGTTTCTAACTCGATAGTAGTTAAAAGATCGTGCTCAAGCATAAACCCAGTAATGACGACGCCTGCGGCTACACTTAGTTTTTTAAGCATTAGAAATTAGATAAACAAAGAAGCAGATTTCGTAAACCTGTATACCTTAATAATATATATTAGATTAATCTCTATTTTTTATTAGACATGACGGTAAAAAGTATCTAAATTGTGAATAAGCTTAGCCCAGGAATTATAATAACCACATGAGAGTATATGACCACACGCAGTTTAATTTGTTAACGATTTCGCATAGATACTCGTATCTAGTAGTTAGGTAGGTACATAGTAAATATTCATACACCAAATGCAAATTGTGTGTATGTACCTACGATACATTTATTAAATCCTGTTCACTACACTGAATTTAGAATGGGTTTAACCTTTAAATGTATGCATAGGGTATCAAAAGTATCCCACTGAAATAAGTACGACCTAATTCAATTTAATTTGAAGTTTTGTTGACTCATCTCGATCACACACTGGTGCGGCGTACCCTCGTAGATAGATAAATGCAAACAACACATTTTGCAATTGTCTATAATGATGCAAAATGGTCCGAATACGTTTTTGGTAGTTTTTCTCTTATTCTGTCAAACTGCCGTAAAACGTGTCCAATAAAAAACCTTTTACTTACTTCTGTAAAGGCATAAGAATAAACAAAAACTACACGTAGAAGCGAATCTCCTTTACCAAGGTATACCAAGGCCCAAAATGCCGCGCTTTAAATACCTACTCCCCCCTTCACCCCGCTACGCCCCTCCGTCTTCCGCGCCCAAAGTTAGGGCTGTCACTTGCGAAATATTTTAATCGGTTTATGGATGTTTTATACAAGTTTAGTCACGAAATGTTATTTATGTTTTTTTAAACGTTGAAACATTGTTTCAAAATGAGTTTTTTACATATCGTTAAATTAGGTAATAATATTTTTTAACATACCGGAATATATATAACATTACAGCAAAGAACCACACATTGCTAAGATATGAACATATATATCCATCCCATTCATTATAGTGGCGAGGGAAAGAGATAAATATATCTTATAGCAAGGTCAATTAAGGTATTTTAAGATACCTTGCTATAATATACATATATTATAACTGCGTGTGTGGACTCTGTCAACTAGTACGGAAAATATATCGTAAGATGCATTTCTATAATGTATATTTTGGCATATAATATTATATATTCCGTGTGTGACGCCCCTGACTGACTAGACACCTCAGGAGCCGGTAGTTTCGCTTCTACGTGTTTATTCTTATGGTAAAGGTCTTTCTAATGCTAAAAATGTTAAAAATCGAAGTATTGAATCCAAGCAATGTTTTATTCATAGCAAAGCAATTTCATTAGCGCACGGGCTGTTAAGGTCCTAGACAAGATGCTTACTTAAGCTTAAAACTATCGAAAACGATTTTCGAAAACTAAGTGTATGGAACTGACATAATGCTTGATTGACACGACCATTTGGTAGCTTACGTCAAACATATACATTTTCCATAACGATTTCGCCAAGCATCTTGTCTAGGGCCACAGTTTCATTCCTTAGCTTCATGAATTTCCTAGTTTCTGATCAAGTAATAGAGAATTGTTTTGTGTAAAATTCCAGTAAGGCAGCATACTACAGAAAGTTTATTAAAGGGCATTGGGTAAGTTTGTATGAACATTATTGTCTTTTTTTTTCAGCGGCCGTGAATGATATTCTTATGATAGTTGAGAGGACTTCTAACCATAAACATATTAAAATGAATGCATTAAATTATATCGAAGCCGAGATATTAAAGATTTAAGTAATAAGTGTTTGGTACTAAAAGTACATTCAGTTCCATTTATATAAAAATTTACACATACCTACACATTACATAGAAAAACATGTTTACTTGAAAAAAGATCTGCTATTATAATTTATTACTTTTACGAATGGCCGTACACCTTAAAAATTTATGACTTTACAAATGACAACACTTTTACCCAAACCCCTTTCTACGATATCATAGGTACTTATTTATTAAACTTTCCTAGAAATTGAATAAGCTCAGGCAACTTAGCTGTGCAATGCAATATTAATGGAAAACTGGGGTTTCGGTGTAATACATCAGAAATTTAAGAAGAATCAAGCCATACGATAAAAAAAAATTATATATTTATCACAATAGGTAACGCTATAACATCTCATGCTGGTAAATAATAATAAAGTGATGGTAGGGCCTCGTGCAGGGGTCGTCTGGATCGCTACCAACATTTTAGCCTTTAAACTATAGTCCATTCGCTTAGATAGTGTCGCTACACTCGCACGTACTTGTGGTTATTGTAACAAAATACGAATATAATTCGATGTGAACTGCCAAATTTTCTTGCGCCGTAACACCCAAGTACGTGCAACTGAAGTCGGTGTAGTGGAAGTTATAGGTCAGTCCAACTGAAGTCGGCGACTCACAATATTATTAACTAAAAGCAGACTTCAGCTTACTGACCGACTTGGCTGAGGGGAGCTGTTGAACCTCTTGTTCACATGGAGCAGGCTGCGTTCAGACCCAGTCGATCCCGTACAGATCATATCAACTGCGTATCATATTAGAACAGGCCTCAAAACGTTAGAGGGAAATGTTAACCTTTGTACACTGAGAAAGTCTCAACACTGGTGATGGTGATGGACTCCTTTTTCCGCACTTAGCCAGTGTATGTCGGGCCATTGTGCGCAGGTTCTTCTGGTATCTCCACAGGCTTCCCGGAGTGACCTCGGTGTCAGTCAGTCTCAACACTGACCGGGCTGACGGCGCACGGTGGACGCCCTCTGCCCAATCCAGGGGACATAGGACCTTAAATTAAGTAAAAAGGAGCCATGTGGTGAAGTTGAGAAACTGTAGTCTATTAGCAATTTACAAATAATCATGCTGCCGCCCTACCGAAGAAGGCAGCTAACTGCAATGTATTATTCAAAGCATTCTAAACTCTATTGGTAACAACGTTAAATTTAAAATGCTTATATAATTACTGTGCAATTAGCCGCCTTCTTTGGTAGAATGGCAGTATGGCATTCATGACTATTGGTCAAAACATGTGTATTAGGAGTCTTATATACTCCGTGTCAATTGAAATTGCCAAAGATGTAAACAATTTAGTACTGTTTGACATATAACCTAAAATATTTAACGAATATTCATCAAGCGTGTTTTTATTTAAAATAACTTATAATTATTAGTTATTTAAGCTTAAACTTAATGTGAAAGTAAAGATCAAGTTGCTAAGACCTCACTTGATATTTAAAAACACGTGATCATTGATTAATGTTGGTAAATTGGTTCGTTTGATTGTGTTTACATCTTTGCAAATTTCAATAGGCGTAGACTATAGTTGTATAGAAACTCGAGCTTACACCATGAAACCCAGCAGAATCAGCTTAGAAAAGCCATTCCATATTCGTACTGCATATAAAATTACCGCGACCCCCCGTCAGTTTAATAATGTTTTTATGAAACGCCTTCCAGTCCGCCTTAATCACGAAATATGACCGTTGTCTCGGCTGAAATATGCGGCATGCCCTCGACTTATGAGACAGTGTTGCCTGATAAACTCAAGGAGCAGTTTTTGGCAACTTGTGCAGGAATTTAGTATTAGAAATGGAACGAAGCCTTAAGTCGTCTATGATTTATCTATGATTTGGACTTTGGCAATTCGCGCCTATTTTCTTCATTTTCGCGACCCCATTGGTTTTTTTTGAGTCAACATTTTGTCTCCTAGACCATCGACATAATTATACAGACAGCGTCAGAGAAAGGTAGCCCTAGGGCTCATAAACCGGTTAATATTCAACCTACAGAGACTTAAACTCATAACCATTTTTCTGGCTTCGTGTCTGGTTAAAATAAGAGCAACTTACAAAAATCGCTGACATTTGAAGCGACTAAATAGAGCAAAGAGCTGGCAACTCTGCCGCGAGGGGTTTTATTAAAATGACTAATTATACGATTTGTTAGCTAGATTATTATGTTAGAAGCGGAGCGGAAAATTCTTTTTCTTTTTATATTAACTTGTTAAGAACCTAACAGGGCCTCTATTTTACGACGGCAAACAATATTGCTTTTGACCTGCTACTCTATTCTAGGCGGTAAAAACGATATCGTAGTTTGCCTGTTATGGTATTGTTATGACGGTAGCCGCCATTATACTGTAAAGAAAATAAGAGCTATCAAAACGTTGACAATTCGATAACAGATCAAATACGATATTATTTTTACCGTCTTGAATTGTCAAAACCATATCGTCTTTTACATGTTATGATATTGATTTTGCTGGCTTTTATACAGATCCGTTGGATCAAATATCGGTCAGGAATGTCAAAACTTGTATGAAGTTACTAAGATTTGACCTGACATTTTTACTAACGGACCTTTATAAAACCGGCCCTAACTCGGCCGTCATTACTGTCAAGTAAATACGAGCTACTCGTATCACCTCAAAACACATCAAAAACGATATGGTTTTACCATGTTAAAAAGTGGCCCTGAGGGCCCTGCCAAGATGCATTGCGCTAACTAGCATTTCTATTCGTTTCGTTTTTTAACCAATCGCATCACTGGTAGATCACGTGGCTTTTCGTCTCACGTCATCTGCCAGTGACGCGATTGGTTTAAAAATGAATCGAATAGAAACGCTAGTCAGCGTAATGCATCTTGGCAGGGCCCTCAGGGAGCTCTATTTTAATCGGCATATCTATATTATGACATGTTATCGTAACGTTGACAACACGTCACCATGTCAATAGCAATAAAGTTTTACCTAGTATGATTAGAGCCCCTGGATATGATTAATTATTAGCCGAAGCAACGAAGACCAAAAACTGCCCTCCGGGGAAAAAACTCGTGTATAAGCGAAATTTGGAATAGTTGTAGGGAATGGTGTTTTAAACAACATAGGTACTGAAAGTACTGATGGGTGGGGTGGAGCTAACGGGTGGAGGGGGGTGTAAAGGTCCCTTTTTTTAGTTTTTCGTAAATAACTCGCAAACGGTGGCCCATAGCAAAAAATGTTCCATTACATAATTAATTTACATAAAATTCTCTACAAAAAAGATTACATTTTTTTTTCTGGGATCATTATTTAATGAGATATGGAGGGAAAAATTATTCCCGAAAGGCCATGGTCGGGTTTGCATAGTAAGTCGGCCCTTACATCAAATGGGCTCGGGTTTTTTTTGTGAGTACTCTTATAGTGAAGAATATGTATGCTGAGTATCAACATCTTAATTGTGACAGTTCTCGACTTATGATTACGTTATGTTTTTTTTTTGATGTACTTGTTTTCGGGATATATATTCAAGCGATTTTCTTTAAATTTTGAAATAATGTTCTTTTCATCGCCTGCTTTATTGTCAACATTTAAAAAGAACTTGCTGTCATGAAAAACCACACGTTTATTATCAATAGCGGATTTGCGGTGCGACAGTACGAATAGCAAAATGGCGGTGCGTGTGACAAAATAATCAAATGACTTCGGGGAATTTCAGTACCTTTGTATGTATATGTGGAGCACTAGGATGTATATTTTAAGGCGAATGATAATACAGCAGACATGCTATTACCTAAGCTTATAGCAATCCTAGTCAAGCGTTCATCGTTTATACTATATTAAGTAATTTAGCTAGCCTCAAAAAGCCTTCGAAGATTGCATTCGCGGAAATTACAGAAACGATGTGAAGTTATGACTGAGATAACGGTTTCGACTGCGGCCGCTTTCGTATTAGTTGCGCAGTATCTCACGGAACTCAAAAACCGATCGAAGCACTGTCACTTCTATCTTAAGAAGAAAATCTACGGCGCCTTTTTAATAAGAAAAAACATTCGTCAGCGTTAAATCTCGCGCTCTTGTCGTAAGCAGCAGAGCCGGACGCAGCAATAGTGGAACGATCGATTGGGAGTAAGAACCGTCATCGTTCACATCGTGCTAATCGCTAGGCGGAAATTAAGATAGCCAAACGAACAGCAGACCATATTTACAACAGAGGGCCCTGCCAAGATGCATTGCGCTAACTAGCGTTTCTATTCGTTTCGTTTTTAAACCAATCGCGTTACTGGTAGATCACGTGACTTTTCGTATCACGTTATCTACCAGTGACGCGATTGGTTTAAAAACGAATCGAATAGAAACACTAGTTAGCGCAATGCATCTTGGCAGGGCCCTCTGTACTAGTTAGCACCGACAATGTAACCGAAGTATGTGACGTGAGATGTTGCTGTAAAAATTATCATTCTAATATGAAATATGTTTAAACAATGTCTGTCTGTTGAGTTTCTTGCGGCGCTGGTAGATTTTTGACTTGTAAAAGTGCTCGTGCAGGCCGCACTCTCCGCCGCTCCGCAGAGCCCCGCCGCCGCTCCAAACTGCCCCCACCCACAAGTTGGGTGTACGGGATTTTTTTCATGGTCCTTTCGATTTTATACGCAATAGAGAGCACTTTTATAAAACAATATGGACATTGGCGGAAAGTGTTTTTATATGGTTTTTTTCTCCTCGGAGTAAAATGAGGCACTTTCCTCCTTGTGTTTCAATCGGAAAACCGTTATTTCCGAGCATGTTTGAGAAAAACAATATTGCTTTTGAGTACAATAGACGTCCTGTATGAGTATGCATTCTATGCAAAACACGGTTTCGTTACTGGCAGTAATTAACGAAGAAAAGTCTATTGTGTAAGTATTGAACGAGATTTTCGTCTAGTAATTTCCTGCACGGCTAGCACATGTTGCCCGCGACTTATTTGTCGCTTGGATCTCCCTTTCTATCTAGTCAGTAACGATAGAGACGCACTGAGCGACATGCGACAAAATACAACTTGTGCTACCCGTGCAGCAGGGTGCGACTAAGCGATCGCGTTTTGTCGGGTCGCGTGGCGTTTCACAAGTGTGTGTAAGTCTTAAGAAGAAAACTAGTCAATATGTATAACGGCAAGAAAATTAATGTTATTACGAATGTTTTTATGCCAAGCGTATTGGCCTAAGATCCGAATAGGAGACGACCTTCACCGCGCTGTTTATTCGATAAAAAGTATTTTATACCAAATTTAATATGCTAAGTAATATATGGCGAATAGGTTGTTTGAAAAATTTCAGTCCAGTCCTTATATGATAAAAAAAAGAACTTTTTTTAAATTGCTAATGCTTGTTAAATAGACCTACTGATGTGCAAGTTACGGAAAGTTTCCAAAAAGATGGAAAGGCTCTAAGAAATTTCAGGAAACTTTCACTAGAAATATAGGATATTTAAATTTAAGAAACGGAAAGTTTCAATCCCCATACAAAATTGGGAGAAGTTTCCGAAATTTTCCTACATGAAATTTTCCGCAATTTTGGAAAGTTTCCTTTGGCACATCAGTAATAGACCAATTACATACTAATCGAAAGCATGATGCCTATAGAATATGCAAACGTTAGGTTTAGTGCAAATTATTAGTACCGACTTACCTACCTACCCAATACATGACGGGAAAAAATAGTCAACCTAACGTTTGCATATTCTATATGCTTTCGATTAGTATGTAATTGGTCTATTCAACAAGCAATAGCAATTTAAAAAAAAAAGATCAATTTCAGTTTTTTTTTAATCATATAAGGACTGGACTGAAATTTTCAGTCAGCCTATTCGCCATATATTACTTAGCATTTTAAATTTGATATATAATATTTTTTATCGAATAAACATCCCGGTGAAGGTCGTCTCCTATTCGGATCCCCTACTAGTACAGGTTGTTTTATCTCACGAAAGAATCTCAAGAGATATCCGTCTCAAGAGGCGGCAGGGATATCACTTTTCTTTGATTTTACAATTACTTTGACGTATTCGAGACGAGGCTCTAATGGAATTATTGATAAACTGATGTCGAATGAGATTCTCAAGACACATCAACACAGGGTTACTAAAAACCTTTTTGAACAGTAGGTAGGGTGGATGATTTGGATCATCGCTATGTAGGTTTTTTAAAAGTTAATATTTTACTGAGTTACAGACTGATTTATCAACGACTAAAGTTGATTACATACATTAAATGTAGTCAACTGAGAAAGGCAGATAAATAGGTACCAGAAATGGGCATTATTCGAATAAAAAATAATTCGTAATATTTTTATCCGCAAATAATTTATTCGTCAAATAATTTATTTGCGAATAATTTATTCGCAAATATATTATGCATGAATGAATCATTCAACTACTTTTCGAATAACGATTAATTAATTAATTTATTAGAGAAAAATGGAGCAGGTATTGCAGTACATAATAATTATTCGTAGCAATTTCTTATTATTCAACGAATAATTTATTCGAATAAGAATGAACATTCGAGAATTTCATTCGTTATTCGAGAATAATTTGGTTATTCTTATTCGTTATTCGTCATTCGAATAAATTTTGCCCATCTCTGATAGGTACCTACCTAATTTTTCAACAATGCACAATGTTTTTTTTTGGCCAGGAAGAGGCACGCAAGCACACACGCCGCCTGATTGTAAGTGGGATCAGAGACCTATAGTCGTTTGCATTCTCAAGATTGTACAATCACAATACTACAATCCTGAAACTACAAACTTGCTGCCAAATCTAAAGACTAGGGTGAAATGCCTCTACGCTTGTTATTTCATTAGTTGTACTCCAACACAGGCTCAGGCGTAGTGCACCACGCAACAATAACTCAGGCCCTTTTCCCAAATTGCTTTAGCCCATCTTGCTTGTAAATAGTAATCATATTGTCAATTTGTTATGGTAGCTCTTAGCTCATTCTATAGTAAGAGCTACTAAGCATAACATCTATAGTATAATTATGTTATACATAAATAGAAAATAAAGCCTCGAAACTTAAACCCACGTTACGGTTCTTGTATAGGATTTAAGCCAAAATAAACCATCGCGGGCGTGGGTCGGCCGCGCGTGGGTCGGGTATTAAATTAAATACAATTTAAATTTATGTAGAGAAACACGGTTAAATTCATGGAAAACATTCATTATTACAGAATGCCTTCAATATTTAATTGATAACACAGGTCGACTCGACATTAGCATTGTACCGAAAATTAACTTCTCAAATTGTGAAAGTTTCTTATGAGAAATTCTCGGATATTTCTAAGAATATTCTTAAATTTTGTATGAAAAGAGAACACACGTAAAAAGAGCTCCGAGCGGCTAGTAGAGGGGATATGTTTGCGCATGATGTCTACTAACAAACTAATCATAGATAAGAGCCAATCGCCAATTTGGTCCGTAATTTGCTCACTGCGCAGGTAGGTCGCTCAGGGCTCTTTTTACGTGTGTCGACCTGTATCTGCCCACTAACTTACCACCTATTATTTTTGATATCTATTATTGACACCACAACGTGATAAAGTTAGGTTACATTCTCCGATCGCATGTGACTTCTATGAGCCACTACGGAATTTCTTTCAACGGGCTTAACGTGTAAGGACCGTGGTTAGGTCCTCTAATAGACTTATGTATAAATTATTAATACCTTACCTTACCTTACTTACCAATGAAAAGGCTTAGGCGGACTTGCGCGGACCAGAGTTAACCCTTAACCCAGAGTTAAGCGTCTACTTTTGTACGTGGTTTGCCGCCTAACCTCGGGTTAAGACGCTAACTCCGGTCCGCGCAAGTGGGCCTTAGTGGGCTTGAACCTCGTGGACCAAGGGTCTCGAAGCTGAAAGAAACAGCTCCATTCTGCTCGGTAAAACCACATAGCTTTTGACATGTTATCGGATTGGTTCGCTATGGAATTCCTAATCGTCATTTGTCCTAATGCACCGTTGTCCAAATTTTCGTTTATCCTAAAGCGGTTTCCGCTTTTTTTTAACTTTTTACTGTTGTACAACCCTAACCTAACCGAACCGCAAATATAATTGGAAAACTTAAAAAGTTGCCTGTGTCATCTGAAAACTAGTTTAGGCCAAATGTAAATTCGGACAAACGATGTGTTAGGACAAACGTTGTTAGGGATTCCGAGGGACACCCTATCGGATTGATTTTAACACGGCACGGCCGCCTTTACTGTCATGTAAATAAGAGTTAGGTATCATGATGTTGACAATACAATAACATGTCAAAAGTCATATTGTTTAACAGAGCCAAATATAGTAGTGCTAACTTGCTAGCTACGATATTCAATAGCTACTTTTCTGACTTGTAACACTCACCTCGTATAAACCAGGGACAATCGAGATTCGGTGAAGAAGCGGCTAGCGTAACGTGTCTGCTCAACAGCGTAGACAAGATGCGTAACACCAACGTTAGCGATTTACAATAGCTAGCTGTTGGGTTGAAGTAAGCTATTCCATATATTTCTTAGCCAATTTTAGAAAATAGCTAACGTTAGCTTTTCGCATATTGTCTAGAGCTCAACCTGCCACCTTACCACCACGAACTTCATGAATCCTCGAAACATCAATTGATTTGATGACTACGGTTACTACCAGCTAGACTAGAGTAACAGCTAGCATAAGAAGCTGAATTGATCCTTATGATGATCCTGAACATGATCCTGAATTCGATCCCTGTGTGTCAAATCAAATGTCAACTATTTGTGTGATAAACTCGTGACTCTATGTTTTTCTTGTCTTACTACCTCTCTACATGCTTAAGTATTTATAACTACATACATACATACATACATAATCTCACGCCTTCGTTCCCAGAGTGGGGTAGGCAGAGCTACAGAATTACAAACATCTCTAATAACTTGATGATAATTCTATAACCACAATTTGCACAATTAGGCTAAGATGTTTACCAGCGTATTAGTGACAGGTTGCAAGCCCATCGCCTAACAGTACTATAACCCTTTATTCCCTTAGTCGTCTCTTACGACATCCACGGGAAGACATGGAGTGGCACTAATCTAACTCGGCAACCACACGAGGATTTATAACTATAGGTTGCATTATCGCTACAAATCGCGTAGATTCGCGACAATATTCGCTTTTCTATTCCGCCTATTTGTCTGAATCCTGACCTTTTTGGTAATTCGGACTTACCAATAGACCGTTTAGAGTCACTCATCTGAGCTGTCTATTTTAAATTTTGATTTTGATTTGTCATTCCGTGAGCTCGTGAAAATTTTGTTCATTCTCTTGCATATTTTGGCCTAAAGAACATAGTACATACGTAGTACTTTCGTACCGCAACGTTATTTCTTCTGTAATCGATAGCCGCTAATTTGGCTTAGTGTGCGGGTTAATGTTTCCGGTATCTTATTAATCGGTTCCGCCGATTTAATTCTAAAAGGCCCGCGCGCTCCTCCGAACTGCTTTAGTTCTGTTGGTTTTTCATTTTGACCCAAAATATCATGGCGCTGCCGTCCCATTTGTTATTTAAGACCAAATTGTTGTTTAATTTTTAATACACTCAGTGATTGATTTTATTTTACCTAGGGAAAATGATTATTTTCACTACTTTTAACTACGTGATATGTCTTTCCAAATGTTTCTTTAGCCTATTCAATTATTAAATAACAGTTTGAAGTTCATGTATAGCTATTTTAGACCACCTTGCGAAATTTCGTTTGTGTTGCGTTGATAAATTTATATTTTTGCGGTACTATATTTTCACGTGGTATCCCTTCGTGTCTGTGTATTCTAACGTTGTGTTTTTTTTATTTAATTGTGTAATATATTTTTGAATGCGTTTCGGCTTTTTATTTTATTTCCCACAGGTCTAAATATACGTGCTGGTGGTTTTGTCATAATCACCTGTGTAGTGTTTCCGGGCCTTTTTTTCTTTAAGGAGCGCTACACTACGTATAAAGAAAGAACATGAATGGGACCCGCTGGGTATTCTTTGAATTATTCTAATAATAAATCATAATAGGTCGCAGATTATAAAGCAAATACCGATTTAATTTACAGTCGAGAGAGGTTGAGTGGAGACAAGTCCTCCCACGTTTTCCTCGTAAGAAGTCGTCTTGTTATTCAATAAGCTCGTATTCTTAGAAACAACTTGGAACGAAAGGCAAGAAAATCTTTTTAGTAAAGGTGTTCGTTACAATTCATTGAGCGAACTTAATTATTGCAGACGACGGACAGAGTTATTCTTAGAACGAGAATGAAATGAATGTTGTTCTCATTATGTCATTTAACTGGGTAGAAAATGTTTAATCAATAAGAATTTTGGAAGGTTTTAGAGATAAAATAAGATACGGGATTTTAGGTGAATACAGACTTTACAACAATTTATTTCAGTCCTTCCAGTGCTGACAACATAATCGACTATATAGAGGAAAAACTTACTATGCTACTCATCATTCTTTTAGTTATTTCCTTCGTCTTTGTGCATCGGATTACTAATGTATGGGCAAAAAACTTTTCCCAAGTATCACATCCCAAACTATTTTACTCAAATTATCATTTGGCAAAAAATCATAACATCACATCACAACTTACCGCAACTAAATAGTTAGCGTTTGTTTTTGGCATTGGTCATGTTTCATTTTCCGAAATTTCATCTAGTCAAATGTTTCAGTTAGCGTAACATATTATACGCAAAATAAAATAATGCAAAAGATTTGCATCGTCCCTAAACTAACAACCCTAATACACTAACTTGGTATTTCTATTCTACGTAAATTGGGCCTTCGGGCCTGATGAACTCTAACCTAACCTAAACCTCTTACCTAATTTTAACCAACACTAACCTATCTGGACATGCTACAAATTGAGAGTGCAAAGTTACATTTTGAGCCAAAAAAAATTTGGAATACAATATTTGGAATAAAAACAATAAAATATAATTTTAATTCCTATTTATAATTTCCGAAATTTGGCATTTGAAGGTTATCTCGAAGAGATCGCCCATTCGCGATAAGACTGCCTGTTGTTTACTTCTACTCGTAATCATATTTTAAATATTGTATTCTGTTTTTATCGATATACATATTGTATATCGGAAGTCGATAGACGAGAAGTCCCTATGACAGCTCAAAAGTGCTACGAAAATTCCGGGCTCTGCACCACATGTCCATTACTATATGTTAAGTGAGTATAATCATTAAATAAAATAAAGCAAAGGAAAATAGTCGTTGGATGTCAGGTTTATTATGTCTCAAATGTTATATACATAGGAAATATAAGCGAACATATTGGTGAGCTTGTGAGTGTGGCGTAGCCGATCATTTTTCAATCTGCCATCTTCTCATCCTGAAGGTATAATCAAATACTTACTTTTCCCTCTATATACATAATTATACTTATAGCCATTTGCATCCGTTCCATAGTGACGATCTTCGGGTATGGTCTATTCATAGAAGAGCTGTTAAGCATTTTTGAGTGGTTTTTTGAGGTACCTCTGGGGATCTTTAATGATAATTAAATAAAAGAGGCACACATGGCTAAAGGGTATTTGGGTTAAGCTGAGTAGGTACCTAATTATTTTTTACAGTACAAAGGTTTTTTAGCAAAAAAGTACTTGATGCTGCTTTAAATTGAATATCTAAAAACTTAAAAAATAAAAAACGCCAAATATGTATTTGAGTGACGTTGAAATTTCAACGATTTTAGACGGATTGATTTTATTAAATTTGTACTTTACAAGTTTCCTGTGTTTCCACGGTGCCTCAAACACCTAATCAAAAATGCTTAAGAGCTGGACTATATGTCGAGAAGGACGTATTTTGGCTGATATGTAGCTGTTACGCTACCCGCAGTTTTTTTTCGGAGATTTCACAAACAAAGGATTAATCTGTCAAGTTTAACATTTAAGTTTTTGGCAATATCAAGCTTTACATTGCTTGACTTCTATTATTGTTCCTGTTTAGGAAAACCTTAAAATTGGCTCCTGCCGGAGTTTCTTGCGCTAGTAGATTCTCTCCATATTACCGACGTGTAAATGAGCCCTTACGTGGCCAATTTACTGAATAAATATTTTGAATTTTGCCTATTACCAATTTTTTCCCGAAAATGTATTCATCGGAATTTTCATTATTTCGAATGCTATGTTATGTTGGTCCGGAGCTATTTAAGATTAAATGCATTACTAGCGTAGGTTACATCAAGTTCAATTTAAATGATATTAAAAATAAAAAAGTTACGTCGAAATATTGAAAATTCGGGATTTCGATCGATTCGAAATTATGTCTCTTCGTATACGTGTAGTGACCCAAAATGTGCAAGTTCTTAACGGGACAAAATTAGTTATGTATTTGGCGTGATATTAACGACTTTATAAAAAGTTAAGACACCGCGTACCTTCGTGTATATACAGAGTACTAGTGCAATCCAGAAAGCCCCGCCCCACTTACTTTTACGTTAAATGACGTGATCGTGTCGTGTTACACGAGTTTAATTATTCGAGTGACGGGGCGCGCCGTCGTAGATTGTACATACAATGGGCCTTGTAAAGATGCGTAACGCTAGCCTAGCGTTTCTCAAAAATCGACGTTATGTTCACGTCAGATGATGACAGATCGCTTCGACCGTTTACGCCAACTCCATTTATTTCGAGTCGATAGAATATAGAATACCTAAACATTTGCTAGACCTACATTGTGTAAACAGGATGGTGACTACCAAACATTAAATCAGACGACCCATCTCTTTCTTTCATTATTCGTGACTAGTTCAAGTGAAATGGATGGAGTTAAATTAACTTCGAACTTCAAATTTCAGTGTAGGGCCTCAGTGGCGTGAGACAAGATTCAACCGGCGAAAGGTATCATTTTCGAAAATAGGAATATTATATAGGAAAGACGTAAGCTGCTGGAAACATCGCGTGCAACGCTGTAACATTTTGTTAGTTTTTGAAAATCGTTTACTGTAGCGTTAAGCATCTTGTCTGGGACCCCTGAACTGATAACAACTTTTGAGACTATGGATCTGTAGGTATACATATGTAAATGAATCGATAGGAAAAGCCTTTCGTTGATTTACACACGTGCATACTTACATTCAGCTATTCAATCCACTCGTGGCAGCTCTTCTGATACGACCTATACACCAAGTTCACAAATTAGAGTAGATATAGTGTTCTAAACTACATTTATTAATACGATATTACCATAGGTTCAGTTCATTTTATTACGTACAACAACGTACGTTACGTATACAACATATACATTATACATATTAACAACTATACAGTCTTATAAAATAATTTATGAAAAACAGGTGTTAGACCATTAATCCTCCTATGGCAATGTAAAAAAAGACAAAATGAAATTTTCCTCATAATCTTCTTTGTTATTATCGACTTCCTCATTAAAGTCTTTCTCACTATCGTCTTCCACAACATCGTCTTCCTTACTGTAGTCTTCCTAATTACAGTCTTTCTCAATATTGTATCTTCATTATCCTCCCCATCATCCTCAACACCGTAAACTCTTTCCTCCAGACACTGCATGTTAGCGGTCTCTTCTGGTACACTGTCAGCAAGGAGCGTCATGAAGAGGCGCGTGAGAGAGGAAGAAAGGTAATTTTACGGACAATTTTTCTCCGAATCTATTCATGACAAGTGTTATTTTTACGTACATAGTTGGACACTACAACTGAATACATGCATCTATCCTTTGCACCTTCAGGGGGATATGCATGCATACCGTCGAAGCGAGACAGCCCTCTGAATGGCTGACAGAATCCTCGATGGCAATCCAGTTCTTCGTTAGAACTGTGAACAATGCGATAAATCATTACTTTAGTATCATAATCAGAGATCGGAATAGGCAGATCTAATTTGCCTAAGCTTGACGCATATTCATTCATGCGTGAGAGAGATGGGAATACATTATCGAATGAACATTCATCAAGTTTAGGCAAATTAGCTCTACCTATTCCGATCTCTGATCATAATACTTTTAGTATAGAGCTCAACGAATCGGATATTTTACACTTATGATAAAACTTGCGTCTGGGCATTGTATAAGACGATTACTAAGTTTGAGGTATTTCGTAAGTTATGGCCCCGTAAAATCCATAACTTTTATTGGGCTAGGTCCATTTAGGATCTTCGAGAAGTAGGGTATATTAGGGGGGAGTGGGGGAGGGGCAGGAGTTATTTACACAAGTTATTTTTTTTAATGCCTATGTATTTGTCTCCTGACATCCATTTATTATTTTAAGCCGTTTTCTGCTCTTAGTCGATTTTAAAGTAATATGTACAGTGAAAATTACATTACCTACTTTTGAAACTTAACTGTAAAAATAGCGTATTTTTTTATAAAAAGAACAAGATAAACAATTAAACAATAGTTAAAAAATATTTAGTGTAGCTAAATTGTTCTCCATTATCACGGGAATCAGCAACGTTGGCAATGAATAGATAGCGTCTAACAGTATTTTTATAATTTTTCCGTTGTTAGTTTATTCCTTTTCACGGCTCAAATAAACTTATGACATTAAAAGCTCCTTTCGTAATCCGCGGAGGTTAATGGAGCAACCTACTTAGATTAATGTTAATGGCCGCTCCTCACGTCTGTATTATTTATTTATTACTGTCCTGCAAAGGATCAAGATTAAAGTTCAGGTAAGAAATCAATTCATGTAATTCGATTTTTAATTAAAATCTTTGGAGACATGTCCACATCATTGCGAGTAATGTCGCCCATTTGTTCGATCTCTGCTAATAAGTAAAGTTCAAGTTAAGTTCGTAAGTTCAAGTCAAGTTCGTTAAGAATAAGTTAAGTTCGACAAAACAATAATAATTTGCTGTTTAACAGGGCCAGCCAACTGGTTCGCTTTGTTAACATATATTTTGGTATAGGTCTACCTAATTGGATGCAGTTGGAAACAAAACTTAAGTCCGAGCTTACAATTAGTGGTGTGCTACGCGAAAAGCCTATAACGTCCAGCAGTGGACGGAAGTGGACTGTTGATGAGGTATCTTTAGTCAAAAGGAGTATAGTATCTAAATGGACATGGTGTATACAGGGGGGGGCCGGGTGGGCCGTGCCCACCCCAGAATGGTCTGGTGCCCACCCCTGGATGTTCATTGATCACTTGTAAATAGGAAGCCGAATGAAATCTAGCCCAACGTATCTCAACAAGGCAGGGGACAAGCCCCCCTGGAAAATATCTCTAGATACGACAATGGTTAACACCGTTGCGCTCGCGCTCGCCTTCCTCCTCCCGCTACCACTTCTTACCCCGCAAGGTGGCTACACAAGAACATGTCAAATAAATTATAAAAAAACGATTGTATATTTCTATTTACCTCGATGCATAGAACGGCTTTTGTTGAGTTATTCCTATGCGTATGGTGATGATAATGGATTCCCCATGGTGGTAGCTGGACTTGTCCAGCCATGATTCAAAATGAAGCCTGAAAAAAAAAGTTAATATATCAATTCTACTATATTAAAACTTTAAATGAAAGAATTCAATTCGAGCCCGGACGTTTTCTTTCTATCAAGTAATGTTAAAGACAACGTACAGTTCGATAGCTCTTAGAAGGCGTTTCGGGTTTGTACTTGTCTCTCACTCGCTCTCATACCCTTTTATTAAGAGCGACTGAGAGATAAGTAAAAACCCGAGTACAGGCGAGTTCATATATTGGTTCATATATCATGACGGAGTTGCAGGCGCAGCGGCAGAGGTGCTGAGCGGTGACCCGATCGGGTCCGTTTTGGGTGGGGTCCGTAGGGGTGTGAGTGTCCAAGTATGGAAGTTACGTTAGGATATATTATGTATACTTAAACTGAATAATAGAAAACAAAGTGTAAAATCATAAAATAAAATTTAAGTTGTGTGCAAAATTGTATTTCTCTATTACCTTTTATCCCACTTTACTCACGGCATATTTAGCGGAACATTAATGAAAAGTCAAAATTTTTAACGCAATAGGTTTGTATCACAAATACAACAATATTTATTTTAATACACTTAATTAATGACGTCTTATCCGATTATTTTATGAAAAATAAATAGTTAAAAACATATTACTACACAAAAACAAAACTAAATTTTGTTATAGGTTTTTTTTTCAATTTCTCATGTAAAAAATTTTCAAAACAAATAATCAAGACACTTCAACTCTTACGCCCGCGTACGTTTGATTTTTTATCAGAAAATCTACAATTGGCGGAGCGGCTTTGTCAGATAAATTGTTCGCAGATATGTATGAAATTGAAAAGTGTAATATTGAACTTTTGCCCCGACCCAAATGATCTGTCAACTCTTTGTTATACTGTACCTACCTACAATACTATCCATTTCATAACCATTGTGAATGTCAGGTACCTACCATTATAAAGGATGTTCCAAAAGTGAGATGTCAAAGAGAATCACCCTAGCAGCCGTAATGTGGCAACGTTTGTGCAGTGCATAGTGAACGTTGCGGTCCGTTGATTTACATACGAGTATATTAAAACCGCGTAGCTCTGCTCGAACAGCTATTTCCATCAAATCAATTTTCAATAAATGCCATTTAAACTGAATCAAATATAACTATCCCCGAATTCCCCCGAGCTAATTGGGTATTTAATTAAGTTCACCTCAAAAGCCATCCATTTATTAACCCCTGGAGCGTCGACGATTTTAGCCTTTCATACATTACATTATGGAACGTGCGGCAATGACACCATTGCCCCGACGTCTGAGGGTTTAAAAACGCTGTAGACCGAAAACATCGGCACGTACCATATTAAATTCTTTGAACGTGTAATTATTAAATTCTAGTTAATTTATCGTTAGACAATTTAGATCATTCAGAATTAATATATATAGTTTCATTCTGGTGTACTTGTAAGGTACTATTTATATTATTTATTTAAACGAACATAATATTTACAGCATTCAACATTAAAACAATTTAAATAACTATCCGCATTTAAATTTAAATTAAACTAAGCAACTCAAATATTAAAGATATAAATAATAATCACCACTATAAAAAGAATACGCCCTCTAGCAGGTCCGCTCGCGGCATGGTCCCTATGACACTGGCTGCATTACCTCTCTGGATAGCTAGCCCAATCCTTTGGGAGAGGGAAGCACCAGCTCTAGGATCTCCGGAGGAGTCTATGAGCCGGCATGACAGGGCCTTAATAAAGCTTTTCATATCAGGTGACCAAGGTCCCATGGTCTCCACTGCAAGCGCCACAAATTCGTAATTAAATGTAAGGTACTTGTGTGTAATGTAAATGATTATCTTATACCTATTCTCCATCATCATTTACTTAAGATCTATGCTCTTGTAAGTGGAGTAATTTCCATCATTTCCTATTCCGAGACTTATTTTTTTAACTTGTGCAGTATTGGGAAATTTCTGTGTCCTAGCAGGGTCTATATTGTTTCTAGAAAATTATCGCATTAAAATAAATGATTTAGGATTCTATGAATTCACAGACATTCTGTTTTTACAATTAGGTGCTTTTTGTGGAACCCACTTTGACATTAGTCATTTTGGTCAAACATGAGTTTTGTTAATTGCGGATCAAGTAAGTGTTATACATATACAAGGTAATTTTATTATGTTGGAGCTAAAAATGTGGATAACAAAGCAAAAAAAGCTCGAACGGGATGAAATGTTAATTCCAAATTGTAAGTATTCCATTAATATGTCAGAAGCTCGTAGAGCATTTCAATGTGTCAGCTAAAAATGTTTTATCCTTTAAAATTGCTATTGAATTAAGAATTTACTAGCTTAATACCTATTATTTTGAAAACTATAAATTCTAGTAAAGGTTACTGCGCCATCGCGTAATATATTAAATGCTGTATGTTTTCAGAAAGTGCACTTTCACATATCTGACACCAAAAAGTCATAACTTAAGTAACAACCTGTTTTTTCTAGAAAAGATTGTGTGTAAATTCAGTTAATAATTCAAAGTTATTGAACATTAGCACAAGGTAAATATTTAACACTCGTACTTCTAAAGAAACATCACGTAACCTAAGCTGTTGCGCGATAGCCCAAGCTATGTAAACTACAAAGTAATACATCAACTAACTCGGTCCCAGGAGTTCACAGAGTGTGAGTTTAGAGACCCTTTGATCTTCTAACCGCTGACGTGCTTACTTAACCCTATTTCGCTCATAGTTCAGTATTTACATGATTAATATTTAGGTACTTACTGTTAGGACACTCTTACAAAATCTTGTTATAAGTGAGAATCAACTTTAAAGCAATATTTCCACCAAACGGCCCGCAACGGATCGAAACGGAATAGTACATTACTACAGAGGCCGGGACAAAAGGGGTTGCCGGCCGAAGACATATACTCGCTTTGCTCGGCCGTATAAGTCTGAGGCGGGCAACCCCATATTTCCCGCCGAGGTATGTATAGTGCTTTTTTCAAACATGCAGTGAAATAAACAACAAAAAAACAAAGTTTTATTTTTTAATACGCATAGTGGCAGAATGTTATGATGCCTGTGCCACAAATTTATGTGGAATGGAAATTAAAAAAGAGGACTTTGCCGGCCTAGGCCTGCACGATTTGTATGAAATTCCATTAACGACCTCTTGTCCTAGCTGCACCTGAAACGTCATTCTTCGCAGCCTATTATAAGGAACATAACATCAATATTTCATTGCATGTTTGAGAAAAGAATTGTATAGTCTTTAAACGATATTAAATCATGTTCACAGTATTTAAAGTCTTTATTACCAGCCTCGCACAGCAACTTGACCGCGGGCGTCTTGCACGACACGCGATCGTAGCCTAAAGCATGTTGCGACGCGCGATCGGCTCCGTCATAAATAGACAATAATAATTTTAACAGACGCGATCGGCTGTCGCCGCTTCCGTTCGTATCCTTTCCTATGCGATGCGAGCCGTTTGGTGGAAATCATCTTTTAAGGTATTCCTTTTTTTTGCAGTATCAAAACTTACTTGGTGAATTAACTGTTAATAAAAATGTACGATATGTAATGTAATCAGACCATCAAATATCTCAATAATCTTCGAAAAACCTGGTAAGTAACTCAGGGGAAAAAGCAGATTTTTAATACAAAACCTTGGGACAACATCGTCCCTTGTGCGTTACCGGTGTATTATTAAATTATTATTCAAAATTGTACTATTTTAAATCAAGTAATTTCAAAAGTGCCTATTTGTCTGATTTAATAAATGATGTAAGACACATCGTTAGCAAATACTTGTACAGTTTTTCTAAAAACATTAATTTGTGAAACATGTCGAAAATTAGGGAGTACCCTAAAAGTTGACTCATCCATAAATACATTCCTAGCGCTAACCCACACTTTAAAAACCGTATTTTATCTTACAGAAGGTCCCATAAACCACACAAAGAAACAGTAAAGACTGTAGAGAAAACTTCAATTCGGAGCTCCTCTAATAGTCCTGTGCTACGTGGATTGCATTGGATATGATATTATATCTTTTCCACAGAATAGTGTGTTTTTAGGGTTCCGTAGTCAAACTAGGAACCCTTATAGTTTCGCCATGTCCGTCCGACCGTCCGTCCGTCCGTCCGCAGCCTAGCTCGGAGACTATTAGTTCTAGAAAGCTTTAATTTGCCAAGAATATACGCCAACAAAGTGTTAAAACAAAACCTCGAACTAATTATTTTTTTATTGTACCTCCCCTACATTTAACGTGGGGATGTATTTTTTTTTCTCGTCTAGCCCATAGCGTGGGGTGTCGTTGGATAGGTCTTGCAAAAATATTGCGGGTTAGTGTACACAATTTTTCGATTAAGGGATCTGTTTATGAAATATTAAGCTTTAAAGCGCTAATTTTTGTTAAGAGTCAAGTGCCCCCCCTCCCCTCTACAGCCAAAACTACAAATACTAAAAATCTAAAAATATCTTAGATGAAAGCACTTATTACGAATTTTAAAGAAAAACTATCACGTCTAAATAGACTTGATTGGATCCTGAGATACATGCGTTTAAAGTGTTTATACCTATTAAAATCATCTAAGACAGCACCAAATAACTTGAAATAGAGAATTAGTTCATACTTGTTGTTTTTTAAGATGGTGTTTGTGTAGTAACTTCGGCTTCGGCTTCGGAACCCTACACTGAGCATGGTCAGACATACTCTTGCCCGGATTTTTTACATTCCAGCGGCCCAGACAAAATGTTTTCGGCGAACGCTATCGTTAAGGTCTCTAGAAATGTTATCCATATTTCAAAACTTGTCGCCATCTGTGGGCGGATGCCCCAGTAATAATCCAAACAAACGTTACAAGTATTACGATTACGTTATAATTTCATTGTTCCGTACACTTTTCGCGATTATTTTGACGCGCGTCGGAAGGCTTTGGGCCTTATTAATAAACAGATCTCGAGTGTGAAGCTCGTCTTAAGATGCGTTAAAACAGCAGCTTTCTATGGCTTGAAGTTAACTTTGATGTACCTCACGACGGCATCCAAGTCAAAATGAGTTCATTAACGGCCTATAAATGAAGCCGGCTATTTTAATTTAATATCTACATAAAACCGTTTTTAGAGACACCACCTTGTGTGCCAAGCAGCGTTCTAACTGTGATGTTTACAATGGATTCCATTTGCAATGTCGAGATTGCCGTAGTTTCCGTTAACTGCCAAAATAACTATATAAAGTCGCCGTCAATAGAACTTGCAAAAGATGTAAACAAAACCAAACGAACCAATTCACCGTGATTACTCGATAATCACGTGCGTTTAAAGATCAAGTGAGGTCTGTGCAATGATTTATACACTAGATCATTATTTTCATATTAAGATTATATTGAAATAATTATTCATTAAACGTTATTTTTAATAAAAACACGCTTGGTGAATATTTGAGGTTGTGTCAAACAGTACTAATTTGTTTATCTATACTCATATCATAAACAGGGTTTTAAACGCATAATAGAGGACTATTATGCGTTCAAAACCCGTAGGCAATGACCAGCATTACCTGTGGTAGTAGGTGACAGCGATGACAGCTGTTAATTTTGGAAGATGTTCCAAATTTGGATCTAATTTCAAAATTACGTTACCGCTGTCATCGCTGTCACCTACTACCACAGGTAAGGTAATGCTGGTCATTTGCCTTTCGGCTTCTGAACCCATCTTAGAGTACAGAGTACTTATAATATGTGTGTAGATAAAGTATTGTACGAGACTCTGCGTAATTAGCATTACAACACTCGTGTGATCTATTATGAAACTCGCCTTCCGTCTCGTTTCATAAACCACACTCATGTTGTAGTGCCTGTCATTACGGAACCGTCACGTAAACTACTATTACATCGTTCACAAGTTCTATTGACGGCGACTTTACTGTTTGCCATCTCTACGAACATGTCATAAAAAGTAGGGATGCTTAGTAAGAGTAAAGTAGGTGTCTATGGCAGCACACAGTAGCCTGGCTGGTTGATGCAGGTAGTACTTGTGTGAATGATTGACAGGCAAGTTCAAGTCGTCCTGCATACTGTAAGCATAAAAAATCGTTAAGTACCTACCGAATTTTGCCTTGCCTGTTTTATAACTAAAGTTGGTAGGTACCTACATCACGGTGAGAACGAAAGTGACCTAATTCAAAATTGGGTAAATTGAGTTAAATATGTAAAATGACTTATAAAAGGATGTTCTTTTGCTTACTCAATCAAACACTGACGAAATTGGGCTAGAAAGGGAGAAACTGAGACTTTGGGTCTCTTTCATTTCCGCGCGCCCCGCCCCTCTCACCATTGCAATAATGACGAATTTAGTATTGCGTCAGAAGTGCGTGAAGATAATTTAAAAAAGCAGGGACCTAATACTTAGTGCGTCGTTACATCACGTAATAAGGTAAGCTCTATGAATGGACTTAAGTCTTAAAGTGACCGATGTCCTTTTTGAGTCATTCTATCATTTAAATGTATGCTGTTCGGTCTGACTTAACACTAGTTGAGTCATTTTTACATTTTAAGCTGTGCCTAAACCAATGACTCTTTAGTCCTAAAGTGACCTAATTCAAAATAGGTCATTGGTAATCTATGTCAGTTCTAATGCTAAAGTGACTTATATTTGGAAGGTTTTTTTGGAAGATATTAACTTTAGTACATTTAATATTTAAAACATTAAAAATAAATGGAATTGGTTAAGGAATGCATAATGAACACAAAGATATTTTTTTTTACTTACGCTCTTTATTTCGGGAAGTTATGATATAATTAAGGAGAAACTTCCTAAAACGTAAACACATTTTGTTGATTTCCCAAAAACTTTGATTTTCGTATTAGGTCACTTTCGTTCTCTCCGTGCGATTCTTCCTTATGTCTACGAGCAAACGTAACAATTTAGACTCGTCGGTTAATTCTATTATACTCATGTATGAAAAATTGTCTTATATAACACTTAAACGTTATTAACTGACTGAGTGCAGCCGTGAGTGGCATGCCCATAAAATAAAAAGTAGCGCCACACCTTACGATAAGGGCACTACACTGTCCCTCTCTTACGGGGCTGAATGAGCTAGACAGGTAGCCACGTAATATCCCGGGCCCATAACCTGTTACAGTAATAACAGTAAATCTGCCACATGACAGCACCACTTCCTCGCCCTGAAGCATTATTTCTTTTATTTACTTGAAAATGTTTCAGAGATTTAAACGACGGGTGTAATTGTTTTTTTTTTAACCCACGATGCAAAAAGAGGGGTATTCTAAGTTGAACATGTGTATCTGTGTGTCTCTCTGTGGCATCGTAGCTAACAAACAAATGAATGAGTTTGCCCGCGTTTTTTTTAAAGAAAGCTAATTTGATCGGGATGGTTTTGAGATTTGATGAAAATTGGTTAAACCATTTAAGTTTAAGCTTTGAAAGTAGGCCACCCTTATATCAGTGTTTTTTTATTGTTTTTTTTAATAGCCCTCGATGAACAGCCTACCTGGATGGGAAGTGGTCACCGCCGCCTATGGACATTTGCAACGCCGCAGGCGTCACCAATGCGTTGCCGAACTCGAAAATTTTTTTATGATTTTACAGTTAAAACACTGCTTTTCTATAAGTTTTAATGCTCAACATTAAATGTCATTTTAGTTATGATCGAATAAATGAGCTACGAACAAATGAGCCAATTTTTTATTTTTGTCGTGTATTTATACGAGATTTAGGTTGTTTTAAAACATTATTTATTGCCAATTCTTTTGCACTTTTTGATTGATTTTGAACTAAAGTTTATTTCTGTTGTTTTAATTTTATGAACGAGAGTTCTGAGTAGCCGAAATTAAAAATAATTTTTGCCCATTTTCTATAAAAAATTACCAAGTTTATTATTTTTTTTACTCGAAAAATGTATATGTAAGTGGTAAAAAGAAGACGTCACGATTCATGAATATGTGACATTCTAAACCTCTTCCAGCAAAATTCACATAACAGTCGCCGGTGTCACGCCGATTAATCAAAATAAAATAATAAAAACAAAAAAAAAGCTCATACATTCGTTAAAATTAGAAATTATCTTACGTGTTGTGCATTAAAACTTGTAGAAATACAGTATTTCAACTGGATACGTCTGTAAAATCACGTAAATCAGCGAAATCGGCAAAATTTCGTATACGGCCTCTTAAATAGAAGCCCTGGGCTGCATTCTTCTCGGTAAAGCCGTATTACCTTTGACATGTTATCGTATTGTCGACGTAATTATAGCTCTTATTTACATGACGGTAATGACGGTTAAAAAAAATACGATATCGTGTCAAAACTATAGTTGTACCCAGTATAATACAGCCCCAGTAGACATGAAAGAGAAGTTTCTAAGCGACATATTTTTAGTGAGAGGAAATTGGGTCAGACCCTTAGGAAAGGAAAAGTTTTTCATTGACGATACTTGTTGAGTCCACGGAGTAAGGTCAATGCTACACGGGCGGTATTTAATGGGGATATTTGTATCAAGGTTTATTTCTTTTACATGTTTGTGTCAATTGGGACACAATTTATGATATTAAAGATAATTTTTCCTATAAACTTTGTCAAGAATACAATTACACATATTTGAAAATTTAAAGCGATTACCTTTTTTGCTGAAATTATGCCATAGCTAGAGTCTAGCTACTCGTATTCTACCTACTACCGAGGAATATGTTGAATAACCGAAATAATTAATTTAAAAAAACGAGAGCAATTAAATTGTCACAAAAAAAATAATGGTGGATAATTAAGGCACGAAATAGCGTTGAGAGAGTATTTGAAATGAATAAAGTGATAATTTATTTTCCATTAACGTTGTTCTCGTAGCTACAGGTAAGTAAGGTATATTGTTCCGCTGGGGTTGACCGTTACAATAGCTCGTATTTATCAACATGACAGTAATGGCTGTCTTGGTAAAAATAAAACTATAAAAACCAAAAGGCAAGAGCGAGTAGGTATATTATATTCCGAAATGAATTCGTTTTCGAATGAAATCAGCATGTGCCTTACTCACATTTGACCCTTTTTTTTTACATGCTATATTTATTCATTAAATGAACATAATATTTACAGAATTCAACATTAAAACAATTAATAGAACTAAACGTAGGTATTTAAATTAATATTAAACTAAACTACTCAAATATTAAAAATATATTATAATAATCACCACTATAAAAAGAACACCCCCTCTAAGTATTTTTTTTTGTTATTCTTCATGGTTTATAATAATTCATGCCACATTTCACGTTTGTACGTTTTACCGTTTTTACGATTAAACAAAAGTAAAAATGTGTTGAAAAAAAACGTTTCTTATACCCCCTTTATTATTTCCCTTCCTATTTAGTAAATCTGCGCTAATAACACTTATTAAAAAAATACCCGCTATAATAGATCGACGGTCCCCGCGAATAAACGTGTATTATCAAAACACCAACTTTACAGGAACAATAAAATACGGAAAAACTTGAATATCTCTTCACCTGATGGATTTAGTTTAAAACAATGTAGAGAGAAAACAATGGAAATTAATAATCCAATATATTTATGACCTAAATACATTTTTAAGTCTATGGGTTTTCAAGAAAATGTGAGAAAATCATGTTATTTTTTTATTCGTGTGAAAATTCATTTGTAACCTAAATATCAAAAACCTTTACACTGTTATTCGTGTTTAAACGATAAGCGATCGACTAGGTATGTCAACAATATACTAATGTATAAGTGAGAAATTAGTTTTGATATTTATATTTAATAAACGTTTGAATGGGTGTTCTTGTGTATTTTAAGTAACATCTGTTATGTTATTCGATTCTTGCGATTTTGTTATGGGAATTTGTATGACATATTAATTTAGTATTGTGTTTTAGTG
The DNA here is from genome assembly GCA_946894065.1 of Acleris literana. Classification (NCBI taxonomy): domain Eukaryota; kingdom Metazoa; phylum Arthropoda; class Insecta; order Lepidoptera; family Tortricidae; genus Acleris; species Acleris literana. The sequence goes on along the minus strand of OX335668.1, from coordinate 8,408,442 downwards.
ACTTTCTTGTACATCGGGATAAAGCATTTTTTTATTCCTGGTTCATATTTTAACATGCTAAAAATAAATGTTAGTATGGTTTTTAAAATTATTTATAACATAAACACTTACTAAATTTAACTTGAACCATTATTTAGCATAAAATAATTTAAAATATCAAATAACAAAAGTTGTAACACCAATTTAGTCCGTGTTTAAGGCCTATATCAGTCTACTGCTGAACGTAGGCCTCCCCTATAGTGCGCCATTTTACCCTGTCCTTGGCCTGTTGCAACCAACATGCCAGCAGCGTTCCGCAAGTCATCACTCCATCTTGGAGGGCGTCCTACATTAAGTTTGCCGAGTCGCGGTTTTCGCTCAAGAACACGTCTACCGCAACGGTTATTGGTTCTTCTACAGATATGGCCAGCCCACTGCCACTTCAGCTTGATAATTCTCTGTGCTGTGTCGGTTACTTAGGTTCTCTGTCGGATACATCGTTACGGATTTTATCCTACATTGCTCGCTGAGCGATTTTAAACTGGTGGACCAGCCGCACAGTTAGTGTCCACGTTTCGGCACCGTAACGTTCGTTTTCATACATTGCGGGATGGGTGAAGAGAAGACCTGACGTAGTTTTCCAAATGCTTCCCAGCCCAATTGGACCCTTCTCTTGGCCTCCTTCTCAAAGTTATTTTTACCTAGCTGCAGGATCTGCCCGAGGTAGGTATAGGTACTCAGAAAAAACTTCAAGAAGATGACCATTCACAGCAATAGGTCTCAGATCAATGTGGTCATTGAACATGACTTTAGTTTAATCCAAATTCATGCTGATACCTACGCTTTCTGACGCGGATGCTAGGTTGTCCAGCATTTATTGCAGCTCCTCCAGCGTCTCCGCCATCAAGACTAGTTATGTCGTCTGCGAATTGCAAGTGCGAGATGAAATCGCCGTTTATGATAATGCCCTTACCTTTGCAGTCCAACGTCTTAAACAAATCTTCAAATGCACTTGTAAATAGTTTCGGAGATATTTAACGTCTCCTTGTCTCTCACCCCTCTGCGCAATTGGATTGGTTCAGACTGTTTGTCATGTACACACATAAACGAAGATTCGTACAAGAATCTCAACACTGCGATATACCGACGGTTTACTTGGCATCGCTGTAAGGATTCCAAAACAGCCCAGGTTTAGACGGAATCGAAGGCCTTCTCATAGTCCACAAACGCCAAGCACAGTATTAGCCGATTATACTCCTCGGACTTCTGTATAATCCTCCTTACTGTGTGGATGTGGTCCATACGGTGCTATACCCCGTGCGAAACCCGGCCTGCTCTGGAGGCTGGAACTCGTCAAGTCTTCTGGCAAGACGATTCATGATTACCTTATAGACATGGCTTAGGAGAGAAATGGGTCTGTAGATTTTAAGAAGTGTTTTGTCTCCCTTCTTAAAGAACAATACCGCTTTTGCACCATGCCACACCTTTGGAGTTTTTCCAATGTATGATGGAATTAAATACGTTTCGAAGCTCCTTGACAACAGGGACTCTTCCTGCCTTCAGAAGCTCTGACGTAATTCCATCTTCACCGGGGGTTTTTTCCATTTTTAAGCTGCCTTATGCCAAGACGCTCTCTTTCTCGCTGATTTCTGGCAGTTCGTCGATATAGTGGCGTGTCAGTGTGGCTCTGAAATCACAGCTGTCACGCTGCGGCTGAGGGACATGTGCGACGTTAAGTCGCCCATAGAAGTCCACGATCTTATCAAAAATCTCCGACTTTGACAACACGGCAATGCACTCATGTGTTGTGAGCTTCTTCAGGTTGCTCCTTCCAAGTTGCTGAGTGAATACTTTGGACCCTCGGTTTTGCTCTATCGCCTGCTCAATTAGGCGTGTGTTAGAGCTCCGGAGGTCACGCCGAACACTACGGGTTCCTCTGATCAGTTCTGCACGATATACCTATTATATTATTATACGTACGCTGCTAACTGCCATAGAATACAATGGTTATTTAGGTACACGTATACTTACCTAAGCTAAGTTTAATGTTTCGCTTTCGGTCACACTTAATCAACCACCCTGTTTTTTTTTGAATTGAAAGTTATGGGTAGTGAAATTCAAGGGTGCCTATTACAAAAAAAGTTAGACAAATTATGGGCTACACCTTATATTTATTTCCCGTATTATCTTCTTCATCCGCACCTCATAACATCCCTCTGCACCTTGATCGATTCATGGTTTCAGTAATACACTTAGTTTTAATTAATACGCGTTAAAACTAAATCACAAGTCCACAACACGTTGTTTGTAAATAGACTGCTTACGCGGGACTGACGCAATAATAGGTGTTACAGCAAAACGGGAAATTTCTGCACATCAAATCGTGTGTTTTAGGGCAATACCCAAGTAGTAGACGCTCAAAATACAGTTTTAAAAACAGATACTGCATGCTTGCAGATTAAAGCTATTTGTTGCAATAAATGTATTACCCATTATAATTTACATTCATGCACTAGCATAGAATTATACAGGGGCAAAAGTTTTTACACGTTAAAACTTTACAAGAGTGATCAACATAGGCTATTACATAAGCAAACTGATTTGCTTTCATATTGCATTAGACAATACGAAAACGTACGATGAAATAAATTACACGAATAAACGTGCAAAGCAGTTTACACGAGCCACTAAGTGATCCGTCCGATGATACACGTTTCTTATTGTTTAAAACAGACGAGATCTGTGCTTCACAGTGGTTTATTATTATTTTGCTGCGTATTCTATAATTGTATTTTCCCTAGAAAAAACATTGAAGTTACCTTAAAACAGGTTATTAATCATTATTTTTGCTTGAAAAAAATCTAGGAGGTGCGTTATAGGTAAAATAACGTTATTATGCAATAAAAAAAAAGTTATGTAAGAGCTCGTACACGGTTATTCGCGGGGACCGTCGAGATAGTTTCAAAGGATACAGCTGTTTAAAGATATGACGGACGAACAGACGGGCGGACGGACAGCGGAGGCATAAATAGGGTCCGGTTGGCGTCCCTACGGGCACGGAACTCTAAAAAGGACAAAAGCAAGGTAAAATAACCTATAAATAGGAGCACCGCGAAAGCGGAGCTCCGTCGACTTCGTTAAGGTCTGCCAAAATGCCCAGGTGACTGAAGAATATGTCCCTGGAAGACCAGCCGGGATTCATATAGAAGGAGCACAAGGAAACACGTCCGTACAGTATTACAATTTAATGAAAGACAAACGACCTTAGGAAACTACCTTACAATTCAGAAAGTCTAAATCTACCCACATATACATTACACCTCCACCCTTAACTATTGATACAATTGGAACTTAAATCTACACTACTCTTGAAACTTACATTATGCGGTCTTATTAACTACCGCTAACCTTAATCAAACTCAAAGCCATATCTTTGCACGGGCTTTCGATTGCGCTTGGGACGGTTTAACGGAGGTGTAGCAGGCTGGCTATTAGTCGAAGAAGCTTGAGTTGCTCCTTCCTGTTTCATAGGGCTTGCCACTACTACCTCAGGTTCCGCAATCGGCTCTAACGCGCGAGAGCCCGCGATCACGCTAACACTTGAACCGTTCTCTTCTACTGTGTCGCTAACGGGATCACCACCCGTAGGCCCCTCACCACCAGGTATGGACTCCACCGGTTCCGACAAGGACACGCCGTAACTACTACGTCTTTTTTTAACCTGATCAACATGTCTGTTTATGCGTGAACCACTCTCCCTACCGATTATATAATTACGAGAACCTACTTGTTCCTCAATTCGTCCTTCTTGCCACTTCTCTCCTGTGTAATCTTTTGCCCATACGGTATCCCCCACCCTTAACTTTCTTAACGTACCCCCTGCGTTTGATACTTGTTTACGTTGAGCCTCTAGTACTCTAGTTTCCACCTGCCTGTCACCCCTCAACAAATCTAACCTTGACCTAAGCTGTCTGCGTTGTAGCAGCATAGCAGGAGACGATCCAGTAGAACTGTGCTCAACATTACGGTACACCATGAGGTAGGCCTGCAGGGCCACGTCCACTTCGCAACCATCGCGCATGGCCTTTTTCATCGCTCTCTTGCATAGCTTGACCGCATTCTCTGCCGCGCCATTTGACGCTGGATGATAAATAGGTGAATGGGTTACCTTAATGCCGTTCGTAGTCATGAAATCCGCATATTCGGCGCTCGAGAATGGGGGCCCATTATCTGATACAACCTCTTTGGGGAGACCGAATCTAGCAAACGTTTCTCTGAGCACCCTTATGACCGATCGTGCTGTAGTCTTTTGCATTTTAAAAACTTCTAACCACTTTGTGGTCGAATCTACAATCAGTAAGAATGTTTCACCGTGAAACGGGCCTAAAAAATCAATGTGTAACCGTGACCATGGTTCTGGGATGTATGGCCACGGCTGCGGCGGTGCGCGCGGCGGTGCGGCGCCCTCTAGCGCGCAAGTCGCGCACTGCTTACATAAGTCTTCAATGTCACCGTCTATGCCCGGCCACCATATCATGCTTCGCGCTAGACTTTTCATTTTCACAATCCCTAAATGACCCACGTGTAATTCTTTCAGTATATTATCCCTTAGAACCGTCGGTATTACCATGCGGTAGCCCCAAACAATGCAGCCCATATCTATGTAAAGCTCATTTCGCCGCACATAATATGGTTTCAGCTCTTCCTGTTTACAACCTTCTGACCATCCGGACTGCAAAAATAAATAAACTTTCTTTAGCACTTCATCCTTACTAACGTTTTCCTGTACCACTTTTCTCGTAATCGGGAGAAATTGTTGAGTGAAATTAAGATAGGTTAATTCCTTTCGTTGACTTTTTTCCTTCCCCACTGGCAAGCGTGATAAGGCATCGGCGGCATTCTTTTCGCTTCGCACATACTCGATCTTATAATCGTAGCCAGCCAGAATAACGGCCCACCTCTGCATCCTACTCGCTGCCATCACGGGTATGCCCGTCTTATCCCCAAAAATAGTCACCAACGGTTTGTGGTCCGTTCTCAAAATGAATTTTCTTCCATACAAGTATTGGTGAAATTTACGTACTCCGTAAATGATCGCCAGTGCCTCGCGTTCTATTTGGGAATACGATTTCTCTGCCGAGTTAAGGACTCGCGACGCGTACGCGATAGGCCGCTCCCCGCCGTCGCCCGCCCTGGCCGACCCGCCCGCCCCAGGTGCGAGGTGTGAGATCACGGCGCCCACGCCGACGCTGCTGGCGTCCGTCGTCAGCACGAGCGGCAGCTCTGGCGAGTAGTGCGCTAGTATCTCGCTAGAACTCAGCATATGCTTAATCTTGTTTAAAGCGCGCATACATTCGTCACTCCATTCATACTTCACTTCTTTTCGTAATAAATTGTACAAAGGGGATAATATAGTGCTTATGTTCGGCACAAACTTCGCGTAGTACATAACCATTCCCAACAAAGACCGTAACTCGGAAACATTTGTCGGTGCTGCTACATTCTTAATCGCTTCAATCTTATCGGGACACGTGTGTACACCCTGTTTACTAATGGTAAACCCCAAGTATGTCACTGAGTTTGAAAAAAATGTGCACTTCTCTTTCTTTATTCGAAGGCCATATTTTTTTAATCTCTCAAAAACTTCATGCAATGTTTCCATATGTGACTTGTCATCCGTTCCCGTAATAATCAAGTCATCCAAAAATACTCCTACCCGTGGCATATCCGCAAAAAGTTGTTCTAACCTCCTTTGGAAGATCCCGGGACTTGACGCTAGCCCATAAACAAGCCTATTATACATGAACAGCCCTTTATGAGTATTGATCACAGTGTACTTCTTAGAGTCGTTGAGTTCAAATTGCGCGTACGCCTGCGATAAATCTAATTTAGTAAATTTATCCCCTCCATGTAGCTTAGTAAGCAAGTCCTCAACTTTCGGTAAGGGATAGTGGTCCACTTCTAGACATTTATTTAACGTTAACTTAAAGTCAGCACATACCCTGATGGTACCATCTTTTTTAATGACCGGCACAATCGGCGTGGCCCAGTCGGAGGTGGTGACGGGCGCGATGATCCCGTCCCGCACCAGCTGGTCCAGCGCGCGCTCCACGGGCTCGCGCAGCGCATACGCCAGCGGGCGCGCACGCAGGAACACGGGCCGCGCGTCCGCCCGCAGCTGGAACCCTACCGTGCCACCGGTAAACCGGCCCAAGCCCTCCGCGAACACCTCACAGTATCTGGAACTGAATTTTTCCTCGCTAAAACCACTATCATATACATTGTCTATTTTTAAAGTAAACATTTGCAAATCAACTTTCAATTCGTTAATCCAGTTCCTACCTAAAAGGCTAGTTTTCCCATATTGAACTATGTACAAGTCCAATGTTTTACAGATCTGCTTATATTGCACTTTCGGCGTTATTTTCCCTATCGGTTTAACATTTTCTCCCGTATAGTATCGCAACATTAAATTACTATCTTGTAACTTACAATGCCTAAACAAGTTTTTATAACATTCTTGACTGATGCAAGAAATCGCACTACCTGTGTCTACCTCCATACTTAATATTGAACCCTCTATATAAATATCTATGGTGTATGGTGCAAACAAATTCGACTTATTTGTTCTTAATGAAAAGTTGTTTACCTCGTCGCTTCCACTACTGTCTGCGTCCTCCATGATTACTACCTTTTCTTCTGTCATGTTATACAGTGTTGAACCTCCTCGCATCTTCGGACACATTTTTTTTAGGTGCCCTTCCTTATTACAAATCCTGCATACATATATTTTATATTTGCATGTTTTTTCATCGTGTTTGCTACCACATACTTTACATTCTGCCTTATAACTGGAGTTGTAATTCCTGCCCGGTCCTCTAACTTTTCCGCTCCCCGCTCCGCTCATGTCACTTGGGCCACCGGCCGCGCGGCCGTTATCTCCCGCCGCTCGCGGCCGACCCGCCGCTCTCAGCTGATGCACCGCTGACGCCGCGCTCGTCGGGACACTGTCACCGGTTCGATTCCGTGCACAGTCATCTACAAGCGCCGCATTCGTCTCCGCTGCTTCCATGGCCACCGCGAGCTTATACGCTCTGTCAAACGTGATCGTGTCGTCCTCTGTAAACAATTTCTGTCTAATGTCATCGTTCACTAACCCGCACACGAATTGGTCTCTCAAGTTTTCCTTTAAACTGTCTCCTGTGAAACTGCAGTCCTTGCTTAGTTTTTTTAGGTCCGTTACGTAACTTGCAATGCTTTCTTTACTGTGTTGAACCCGCTTTCTAAATTTAAAACGTTCGGCCAAAACACTTGGTTTTGGTATTAAATGTCCTTGCATAAGTGCCACTAGCTCCGTGTACGTCTTGGTGGCGGGCTTGGCGGGCGTGCACAGACTCACCATCAGTTCGTACGCTTCACTACCGATCACAGTGATTAACGTCGCCACTTTCAGTTCACTTTTCACAGAGTTAGCCACGAAATATTGTTCTAAGCGGTCTATATACATTTCCCAATTGTCCTTTGCAAGATCAAATAGCCCCACCTTTCCAATCGACATATTATCGTTTTAAATTGAAAAAAAAAACTAAACCCACACACACGCGTGAAATCTGTTCGTCGCCACTGAAGAATATGTCCCTGGAAGACCAGCCGGGATTCATATAGAAGGAGCACAAGGAAACACGTCCGTACAGTATTACAATTTAATGAAAGACAAACGACCTTAGGAAACTACCTTACAATTCAGAAAGTCTAAATCTACCCACATATACATTACAGTGACCTAATCAGGTGAACCACGGGTACCTAATGAAGGATTTAAATTAAGTAAGTTAACCCGATTGCAACACTTGTACGGTGTACAATGGTACTAGTGGGATGAAAATTCCCAGTAGTACCATTAATGGTACTAATCAGTGGTACAGCTGGGTAAGAGGGGTCTTAACAGCTCAGAGGCCCTAGACAAGATGCATTTGGCGTTTGCTATCGTTATATAAAATGTAAAGGATTGACGCAACCTGTCAAACGGTCGCATCGAGCTCCTACGTCAGTTCCATATACTTACACCCGTATTCACAAACAATACTTAAAAGATCCTTCACTGAGTAAAGGCACTGCGTTCAATACAGCTTTGTGATTGGTCCTTTTTGACCGACCTTTTGTTTATGAGACGATTTGAGCCACCCTGTGCGTTCGTGAGCACTGTGAGACCGCATAGTGACGTTTGTGAATACGGGTGTTATTATTATTTATTTATTTTAATGGCGTCTACAAGTTATGTAATTTTGCCAATGTCAAGTATATATAAGCAATTGTACGGTGAATCGTCGTTGTCGTCGGCGTCTTCCAGTCCCAGTCGGCACACCATTGAAGATGGCGGGCATCCACTTCAATGGCTTGATTGGCTAATACGGGTGTTATACTCGCGTAGTTCTTTATAAATTGCACGGTTTGACGGCTGTCAACGCTGTATAAACTAGTACTAGAAGGGTTTGTTAGAATATTTTCACAAAAGCATTTTAACAGTAGCGAATTTTCACAACGCGTTTTTTCATAGTCGTTAAGTACTAATAGGTACTGCCCGTATATTTCGATTATGGTTATTCTCTCGGGAACTTTTAAAATTTTCAGGATAAAAAGCCTATGTGTTAATCCAGGATATAAGCTAACTCCACTTCAAATTTTATCCAAATCCATCCAGCCGTTGCAGAGAGAAGGAGTAACAAACTAAAATACACACAATCTTCCGCATATTAATAGGATAAGCTCAAACATGCCTCAATCAGATATGTTGAGTTGCCAGGTGCCTAATCCTCGCACCTTTGGGCCTTTTAGAACGGCGTGAAAATATTTTTTACAGGCCGACTGCAAGTGTAGCCTTCGCCTTACGTTAAGGACTCTTCAAATAAATGGATTACGTTGTTGGACCCCCCTAGGGACGTATTCTTGAGTTTAGGCTATTGTTGCCCAGTCGTATCGGCTGAGCGTTAAGACGCATACATAATCTATATATATAAAAGGCAAACCTGACTCACTGACTTAGATATCAACGAACAGCCGAAACTACTGTACCTAGAAACTTGAAATTTGGTACAGGGGTTCCTTTCATCATGTAAGTGAGCATTAAGAAAGGATTTTTAGAAATTCAACCCCCAACGGGAAGAAATAGGGGCAGTAGCGGGGAACTAATTCTATGCGAACGAAGTCGCGGGCGACCTCTAATGTACGTATGAAAGTTTGAATGTCAGTTGACTGTGATATTTAATATCATACAAGCAATAAGCGTGACCATTTATTTGTAACTAGCAACCCGCCCGAGCTTCGCTTCCGTTTATGTGAATTTTCTGTAACAACAATAAATAAACCAGAATAAATTATACACAAAAACTTTTCTCTTGAATTACTTTATGTATTGATGGAAATTAGTTGCGTAGTTTTAAAGATCTACGCGTACATATATAGACGGATAGACGGCGGGAAGTGACTTTGTTTTATACTTTGTAAAGATTTGTCAGTTGTGTTAGCTATGCTACTAAGTGAATGAAATGAATTTAAATTAAGTACCTACTTTTTTTTGTATACCACCGCACGCACTCTTTTGTATACGAGATGTGTCTACCTGACCTTAGAAAAGATGCCTAACTCAGGGCTTTTGCTTCATACACACTAAATAACATAATAGTAGGGGAGCCCAAGAGGGGATTTCGGGATTTACTCGAGCGCGGCAGATTAACATAAGGGGGCATCCTTGTACCCTGTTGAGTACCTCCACCATATATGAGCACTTTATCCTGGAACGTGCGTTCAGGATAGCCGATAAGATTAGTAAAAAAAAAAACGATAGCTTGAAATACTCGAGCGCGTCAGATTAAGGTAAGGTAGGTTAATTACATGCAAAAAAGTATATATTTCAATAATCGTAACGCAAGGGAGTGGGAGGGTCACAAATTTGCAAAAAAAGCGGTACCTTGACTTTCTCGAGCGCGGTCGTTTTTTATTTTATTTTGAAGGAAATAGTTCAAGAATGATAGAAAAAATATATTCTGACGATTTCCATAAGCCGAAGTATCAAAAATTGTCATTAAATCAAGCCTTTATCCAACCTAAATTATAAGAATAGAGGCTGTGATAGCTAAAATCTCTTATAAACAACTCTTAAAAGGGGAATTCTTATTGTGGTCTCATATTACTCGGCCATATTAGCCTTTATCCAACCTAAATTATAAGAATAGAGGCAGTGATAGCTAAAATCTCTTATAAACAACTCTTACAAAGGGAATTCTTTTTGTGGTCATATTACTCGGCCATATCAGCCTTTATTCAACCTAAATTATAAGAATAAAAGTTGTACTTATTACCCAAAATCTCTTATAATGAATGAGCCGATCCAAACGTATTTTCGGCTTTGCAGCAAAAAATATCCTACGAATAGAGAACCCAACTAGCGGGTTGCCGGTGCTGAATATGTTAATGCGTTACACTACCTAGTTTTTCGACAACACTGTATAAATAATGGGTTTAAGACTTCGACGCGTTTCATTTTTTCGCTGCATAGCTCCGGATCCGCGGATCGTCAACTGTTGTCGTGTAGCGACAATTTAATAAAAATAACAGTGAAAAAGAAGTATATTTACAGAAGATAAACAAAACATTAACAAATGTTTTATAAAAAGTATGATATATAAAAGGTGTTGATGAGCAATAAGCTGAAGGACGTGGGACGATACTTAAAAAACGTAGTGGAGCTGAATAGCTGATAGGTGGAGGAGATGTCTCACAACAGCAGCACGAGGTATCCTCATGGAGAAGCGTAGGTACAGCGGTAGCATGAGGTATCAGCAGCAGACGAGGTACCCTCAAAGAGAAGGGTAGGTACAGCCGTAGCACGAGGTACCCACGTGGAGAAGTGGAGGTGCACCCGCCACGGTACCCTTGTTGACTCAGGAACGAGGAGATAGAGAAGGCAGGCCAACTTCAAACACAAAAGCGGCCTGGGAGTCCACGTCAAACAACAGCCCAAGCGGAGCCCCCGTGAATAGTCTGACTTAGCCCGCTTACTTTTTTGAACTGGAGAATGACATATAAATTTGACACTCACTTTTAGAGTGAGAGAAAGCAACTTAGTTAAGATAGTTCACTTCTTGGAGCTGGAGTAAGAATGACAATAGTTGCGAGAAATATGCGCTTTTATAGTGTCCAGGACGACGATGCTAATTTTCTTAATTTTTCAATAATAGAATCATTTTCGAGGCGATTTCTTGTGTACCAAAATATTTTTTAGATCAAACTCTTTAAAAGAAAACTTTATCGCTCGACTCATAGAAAAGAAAAATGACAGTGTCAGACTGTCAAAGATCGCGTCAAAATATACAAAAACTGAAATTATTCTGCAACAAAACATTTTATACTGTAAAAAAGTGTAAATATATATATAACCAGTGAGGAAAAACTATGACGCTCCATCTACAACGGCGCCGGCGCACCAAAAATTCGGGTTACGATAAGTCCCTCAAGCGTAGGTACCAAAAGAAGCGCCGCACTATACTGCCCTGCTAAGACAAATGGCGGTATCTCAGACAAAACTCCTGTAGCAAGTACAACCTTATTACTAACGGGAGAGGGTGGTATCTGCTTTGGGTATTGAGTTCGAGATATCGCCTTTTGAGTTATGAGGGCAGTATAGAGTACGAGTATTTTTATTATTTAGTGCTAGCGGTATGCCAAAAAATGCTGCAAATGGTGTTAAAAAAATGCTGCAAATGGTGTTAAAAGCATGAAAATCGGAACGATTGATCTTAAGGCCATACGAATCAATTTGACCCGTAGCATTAAAAAAAAAAGGAGACAAGTTATGACGTCATCTTTATTTGTATGGGTTTTTTTTGTTTGAAACCTATCGTATAGTATCTAATGAAAGGGCTTACTAAGCCGATTCTAAAAATATATCACATCATATTATATTTCAGTCACTTGTTTTAAATTAAAATAAAAATCATTTTCATAACATACCAAGTTTGGGCTCCTCCAGATATGATACGGTTGAATAATTATTTGTAAAATATACCTAAAATGATACGTAGCTTCTTATCCAACCCCAAGAAAGCAATAAAATAAAAAAAACTACATGAAAATATTTACATGTAGTTTTTTTTTATATTACAAAATGTGATAAAATCACGAGTAGTTGAAACATGTATAAAAAGTTCAACACCACAGTAGTTCACTATAGGAAAAGTGAATGTTCAATTTTTTCTCGAGTATTTAACGTTTTATTCATCAATATCTTGCTTATTTATCTTATCTTGTACAAATGCGCTCCTCCGGATACTCTTCGCTTAATTCTCTTACCCGCAATTACTCTTCGCTTACCCTAACATGTTACTTATTTTTTTTTTATTAAGGTAATTATCGTTTTCACGTATCTCGGTTGTCAAAATAATTGCTTGAATTATTTTGATTTACAATAGATTTAGTTTTAATTTGTAATATTTATAGTTGAAAGTTCTATTACACTTTTGAATATTTCTTGCCAACACGGTAATTTTGGACAAATAAAAAAATGGTATCCATAACCATAAGTCATAAAATGTAGTAAAATTAAATTTCACGTATTTCGGTTCATCTCTATCATTCCTTTAGAAAAAAAACGTATTTTTAAGAATTGAAATTTAAAATTAATAAGTTCTTTTGATCCAGGTTGTTTATTTAGACTAGGGCACGCAGTACCGGGCCCGGTTCCGAGACTTCCATTTCCCGGTTCTAAGCAAGGACGGTACCGGGATTCCCGGTTCTCCCGGTTCTTTATTTTTTACCTCAAATCACCGCAATCATGGACATTTGAGACAAAAAACGATTGAAAAACATTAGGAAACTTTAAATATAATAAATATGCAATAAAATCATGCACGTTTTCTTCAACAAAAACATATCTTGATTAAGTAAAATACTTACTAGAAAGTTATTTGTTCTTCCTTTTTACAAATCTAGAGATCAATTATTGCAAATATGCCACAAAATATGATGGATGTTGATGCGATGTTGCCGCTTGTGCCGGCGTCATCGCTCAGGTGTGAATTGGATATATGTGATACGCGCCACGATATTTGTTTGATATTTATGGAAAGAACCGGGAGAACCGGGATGTAATCTTCAGTACCGGTTCTTTAGGACCTGTGAAATTCCCGGGATTTCCCGGGAATTACAGAACCGGGATTTCCCGGGAGCATGCCCTAACTTAGACTCCTTATTTAGTAGCTTTGTATCGTGTAATATTGTACCTTTTTTAAGAGATCATTGAAAGCCAAATATTTGCTTGCACTCCCTTAAGTTTATACACGTCCAGCGCCGAAGAAATTACCTACTGCCGTTGTTCAAAGTTTAGGTCTCCCATAAATGTTTTTGGGGCAACAGGTCCCTCATTATGTTTTAATGATCACGGTTTTCGGGTCAAATAACATTGCTAGCCGGCCGCAAGTTGTGGTTAGATTCTTTTCCTTTAGTTAGGGTACCAAAAGAAGCCTTGTCGTTAGACTTCAGTGACTGTTTCTTAAACCGATTCGTTGTGTCTTCCATTTTCGAAAACTTTTGGCTGTGGCGGCGAACAATTATTTCATGACACGCCGCGTGCCATACGCCATAGGCATCGTCCTAATAGAACGCGATTGCACGATCATCGCAAGTTCGCGCGACTGTTTCTATGTAAACTGTCATATAAACAGTCGCGCGAACTTGCGATGATCGCGCAATCGCGTTCTATTAGGACGATGCCATAGAATAGGTATGATGACACGCCTAGCGTGTCATCCGCCACACGTTAAAAACATTTGATGACACGCCTGGCGCACTGAATCGGTTAAACGGTCTTAAACGTTGACGACTCAGTATACAAAATATTTTAACTATGAAGCATGTTTGATGATAACAGAGTAACAGACACAATACACGCTTGTTAAATGAAAAAACTTTTACTTACATATAATTCTTATGCCTTTTCGAAGAACAAAAGAGTAAGTATATTTTAAACGCAGTTTTTTTAACCGTTTTTATTATTAAACCATTTGGTAAAACAAATCACGGCTAAAATCTATTAAAGTATCAATATTTATTAATAAAATATTCTCTATTTATATATACGAAACCCTTTTGTTTAAATTATGTTTATAGTTTTCCTGGGCAAAAAGTCCTTGACAGTGCATTAACGTACAATGTAATTCACAAACTATTAAAAATAGTTACCTACCTAAGTTTTTAGAAGGTTAAAGGACAATGACCACTTTAGTATGGAGGCGTGCCCTGAGCAAAAACAATCATGTCCAAAGGCATCGTATAGTCAGTTACATAGTTCGTGGGTCCTAGATTTTAACTGTATTTAATGTTTTTCATTTAAAGCTGCGGTTAAATGAAAAAAAAGAATTTAAAAAATTATATCTACCCATCCTAAACATGCGTTTAAAATGCACGTAACGAAGTATTTGCTAATAGTTTTAGTCAGGCGTTTGAATATACAAACAGTTCTAACAGTTGCGTTCGAATGATAATAAGATAAGTCCGTGAGCACTTAGAAAGGCATTTGGTTTGTACTTCTCTCTCACTGGCCTCTCATACGCACTTACTGAAAGCGAGTGAGAGAGAAGTACAAACCGAATGCTATTCTAAGCGCTCTGCACGAACTATAAGTATGTAATAAGTAACTAGATTTTACCACAGACTCCGTCAGCATAGAAAACCGTTTTCGCTAACTTCTACTTCTACGCCCTGTAACTAGATTTTACTACAGACTTTGTCAGCATAGAAAACCGTTTTCGCTAACTTCTAATTCTACGCCCCGTAACTAGATTTTACTACAGACTCCGTCAGCATAGAAAACCGTTTTCGCTAACTTCTACTTCTACTCCCCGTAACTAGATTTTACTACAGACTCCGTCAGCATAGAAAACCGTTTTCGCTAACTTCTACTTCTACGCCCCGTAACTAGATTTTACTACAGACTCCGTCAGCATAGAAAACCGTTTTCGCTAACTTTTCTACTTCTACTCCCCGTAACTAGATTTTACCACTGACTCCGTCAGCATAAAACACGGTTTTCGCTAACTTCTACAAAGCATATAGTTATAAAACGTTGATTATATTAATGAGCTATTAAGGAACAATCACTTTCATTATGAATGTACCTATTATTAGACTGTAATTATAATTATTTCTTTAATTTCATTTGGACGTCATTGAAAAACCGAAAAAACTAACAAAAATCGTTATTATTTATGGTACATGAAATTAGCTTAATTGATCGAAATACGTATCTTGATTAGTAACAAATAAGTTTACAGATACTTTTACAAGATCTAATAAAATTATTAGACGTTAAACGTATAATATGCAAAGAGCATTGTCAGTTTCTGTGGCCAAAAAAGATTAACACAAGTATTTTCATTAAACTTCTTATAATATTTATTTATTTGTTCTAAAGTATATTTTTTTAACAGGAAACTTGTTAATTCTATTGATTTATACAATACACTTTAGATTGTAAGCTTTTTTCAGGTTTATGCCAAAATACACAGCAGCCCTTCGTATCAAAAGTAAAAATAACAAAACTCCCACACGAAGTTTAATTCGCTATTTCACCTCTTAAGGATATGATAGAATATAGCTTAAAAATAACAAAACTTCCATACAAACTTTTAACCCCCTAGGGAATATTTTCCGGGATAAAAACTATCCTATGTCCTTTTCGGGGCCTCTAACTTTCATCAATCGGTTTAGTGATTTAGGGCCAAGCTCACCAACAGTTAAACGGACGGTTAGGAGTTTAACCGGTGTCAAATGTATTGATTAACAGCTGATTAAGACTTAACCGTTCGTTTAATTGTTGGTGAACTCGGCCCTTAAGCGTGAAAGGTAACAGACAGACAGACTACTTTCGCATTTATAATATTAGTACGGATAGTATGGATTGTAAAGCTATCGCTGATGAATGTTTAGGTATATTGGTAATCGCATCCATGATGATAATAATAGGATGTGTCCCGTAGGTGGCATTAATTTATTTACCGGTTATACGGAGAAATAAAGTCTTAAGGAATAATAATAAGGCCGCAGGGCAGCTAGTGGCGAGCGGTTGTTGAGTGGCGACACCACGAACCTGAGTGCTCCCGAGGGTAAGTCCAGTTCCTCACCTCACGCTTGCCTTCACCGGCCAGCTTCGGTGTACAATGACGAGGAACAGACCCTCACCTCTCGCTTGCCTTTATTGGCCGGTCAGAGTGGAGTCCCAAGAGCTATATGCTCGAAGGGCGGATGTGTTGCATAAGTGGCGAGTGGACACCTTATGCTCGTTTAAAGTTCAGAAGCACCTCTCCACCCTTAGCCCCTCTGGAACTGTTGCCTCCCTGCTGCTATGTATATATGCAGCTTTTTTGGGAGGTCCATTAGTTGGCGAGTCACCGCCTGCCATTTCAACCAAAGTAATTAGCATTGGCCAGGCAGGCGCCGTAGTTTCATCAATAGCCTAGTTCACCAATCCATATCAGTTCATCCATAGAGCCTATTATTAATATTTCTATCCTTCTTAAATAGTCTTACACCAACCGGTGGTTGTTCGTGAGAGCATACTTCTATAGTAAACTCAAGGACAATCGCCGGTTGGTGTCCGATCACTTTACTAAATTAAACTTGTCTAAAGGGCCTCTGCGTGTTGGCTTCGGCTCCATGTACACCTTCCAAAGGCCCGGGACTTCCATAGTCCCGTGATTGGTAAAGGCATATAAATAATAACAATGACATTTGTCTAGCGTGCCGTTGCCCCAGCGAGCATGCCCGGCATGGCGAGCAGCCATGAGATTGTACATCCCGAGGAAATGTGGAGGTCGAGGCATTTTAAATGCTAAGAATATCCACAACCGCGAGTTGTGCAATCTTAGGGATTATTTCCTTAGCAATGAGTGTGGGATTCATCGTGATGTGGTTGCAGTAGACAAGAGCCTCACGCCTCTCTCCTTGGCAAACGAGAACTGGCGCAAACCAACGGTGTTGAGCACTGAAGATCGCAAGAACGTATGGAAGAGCAAGGAGCTACACGGACGCTTCTACCGGGCCCTAACAAGGCCCGTCGTAGACTTTTTAGCGTCCGTGAACTGGCTGCGATTTCGTGACCTCTTTGGGGACACCGAAGGTTTTGTCTATGCAATTGCTGTCGATGTCATAATGACGAACAATTATCGGAAATATATTCTGAGGGATGGCACGGTCGACATTTGTCGAGCATGCCGTTGCCCAGGCGAGTCCCTCAGACATATAATTTCCGGTTGTTCTCATTTCGCCAACGGCGAGTACATGCACCGACATAACCTCGTGGCCAGGATCATCCATCAGCAACTTGCTCTTCAATATGGTCTTGTTGAGTCTGAAGTGCCGTACTATAAGTACACACCCGCGCCAGTCCTCGAAAATGGTCGTTCTACGCTCTTTTGGGATCGATCTGTCATCACGGACAGGACTATTGTTGCCAATAAGCCTGATATCGTGTTGACAGATCGATCTCAACGCCGGGCAGTGCTCGTCGACGTCACCATCCCGCATGACGAGAACCTCGTGAAGGCCGAGAAGGACAAGCTCAGCAAGTACCTTGACTTGGCTCACGAGGTGACCGCCATGTGGGATGTTGACTCGACGATCATTGTCCCGATAGTTGTTTTGGCAAACGGTCTTATAGCGAAGAGTCTCGACCAACACCTCAAGAGACTCTCGCTAGATGGCTGGATCAAGGGCCTGATACAGAAGGCAGTACTCCTCGATACGGCACGTATTGTGAGGATGTTCCTCTCTCTGCAGCCCTAACCACCGGTAGCTTGAGCCCTGCCCCGCTGCCAGCGGCACTCGTAGGTTAGGTTTTTTATAATGTTTATTTTTTGTATTAGTATTGTTATTTTCCTTTTATATTTTAGTATTTATTGTAAAAAACCTAATTTACAGAAAATTAAATAAATATGTGAATAATAATAATAGTTTATTTCAGATAGAAGAATACACTTTAATAATACTTTATTATTAGGTATTACTTAATGTCAGCTACAAGTTCTAAAGCTTGACTGATACCAAAAACCGTTTATCATTCGGCTTTAGAAGCATTCATCTGAAAAACCCGTTTAATGATACAGAACATACCTTACAGAGGTAAGGTTCAAATTATTTATTTTTGTTCGTTTTGAGTAAAAATTGGATCATGCTGCCAATTTCAATCCAATCTGCGATTTATTATGTGAAACGGTTTTAATTAACCTTTTTCGAACGATGACTCAGTAGTGCTCTAATGTCTTTGACAAGCACTTGACAAGTATCAAACTTATGTGAAACTGTCAAAGCTCAGCAGAAATAATTGTGATAAAAATAACTGTAATTACTTGAAAGATTTTGATGAGTTCTTTGGTGGTTTACAAAGTTGATAAAATATTTTCGTGCAAGTATCATACGAGCTATTTTACCCGAGACCTTAACTGGTAAGTATTTCTGGTAGAAAATTGATTTTTCTCTAGAGTTAAATAGTTTTTGAATATAATACCTAATACTATGACGTTCACGCGGAGTTTCTCATGGCAAGATTGAAACATCCTAGTGCCGCGTGATTCCATTTTTAGCTTTACGATTATATATATTAGTTTTAATTACTATTTCAACAATTATGTTTCTGATGGGCACTTTCAGATGGTTTATGTAAAGGTACAATAAATATGGATGTCATAATGGCGTTGAAGCATGCCTACCTAATAAGTGGAAATTAAGACAGATTTTGCGTGATTGTATGTAGGTTACATACCAACATTGTATGTTTGTGCTGAATGCGAGTAGCACAGGACGGATTACTGTGGAGATTTTTAGGGTTCCGTAGTCAAACTAGGAACCCTTATAGTTTCGCCATGTCCGTCCGTCCGTCCGCAGCCTAGCTCAGAGACTCTTAGTTCTAGAAAGCTGTAATTTGGCATATTAGTCACGCCTACAAAATAGTAAAACAAAATCTGAGAAATATCTTAGGTTTACGACCTGAGAACTTAGAACTATCACGACTAAGTAGACTTGATTGGATCCTGAGATACAGGCGACTAAAATGTTTATACTTACTAAAATCATCTGAGACAGCACCAAATAACTTGAAATAGAGAATTAGTTCATACTTGTTGTTTTTTGAGTGTAGTAACTTCGGCTTCGGCTTCGGAACCCTACACTGAGCATGGTCAGACATGCTCTTGCCCGGTTTTTTTTAATCATGGATAAGGCAAACGAGCACTCAGCCCAACTGATAATAAGTGACCTGTGACCCATAGGTATTGCAGAGGGCCGTAAGATTTATACCTTGGAATCCAGGGCCAGTCAATGAATCTTTATATAAACTTTTGAAATGTGTTAACATTATTTGTTTATTGTTTATTATTATTATTAAGTGGATCTGTACACTGTATAAGGTATCTATGTGCAAAATTTCAAGTCTCTAGGTCCAGCGGTTTGGGCTGTGCGCTGAAAAATCACCAATCAGTTTAGAAATTATATTATTAATATTATACAAAAAATAAAGAATGAAGATCGGAATAAAAAAAGGAGGTTCTCAGTTTGACCTGTATGTATGTATGTATGTATGTATGTATGTACCTATATGTATGTATGTATGTACGTATGTAGGTATGTTTGTTTGTCCGCGATTATCTCGCGTTTGGTTGAACCGATTTTGATGCGGTTTTCAGAAAGTATTTGTTACACTTAGGAGAAGGTTTTGGTATTTTAACCGACTTAAAGAAGGAGGTTCTCAGTTTGCCCCGTATCGTTTGATCACGCATAACTTTTAACAGGGTTGTCCGATTTAAAAAAAACTTTTTTGTTTTGATAGAGTATATCGACGGTAAAAAGCGTAAACGCTGTAACCCGCAAAATCAAACTTTACACCAGAGCCAAAAAACTTTTGAAATTTTACAAAAAAAATCATATCTTTTTTTTTATTTGAGCGATCGGTGCCATTTTTATACTACGTATGTATTTTCAAATTCCCTATTAGACCATATGCCTGTCGTGTACCAGAAGTGACTAGGTTTCTTTTTAGTGTCGGTTACAGCAACCTGACTTTTTTTTTCAATACGGTAAAACGCTGTTAATGATTTTGTTAAATGTATGGAAAGGTAATAATCAGTGTGATTTCTAATAAGCGTAAGTGATGTAACCACCATTCTTTAAATGTTGAGCACTGCCTAAATTGATGTTACGCTGCAGGGCTTGCAGTTTAAAAAAATCATAATTGTATTCAATGATAGATGTCAAAAAAGGTTATTGATATTAAAACGACGTAAATATTACATAACATTTATTAATCCTTTTTTAAATGTTATCCTAAAGAATGAATTAATACGAATGTGTTTTTATGTGTATGTAAATATATTTTCAATCCTCCATTAGATATAAACATCCGAACATCTACATATAAATATATATATATATATATACATGCTTATAAACATTTACAATACAAGTCTAGTTGAAAAAAAAGAAATACATTTATTTAAACGATAATTATGCATCGCTACAAACACTTCGAATAAAAGAAGTATATTATTATGATAAATTAAATATCACAAGTTAACTTACTCATGAAATAAAGTCAATTAAAATTAAAAACATCAATGTTTAACAAACTGAAAAGTTTAAGACACTATACTAGCGTTTCTTCAAACTAATAACTATTATCAAAGTATTGTTAAAATTCGTAAAGTAGTTTTAATTACTTATAATTATGTAAAGCAACACTTAATTCTCAGAATTTATCATACATACTAAGTAGTTACTATTTAAATGAAATAAGAATTCATTAGTATAGTATTAACTATTCACATTATTTGCACTGGTTTACTATTAAAATAGATATAATTACATTTTAAACTTTTGCTGTCACGCGGTGAAAGACCGTTACACCACACACAACTTGATCCCACGGCGGTCTCAGACTGACTGATCGGGGCGGTAAGCCGTTACCCACACAGCATGAGCGCGTATTTAAAATACGGTAAACTCAAGCGACCAATAATAAGCAATCGTTTAAGAAATGAGGTAAAAGGTCAGTAATATTTTTGCGTATTACTTCATATTTGGTGTAACTTGTAAGTATTCACATTATGGTGTCTGATTAAAACGTAGTAAGTCACTATCATCTAAATATATTTTACAGAAAACATAGTAAGTGTAGTATCACTTTTTTTTTCAATACGCGTAAACGCTGTAAATGACAGTGGAAATGGTTTTACGCACGCAGTAACCTACTGGACTCGAAAAATTTGTAAAATATGAATTGGTGTAAATGCAAATGCAAAATAAAGACCTGTTTTCTGGCGGCTTACAGCAATTAATTTTGCTATATGTCAAAAAAGTACATACAATTTCAACGCTGTACAGAATTTTCTAATCGTCGTAGAGCCACGAGACCCGGACCATTCGACGCAGAAAAAAAATCTGATTCCGAATATGCAAAAAAAATTTTTTGGTACATTGTGGGTTACAGCGTTTACGCTTTTTACCGTCGATATATACTTCCGAGGTGGTCTGATTATCACCAAATCTGAATCTTATTAGGGGATCCATGAGGAATTGAGGGAACTCCTCAAATATTATAGGCATACATACCATAGATACAGCGTTTTTTTTATTAACAAGTCCAGAATTTGCATTCAGAAAGTATCATTGAAACTACACACCAGATGGCTGACTACTTTCAGGAACTCCTCAACGGTACCTTATTCAAGGGTGGCGATAAGATATCTCGATTAAGATAGTTGAGCAATTGTAACGAAGAACATTTAATTGTTTAAATATGACTATGGCTTTCCCGCGGCGTTGCTTGCGGCGCGAGCTTGAAATGTCTTAAAGTTTCATATCAACGAAGAAGTGGAACTACAAAACAGCTTATGCTTAAAAGTATAAAATAAAACAAATGTTTAAAAAATAAAAAATCACCTTCAAAAACGCAAAAAATATCTTTTTTTTAAATGGTAGGTAGGTAATAGGTCAGTCCAATTGAAGTCGGCGACTCACAATATTTTTACCCAAAAGCCGACTTCAGTTGGACTGTCTTATTACCTACCATTTTTAAAGAAGTTATTTTTTGTGTTCTTAAAGGCGGTTTTCTGTTTTTGAAACATTTGTTTTTTACATTATTCTATATACACACCGTTAAAACACATTTCAAAAGTTTGACCGGCCCTGGATTCCGAGGTTTTACAATTTTTACGCCTAACGGCTCTCCACTTTATACATTTACATATATTAACAAGAAAAAATCTGAAGACTGCAATCCTAAATCCGCAAATGCTTTGCAAACCCTGTGGATAAACAATAAATGCCTCTAAGCTAGTAATTACACCGGTTGTTCTATCCTCACACCGGAACATAACAATGCAAACACAGCTGCTTGGCGATAGGTAAGTTAAAATCTAAATCTTTGGGAAAGGACTCTATGTGCAGATGTGGACGTGTTTTAGCTGACACGAAAATGATGATGATGATGATGATGATGATGATGATGATGATGATGATGATGATGATGATGATGATGATGATGATGATGATGATGATGATGATGATGATGATGATGATGATGATGTATGCATTGGGTATTTCTGTATGGAAATATATTTCTGGGGCAATTGAAATGGTTTTTGGATAATCATTATGATTTATGAATATTATGATACACAATGACTTTTACGTTATCACCCTAGATCTGTCAAACTGAACTCGGCATCCTATTTATTTTTTAAATCGGAAGCCTATTTCTATTTGACTGCAAACCTTGTATTTTGTCTAAAGGTTGATCTAATGATGGAGTCAGGAAGTGATTGCATCTCGGTGTTCTTAAAGCAGGGCCGCTTTGTTTGAACTCTCTTATTATGATTTAGGAGTGTGTGTTAGCTATTGTCAAAAATGGCATATTCAAAGCAAGCCGGTGTGTTTTCCAAAGTTGCTTCGTGATTGGGTACCTACGTATTATTAAGAATAAATATTTCTGTTCCAGCCTACTTCATCTACTTCTGTCTTTTAACTATACTAGAATCAAGAAGTTCGTGGTAAGGCTCTAAACATTAACGGTTTCCTTCTGTTATGATATGACCCTTTTCTGTAAACTAACGGTCTATTTTTACGCCAGTATTATCAAGTCATTACATCAGTAATCATAGCAATAGCTGTACAAGATTTTGAAAATGACATAAAGGTTTATTTTTGACTTTTAGGGTTCAGTCGTCAAACTAACCTAAACTATAATAGTACTTATAATTTTTCCATGTCCGTCTGTCAATCTGTCCGTCCACTGGTCCGTCTATCTGTCCGTAAATGTGTCCGCCTGTCTATTTGTCTGTCTGTCCCCGTGCCCATCGGTCCGTCTGTCCGTACGTCCGTCCGACTGTGTATGTATGTCACGTGTATGTTTGTTCTTCTTTTTAACCAACTTCAAAAGAGGTTGAGGTTCTCAATTCGTCAGCATTTTTTAAATATGATGTTTTTTTAATATATTGAATTATTTGTTCTAAAGAGTTGGCCTGATCTGCGGATCCATAAGGAATTGACTGAACTCCCCAAATATTATAGTCACATACACTGTTTCGGTATTTTTAGTAAGCATTTACATTCCAAAAGCACCATTTGGTAAAGTGGAATTGATGATCTAAAGCAGAGATCGCCATCAGAACTACAATCCAATGGAAAATAAGTTTTTCACGGGTAGCATTAAGAATTATTTATTAAGATAATCAATTTACTTTTACTCATTATTGCACGTGGTGAAGTGAACTGATGGTGAAGTACCGGGAGAACTCCTCAACGATAACGTCCATCTTGGACGGTGACATTTTCTTAGGGTGATAAAGAATTGCCATTACCTATGCTGTTGAGTCATAATATAATAATATAGTAACACTAAAAGCGAAAAAATATTATTTTTACCAAAAATAAAAAAATAAAAACGAAACATACCTAATGACTGGGTTCTTTCGTGAGCTGAACTAAATCGAAGATTCAGGGTAAATGCATATTCTATCATTGCTTTTAATGTAACTGCACAACGACGCGACAGTGTCGCCAAGCGGTGGAAATTGTACATAACTGATTGGACAAAAACGTTCTTACCAGTTGGCAGACTGGCTAGTCAAACCTTCCGGACAAGCAGGTTTGATCCAGTGATTGAAGTTTTGGTAACCTTAAGTTATGTTATAGTGTAGTGTTTCAGCGGGCCTGAGGAGCCAAAAAAAGAAACCTAGTAATCGGAGCTCAGCAGATTCGTAGCTCCGTCGATCTCTAGCCAGCACAACTACAATGTAATTTTTGCCGCTTCGTCACCAGTATTTAAAGTAAATTGTGACATATCAAGTAAGTAGACTGACGTGATCTTAATCTTACTTACCTATATATTTTATTTTATTTCATTTAACGAAAACTCAAAGATCTGTTAACGAAGATTCGTCAGTAACCTGCATAAAGTTACGTAAATACTAGATGGGCCTGTTGAGTGAGATGGTAATAAGCGAATTACGCTATTTTTAACCGACTTAAAAATGGAGTAGGTTTCTCAATTCGACCGAATATACATTTATATTATTATTTTTATGTGTATACTGAAAACAGAATAAATAAAATAAATATTTCAGCGCTTGAAATATTCACAGAACATTTAGTTAGTTGTATATTCACTTTAAAATTAAATGGTTAAATAAAACATTTAAGAGGGCTCCCTAGGATTTAACCGTTAGTATTAGGTACCTGTAATATTAAGCATTCACTTTTATTAATTCGTTTTTGAGTTAGTTTAGCTAATTGAGTTCAGTAGCTTATGCCGTTCGTCCGTCCGTTCATCAACCTATTCCGTTCGTTCGTCCGTGTCGTCCGTCAGTCTGTCTATTCATTTGACTGCCGTTTGTCTGTCCATTTGTTGGTCTATCGAGATGTCAGTATGTCACAGTATTGGTTATTATATGATGTTTCACTTATAAACACTTCAATCGAGTTAGAAGCGTGTGGTACGTTTTGTCAAAAATGACATATTTAACACGTTCCCTGTCCGGGTGCCCCCAGTGGGGTCTTGAACTTTTTTTCAGGAGTCCGTGCGAATGATCCCACAATTGGGTCACGACGTTAGGTATCACAAGTCCGTGTCCCTAAATTAGGATCACGTTGAGTGATGTATCCATTATAAACAATAGATCCCGTCAAGCCAACTGTAAACATAAACTGTCAAAGTTACTCTACGACCGTTTAATGTACTCGGGTTTTTTCGACGATTAAACCTTCACATTATCTTAAGCATCCAAGTCTAATAATATGTATAGAAAGAACCCTTTGTCATTAATATGTTACGAAGTTCTTATTACACTGGAATAAGGTGCATTGTTGGGACTTATTTTTGAGATGTTGCGTTCTGGGTCATTCCACGGTAACACCCGAAACAGCTACTTTTTATTAAGGTTTATTTTGATATTGTAATAAGAAACTAGAAAAATTACTAGTGAATGCTCTACTATCTGAATAATATTTTCCTTCCCTTAACACGCATAATTAAAAGTATAAGAGAATAACGAGAGAATCACTAATAAAAAGTAGCCGTTTCGGGTGTTACGGTGAAATGACCCTTCTCTTATATTTTTAACCGACTTCAAAAAAAAAGTATGTATGTATGTTTGTCCCCGATTATCTCGCGTTTGGCTGAACCGATTTTGATGCGGTTTTCAGAAAAATATTTTTTACACTTAGTAGAAGGTTTTGGTATTTTAACCAACTTAAAAAAAGGAGGTTCTGAGTTTGATCATCGATTTCTCCGTCAATTATGGTCCGTTTTTTTTTTGATAGAGTATATGTACTTTCGTATTGGTCACACTGTCACCAAATTGTAATCTGATGACGGGACCGATGAGGAATTGAGGGAACTCCTCGAATATTATAGGCATACATATAGCAATTTCGGTATTTTTAGTAACAAGTCCAGCATGCATTCAGAAAGTATCATTTGGTTGAACTGATGATGATGACCACAGATGGCATGTCTTAGTTACATTTCAACTAAGAAGTGGGACTACATAACAGCTTATTATCTTGCTTGAAGACCGTTTTTTTGTTTTTTAAAACATTTTACTTTATACTTATTATCACTAAAAAGTATAAAATAAAATAAATGTTTTAAAAAACAAAAAACCGCCTTCAACAACGCAAAAAAAACTTCTTTTAAAATGGTAGGTACCTATAGGTCAGTCCAACTGAAATCGGCTTTTGATAAAAAATTGGCGTCTTGAATGTAATCAAGTATTTGCCGTTGTGTGTGCTCCGGTATATTTGAGCACTGTAGATGACCTGAACAATTTGATCACTTAGGCTGCGTCGATGATAATGAGCATTTTGGATGTTTCCAAAACTATTTGGTGATCTCGACTGCTACGTACTATATGACGCTGACTGTACCTATAGGTCAGTCAAACTGAAGTCGGTGTCTCACAATATTTTTAACTAAAAGCCGACTTCAGTTGGACTGACTTATAGGTAGCTACCATTTTAAAAGAAGTTATTTTTTGCGTTTTTTTGTTTTTCAATTCTAGCTTTTATTTAAATTGCAATGTATGTGTAGGTATGTATGTAGGGGCCAAATCTTGCAAGTTTAATTTGACCCACTTCCCGGTTTCCGATGAAGCGGAAAATTTGCGCACACCTATAGTTCTGATGACAATTCAAAAATATAGAACCATCGAGCTGGTCTGATGATGGAGACTCAGGGTGGCGATAGAAACTCCTTGATTACACAAGATAAACCCGTCGTGTTAGGGCTCGACAGAATCGTCTTGACGAGTAGGTAGATGACAACTGTGCAAAAAGGACAGTTGGCAACAAAAGCTTGTCCCAAAAATGTTTTTTGAAATGCAAAGCAGGTAAGGTGAAACCTGGATTTGCCTGACTTATACTCCACACAATTACAACAGTCATAGTCAACATCATAAGTATAGTTAATACTGAAAATTAATATAAAGATCATGCTTTACATATTCGTTATAACCGGCAGTTCTACCCTAATTAGGGCTGATTTTTAGGGTTCCGTAACCAAATGGCAAAAAACGGAACCCTTATGGATTCGTCATGTCTGTCTGTCTGTCTGTCTGTCCGTCCGTATGTCACAGCCACTTTTTTTCCGAAACTATAAGAACTATACTGTTGAAACTTAGTAAGTAGATGTATTCTGTGAACCGCATTAAGAATTTCACACAAAAATAGAAAAATAAAATTGGGGGTTCCCCATACTTAGAACTGAAACTCAATTTTTTTTTCATCAAACCCATACATGTGTCGTATCTATGGATAGGTCTTCAAAAATGATATTGAGGTGTCTAATATCATGTTTTTCTAAACTGAATAGTTTACGCGAGAGACACTTCCAAAGTGGTAAAATGTGTGCCCCCCCCTGTATGTACCTAACACAGAAGCGCTGTATATTAGCTGAATCACTTTTTTTTATTGCTACTTGGTTATAATACCTATAAGTATCAAAAATAATGATGATGGCGCTGGCGATCAGAGCGAACATGATAGCCCACAGGTTCCGATGATGTATAGCGCAAGTCAAGGTAACACGCTTTAGAGGGTGTACATCGCTTTATACCTGCAGCCCGAGGGCTAACTTCACGCGAAGGCCTATCATTGCCCTAGGAGTCCAGCAGCATAACAACGCGTTTAGGGTAAAAACATGTATCGCGTCGCTTTGCAACATCAATCCTGCGCATCATAGTGGGCAGATTAGACAGCCGCTATCTACAGCACTGGGCAGGCCTGCACCGCACCCTTTGTGCCCCATTCGCAACTACAGTCAATGCCTATTATTTTGTTCCCTAGTACAGGTACAGCCATAAACAACAGCACCCAATAATTCGAATCTGGTGTTTTGAGACTGCGGTAAAGAGAGTAATTCAGTGTTTCGAAATTCTGGTATTCTGGAAATGAACGGAGCAGCACACAGTTGCTAAGTGTTTTTTTTTTTATGTATCGAGTTTGATATTACTGTTAAATAAAAAGTTTTAAGAAGTTTGAAATGTTTTACTCTATCACAGATTAAAATCACATGAGAGGCGACGGTCTATTCCCGGGTGTTTCCCATTTGACCGATCAGTCAAGCGGCCTCATAGGATTTCTTTTTCCCCTTCAACCGACGGGTGTTAGAGGTCCTGGGGAAACACGGCACCGTGTATTACTAAATATAAAGTTCAGCACTAAGCCGGAGCCCCACTGCTGCGCACGCTACGCACGGACATGCTGTACACATCGCCCACGTGGGTCGATTGGTCTGGATAGGTGTGTAAACATTTTCACAGTAACCAATGCACGTACACGTAAAACGTGTGGGCCACGTGGCTACGTTGGTCAGTTTCGTGTGTCTACATTCCCCACTGCGGGCCAGGAACATGCACGCGCGCGTAGTGGGTGCGACGCCCTTGAAGCCACCTTTCCACTGCAACTCACAGAGTACCTTTTTTATATCTGCAACTCACGGGCATGCTCACTCGTAGCGTGGACAGCGTGGGTCGCGGTGGGGCTTAGCCTGCCACGCGCGCTAACGCGTGTATCAGTGACGTCATTTCGTGCGCAGCGTGTTCGTGCACTACTGTGGAAGTATCTACCTACATTTTCATACAAAGCGATTTTGTACCCACGTCTGTACCTTGACCGTGCGCAGCAGTGGGGCTCCGGCCTTATAGTACAGTAATTCTATGTTTTTACATTTGGGTGTGGTGTTTAAAGTTCACTAATCTCCCGACTCCTCCCCTTGACGCTTCAAACCGTGAAATGTGTCCCCGTTAGCGGTTTTATAACTTTCTTGGGACAACTATAATAGATGGGAAAAAAGTATCAAGGACAAAAATGATCCTTATTAAATTCTAAAAAGAAAAGGTTATAGGTAGTGTGTATTTTTTTAGGCTCGACGTTATTCAAGCTATAGCTACAGTGTACCGGTCACTAATTATATTACCTTTGTACTTACATCTCATACCTACGATTACCTACAAATGACTTACAAAAATTAACAACCAATCAAGATCTTGTTGACCAATTGTGTTGCTATAATTCAATTCGTTAGCTGATTAAATAAGGTTCAACATGGTATATAATAAATGTTTGTACATACATATCATAGTTTTCACGGAGGAAGCTTTTAAAAACCATTGCCGACGCTTTGAAACTAATTTGTATGAACGCGTCAGCGATGGTTTTTTAAATGGGGAGCGTAACGGTCGCTATAAGAACTATTGATATATTATTGGTCGATATAAAAATTAAGGGATATAATGCACTTTTGGTATAACACTATTTGGCATATTCTGATATGATCTAACTATCATCAGGTATAATAAACTTGTAACATACAACTATTAATCTAACAATAATATGGTATCAGGATCGTAGAAGGTGCAAAGAAGTGGTCTCTGCCAACCCCTCTGGGAAACAGGCGTGATTTAATGTATGTATGTAATATGGTATAACATATATGTGATATATCTGTGTTCGATATAACGCTCAGCAGGTATAATGTAGTACTGGTATAATCTGGAATACGTACTACTATCATAATAACCTACCTAATCTGCGTAAAGGCAGGTCTCCCTTAGGTACGACGACGAGTGAAGCGAGGAGCAGTGTTCGGAAGAACTGCGACCCTACAGAGCGCAAGCCGAGGGCGAGGGGCAGTCGAGCGGCGGGCGAAGCGCCAGAACCGAGTTTTATTTATAATAGTTTTTTTATTTTATAACTCATTATATCACTAATACTTATAACATACGTTCATTATTTTTGGTAAACATAATATATTATCAAACATCTATTATACCTTATTGATCATTACATTATATATTATATACCGTGAAAATATCTACTTTGTAGTTATATTGAAAGTTTATTATGGCCCTTGAGTGAAATATTCTATAAAATTATATCAAATGTTGTGTTGTGTGTTGTGTTTTTATCTGTTCTGATTATCTTTGTCACGAATAAATGATTTCCTTGTTCTCCTTCTTCTTATATCTAGTGAAAATATATCAAAAGTTATTATATCGATAATTACACACCCTTTTAAATGGTTCCTTAATGAAAACTACGATATGTACAAACATTTATTATATACCATTTTGAACCTTATTTAATCAGCTAACGAATTGAATAAACCAATACAATTGGTCAACTAGTTCTTGATTGGTTGTCAATTTTGGTAAGTTATTATTTGTAGGTAATCGTTTGAGATGTTAGTACAAAGGCCGGTATAAATAATAATTACACGTAGAAGCGAATCTCCTTCGATCAGGCCCCAAATGCCGCGCTTTAAATGCCTACTTCCCTCTTCGCCCCGCTGCGCCCCTCCGTCTTCCGCGCCCAAGTTAGGACTGTCACTTGCGAAATATTTTAATCAGTTTATGGATGTGGGTGGGTACACAAGTTTAGTTACGAAATGTTATTACTTAATGTTTTTCTTCAACGTGAAAACATTGTTGCAAAATGAGTTTTGTGCATTTACGTTAAATTAGGTACCTAATAATACTTTTTGATGATATTATGATTATCTCCAGAAAATTACAAGGCTTATGTGGCTATTAATCATCTATAAACCCCCAAAACCAATCTATAAACAACCTTTTAAGCCCAACAAGTTTTATAGATTGGGATACGTTTAAAAAATCAAGTCACGACATGCGCGGTGAAACAAATACAACGACCCCGCCGCGCCGCGCTGCGCGGCCTAAAGCCCATCACAAACGGAGCTATAATATATTAATGTACCGAAATATATGTGACATTATAGCAAAGAATCTGTCAACTAGTACGGAAAAAATATCGTGAGATGCATTGCTATAATTTATATTTTGGCATATTAAAAGATATTCCGTGTGTGACGCCCCTGACTGACTAGACACCTCAGGTATCGCCAGGCGGTAGGTATCTAACGCGCCGAGCGCGCATCGGGAGCCGGGAGTTTCACTTCTACGTGTTGTTATTATTTATTCTTAAAGCTATAACATGAATACCGTTGAGCCTATAAAAAATACATGTAGACTTTCCTTTTTAGAATTTAATAAGGAACATGTTTGTCCTTGACACTTTTTTCGTATCTTTTATTATTATAGTTATCCCAAAAAGTAAAAAAACGTTAACGAGGGTACATTTCACGGGGGGGGGGGGGGGGTGAAGCATTAGGGGGAGGGGGTGGGAGAGTAGTGAACTTTAAATACGACACCCGAATGTATCACGTCACACAAGGTTTAAAACTTTATTAAATTGTTTGATTTTCCCGTACATTGAATACATGGACTTACTCAGCTATTGGGTTGAATGTCCTGCGCGTAGAGATTAAAAAATAACTTGAAGCTGGTGTTACACGGCACCGTGTATCTACACGACGCGGCAACGTGCCTTTCTACGGCGCCGCGCCGTTTCACGTTGACGATACCGTGCCGTGATGATGACGTGGCCACGGCCTCTATTCAACACGGCAAAAACAATATCGTTTTAGATCTGTTATCGTATTGTCAACGGTTTGATAGCTCTTCATTTTCTTGACAGAAATGGCGGCCGACTTAAAAACAATACTGTAACAGGATAAATACGATTTGGATTTTACCGCCTACAATAGAGGAACAGGCATTTAGTATGGCGAAGAAGAAAAAAGGCTGGGTCCATTGGTCGGTAGAACGATCGGGCGAACGGGAGAAACCCCTTCTAATTGGTCAATACTTAGTTCCACATCTTCAGCGGTAGGAATCGCACAAAAACTGGCAGTAGTAACTACTTCTAGTGAGAATACAGCTGCTTCGGTTTTGTTCTCCCCACTCGCTCTTAATATCAAATACGTCTGTATCATCAAATACGTCTTACGTTGTGCCTAGGTAAGGGTGGTATTCCACTTGTCCAAGATCTTTCTCCTATGTATATTTGCGTCTCACAGTTTTCCTAAAAAAATGTGAGACGCAATGCACATTTCTTTTTAAGTATGTAAAAAATTACAAAACATACAGTGGAGTGTCCAAGGAGCATGACATAACATCTGGGCCTCTATTCAACACGGTGAAACAATATTTATAATATAGCTTTTGACATGTTATCGTATCGTCAACATTACTATAGCTCAATACTTGATAATAATGGCAGCCAAGTTATTAACGATACCATAGCACGTCAAAGACAATATGGTTTTACCGAGTTAGAGGCCCTGGGCCGGTATACTAGTACAGTCCACCAGAATGCCCTAACGTTAAAATATGAGGTAAGGTCATGTTAGTTCTTCGGCTGGCCCGAAGGGCCAAAACACCCAGAAACAGGAGATAAGCGGATCTCCGTCGACTCTGTTGAATTAGTTCACCAGGTTCCCTGGGGGATTAGGCTAGGGGATCCTGGTGGACGCAATGGGTATTCTAGGCGGTGAAAACCATTATCGTCTTTGACCTATTATCGTATTGTTAACGTTTTGATAGCTCCTCTTTGCTTGACAGTAATGGCGGCCGAGTTATATTATGTATAAACAATACCATAACAGGTCAAATACGATTTGGATTTTACTGCCTAGAATAGAGGCCCTGGTCAAATACGATATCGTTTTTACCGCCTAGAGGCCCTGACATTTTGTGCCTTATAGCAATATTGCATAATTCCACCTGTCGCCATTCAAACTCCTTTTTTGGCGAACTATTAGCTTTTTATGTGGCCACTGCGGTCTATTCCCACTAGTTCCACCGACAGTTCCACTGGTGGAACTAGTGGGAATTTTTATTCCCGCTAGTTCTATTATTCAACGGACTTTAGATAGTAGAACTAGTGGGACTGAATTTTTGGTCTATTCCCACTAGTTCCACCGACAGTTCTACTGGTGGAACTAGTGGGAATTTTTATTCCCACATTCCATTATATATTAGTGAGACTAAATTATTTTATCATTTAAATTCCCATTGAACTACTGGGAAAAAAACAGTCCCACTAGTTCTACTATCTGAATAATAGAACTAGTGGGAATAAAAATTCCCACTAGTTCCACCAGTAGAACTGTCGGTGGAACTAGTGGGAATAGACCAAAAATTCAGTCCCACTAGTTCTACTGTCTAAAGTCCGTTGAATAATAGAACTAGTGGGAATAAAAATTCCCACTAGTTCCACCAGTGGAACTGTCGGTGGAACTAGTGGGAATAGACCGCCACTGCAGCGCGCCACTCAGGTGGACCTTATTGGTGCTGATAGACTTGAGCACATTCCCTAAAATGCTCCGGCTTTTCCCAGTAGGCTTATCGAGTAGTCCTACCAGTCCAACTACATGGAATTTCCTTACCTATAGATATACTACTTAACCCACTGACTGCAAAAGAGAAACACTTACACTTTACTTTATTATCTGAACGCATTCTGCTACGGGGTCGACGGTGAGGTACCTGTTTCTGGGTGGTTTTGGCCCTTCGGGCCTTATATAAAAAGTAAAAACAGACCTCACCTTTCAGTAAGTCTATTGGGAAGGAAATTCCCAGTAGTTCAACTAGTAAAACTACTCGGTAAGACTACTGGGAAAAGCCTAAATGCTCGAGTAAATGCTCAAGTCTTAAGGTATGGTATGATTCTGATGTTGGCGACCGCAACAAAAAATAATTAAATGGAGTGCTGACCAACGCAAGCGACCTATGCCGCGATTCTCCGTGGTAATACATATTGGTTTTTACATGTTATCGTATCGTCTATCGTAGCATATCAACTTTAGGAACTCTTAATTGACGTTAAAAGCGGCCGAGTTAAAAACAGTACGATAACACGTCAAAAGTAATATTGTTTTACGGCATAGAATAGAGTTGCCAGTCGCGCGAGACGTTGCGATCTCATGGGTTGGCCAGCGCTTCATATGTATAAATACATACTAAACAGTGGGTCGCGCGACCGGCATGATACAATGGCGCCCTCATCACACCATTTATAGGATATGGCTTGTTGTTGCTGTCCCCGCCTATGCCCTGCTGCATCCATGGTGCGGCCAGCGGCCTAAGGTACATGTTACACATGCTCATTATAAGCACATAAAAATTATGATTATAAGCATGCGTAAGACGAGCACGCTTTGGAGCTGTATACCTAAGGCTAAGGCCGCATAGGAGGCTTGCTTAGCGTCTAGAGCCTAGCGTGAAACAAATGTACTAGAATCTTTGCAACCGGCCGCACTGCGCGCTTGGCGCCTCGCTAGTCGACCACGAACAAAAGTAACACGCTAGGCTCTAGGCGCGGCTAGGCGCTAAGCAAGCCTCCTATCTTTGCGGCCTTAGCCTTAATGATTTACGGGACAGTTTAACCTAATACGTGTAAGACTGCATCGCGTTCGCCAGTGGCTTTTCTATAAGATATTCATAAAGAGTAGTAGTCTAACGATGAGTCGATTATACATTTTATTAAATGGAAAAAATCTTTTGCAAGTCGCGTTCGGATTCAAAGTAATTTATTTTATTTTATATCCAGTGATGATATAATCTCTTATCGTAAAGTACTCTGAAAGAGCCATATATTGAGATACTTTGTAAATAAGACGATCTTGCGAGTAACGTGTTTTTACGAATATTTCGAAATATTTTTTTTGACACGTTTTTCAGAAAAACGAACACCACAGCGTTGTTTTAAATATTTTTCTTCATCAAATAAACCCAATTTTATAATTATCCGTCACAATTTTTTCTTAGGCCAAAGCTTCTATGGAGACCCGCCATAAGACCTCTTTGACGTAGGTGTAGAGTATCTATTTAACTCAATGGTGCGTCATATTCATTCTGCACCGGAAATGTATATAACTCTTTTATCATAAAATAATAAACTACAGCTTCAATTAGTCTTAGACTAATATCTAAAATCGAATTCAAAATAATTAAGAATGCTTAATTAATGGATTTGATGGACATGCTAAATTAAGTGAGGGCAAAAATGGTCATGGTCCTTTCTTGTTATTTCAACAAATAAGCCTCTTTGCAAAGAAACATGGGAACTTATAATTACGTCGAGTAGTTTGAGTATAGTGTCAAGGAATGAGATCTACTGCAAATTTTTATACATACATAATCTCACGCCTTCGTTCCCAGAGTGGGGTAGGCAGAGCTACAGAATGACAAACATCTCTAAAAACTTGTTGATAATTCTATAACCACAATTTGCACAATTAGGCTAAGATGTTTACCAGCGTATTAGTGACAGGTTGCAAGCCCATCGCCTAACAGTACTACAAGTTTTTATTCATATTAATTATAGAAAATATTACTTTTTCTTTATAGATAATACTTCCTTCAATCTGTAGCTTAAAATCTAATCCTGTAAGTTAATTTAAACTTCTTGACCACATCGAAAATGCTCGTTTTCTTTGCAAGGGGATGTGTTTGTTAAAACATAGATCACTGAATGCAGTATTGATAGTGGCTG
Source organism: Acleris literana (assembly GCA_946894065.1). Lineage (NCBI taxonomy): Eukaryota > Metazoa > Arthropoda > Insecta > Lepidoptera > Tortricidae > Acleris > Acleris literana. Next base: position 8,373,009 of record OX335668.1, on the reverse strand, counting down.
ATTGGTCATTTACAAGAAGTGTGACACTACTACATTTAAACGCCGCCCGGGTTCAGCAATACATACATGCCACGTAGCATAACCCTCAGTGCGCTAGTATGACGCGCGTCGTCGATATTATTGACAAAATTAACTCGATAATGTCCTTTTCATACAAGGCGCAGCGTAATGGCGACATGCCCAGGCCAAAACTCATTAGTCAAAATCGGAATTGTAATTGTGGTGACGAAGTCTATTCAAATACGAAAAAACACAATGAAATACGAAAATAGAACTCTTTTTATAGTTATTTCATTTTAAAAACCAAAAGGTTTAAATATCTCGACGAAAACAGTGCATATGCTTACACTAGACAAAAAGAATTATATTTGGGTTTTGAATATGCCAATTAAAAATGTCATTCAAGACTGTACGACAGATGAAAGAAATCAAATAATTAAAAAAAAATGTTTTAATGAAACCTAATAAGGGATAATTAGCATTAGTTAGCAATAAAAGAATAGAAAAAAAATAGAACTCAAAAACTGCGTTTATGACAAAGCTTTGTTTACAAGAATAATTTAGAATTAAAACGAGAAATTAAAAAACTAGTAAATATAAATTCCACTTACCGATTGTCCAAAAGTTCAAAAGCGCTCAAAACGCAACTCAATACTTTATTGTTCACGAACTAGACTTTCAAAATCACGAAAATTTGACTAAGGTTTATAGTTCTAAATTTAAAAACAGCACTCTGAAATGCCAAGGTGGATCTTTATAACTTTCAGAGTCGAAAGAGTTGCGTTGCGTAGAGACGGGTCTCCCGCGCGCCGCTTCGGGAACGACTGAAGCAGGGTGGTCCGGGGACCCTGAACCTAAACCTCGGTAGCGCATCCTGCAACTTTCATTGTGATTCGTTCAAACGAATGCCGCTTTTGTTTTAATTGCTTTAAGGTTCACTTTACTACGTTCACAAAATTAAAATCTGGGGCCCGTTTTACTAATCTTACTAGATTAATTAATCAACAATATTACTCCGTGCGGTAAAATAAATAAAATGCATGATCTATTAAGTATTGGGAGTCCAATGAGATTTGAAAGATCTTTTCTCAAAAATGTCCGGAAATGTTGACATTCCTATTTACATATTGAGACGCGAAGTACATAGTTTACTGACAGTTCTCAAATTTAAAAAAAAGAAAACATTGCGTGCTCGCTACACAAGCCCGCAATGTTGCATACAAATTCCATTACTATCTAGCTTCTAACTTTTTTAAAAGTGAAAAGTGCCATAATAAAATGAGGGCACAAGTCTTATACATCCAAATTTTACTCGAAACATAACTTTTTTATTTGTGCCTGGAATAGCTTATGTTTTTTTTTAAAACAACTATTGCGTTTCTCCTTATCATAAACAAAAAGGCGGTAAGGAGTGATGGTTTTTTCACATGAATTTTCTGTTGTATGTATGTACGTATGTATGTATGTATGTAAATACTTTATTGTACAAACGGGAAAATAACAAACAACAAAATAGACAGAAACAAAAAAGGTATGTACAAAGGCGAACTTATCCCTTTAAGGGATCTCTTCCAGTTAACCTTTGAGCGATTGGGAAAAGTTTGAAAAAATAAATAGCCAAACGTACAACAATGAAAGGGACTAGATGTTTCATAATTACGTTAATATTAAATAACCAATTTAAAGTTCTAAGAATAAATAAATAAATATGAGCTAGATCTTAGTTAAGTAATTTAATACAATGCCAAATAGACAGATGGATATATACTTATATAAATATATCATTATATACAAATTTATATATACACCTAATTTATATATTATATACATATATATATATATACATATATAAATTCACATATAATTCATATATATATATGAATAGACAAAGATGAAAGGACATAAAAATGATAGTCTTCGTTCAAGGACAAGAGTCAGACCAGTGGTTTTTTAATCTTGATTTAAGCGATGCAACAGATTGAGACCGCCTTATATCAACTGGGAGTAGATTCCACAATCGCACAGAGTGCACCGAAAATGATTTAGAATAAATCTTAGATTTGTTTGAAGGAAAAGCAAGGGATAGGTTGGCGCTCGACCGCAATCGATTCTGGGAACCAGTTGCCATAAAACTGAACCGTTCCGAAAGGTAAGGAGGGGAAAGAGGATAGAAAAGAACGCTAAATAGCAACGACAGGATATGAATGTTTCTACGAAACCTAATGGGCAACCAATTCAGCTGAGAACGGAATTCAGACACGTGATCAAATTTTCGCAAGCCAAATATAAACCGAATGCATACGTTCTGTAGCCGCTCCAGTTTATCAAGCAGCTCCTCGGTTGCGTCGAGATATGCGATGTCGCCGTAGTCAAGAAGAGGAAGAAGAAGGGATTGTGCAAGAGTAATCTTGGTGCGAAGGGGGAGGAAGTTCTGCAGGCGCCGAAGGGAATGAAGGGATCCAAAGAGCTTCCGACTAACCTCCGAAACATGAGCCGACCGAATCGAAAGCGTCCGATCCATAGTGAGACCCAAGTTTTTGACCTTGCTAGAATAAGGAATTGGAGTGCCGTCAAATAGCAACTTAGGTAACACTTGGTCAGACAACTTTGAGATGAAGTGTGGACTACCAACAATAATTGCTTGCGATTTCTTCGCGTTGATCTTTAACCCGAATTTAGCCGCCCAATCACGAATAGCGGCAAGGTCGGAGTTAATTAGGCCAATTAGCGAGGGAAAATCATCAATACTGGCCGCCGCATAAATCTGCAAATCATCTGCATAAAGATGGAAAGAAGATCGGAGAGAAGAAGTGATACCATTAATAAAGATCGAAAAGAGGAGAGGGGATAGAACAGCTCCTTGGGGAACACCCGCAGAAAGATCTTTCCACGCGGAAACATCATCATTAACTTTGACCTGCTGGCGCCTCCCAAGAAGATAAGAATGAAACCACGAGAGAGCGGAAGAAGTGATATTGTAGGTTTTGAGAATACCGAGGAGGATGTCAAAATCCACAGTGTTGAAAGCACTGCTGAAGTCTAACAAGACAAGAACAGTGAGTTTCCTGTTCTCGATATTAAGACGAATGTCGTCGGTGACCTTAACCAAGGCAGTGACAGTACTATGCCCGGGGCGGAACCCTGATTGAAAAGAATTGAAGAGTTTGTGTTGATTAAGGAAGCGGGACAACCTTCTATTTACAAAATGTTCACTAATTTTGGACAGGACTGGGAGGATAGAAATAGGTCGATAGTCAGAATAAGAGGTGGGATTCGAGGATTTAGGAAGAGGAATGACATGCGCTGATTTCCACAGGGAAGGAAAGGATCCTGTAGAAAAGGAAAAGTTAATTAAATTGGAAAGGATTTGGAGGCTGAATTTTCTGTTTGTATGCAATTCAAAAAATGAGTTCAAGCGATGAAGATTTGACTCCAACACAAATTTTTTCTTGCGATTTTTGAGAAAAGCACTATATTTGCCTCGGCAGGAACAGCAATTGCGGGCTTCGTATTTTTAAACGGACTCGCAAGCTCGTCCGTTTAATCCAATACTCAGCCCGCAATTGCCGACTTCCATGCCTAGGCAATAATGTACTATTACATAGTATAAAACAAAGTCTTGCTAACTACGCAATGGATTTTAACCTCGTAAGGCCCAGTATGCAATAAATAGGATGTACATAATCCAGGCAATTTAATTTGAACTGTGTTTCAATAAAAATAAAGTTTATTTTCCTATGTTCATAAACAGATCGCATTATCGAACAAACGTAATTGAACTTTATTGCCTTGATGGTAGATTCAAAGTCCCACTTACAATAAACTCCCTTTTTACAGTATGGTGGGCCTTACGAGGTTAATGCGGTTGTTATCAATTAGAAAGAGTGATTCAAGAGAAAGGTTTATAAGTATAATAAATTCTGGATTACTTACACGTGTTACAGAAAACCTAAGCGAAGCGAGGGCGGGTCGCTAGTTATTTAATAATTTAATAATTGTTTTCTCTGCAACCGTCCAGCGGAAGAAAATAAAGAAGCTGTGAAAGTAAAATACTTTTCACACCACATGCTCGAAATTTCCCAATTTTATATCATGCAAACCTCACCTAAAGTAAGTGATTATAACCCGCTGGTTAATAATGAGATTTGAATTCGTATGAATAAAACCTACAGTAAACAGAACTTATTTGAAAACCGAACCGATTTTTCTTTGTTTTGTGTACTTCAAGCCATATACGCAAAACAAAGAAAATAAAACAAAAGGTGAGAGAAGTAGAGTATTCTCCTTTGGGATAAAGCTGTTTGCGTCTTGGGCGAGCTTGGATCTCTCGCTGCACTCAGAACCTGGTTTTAAATCCCTCGCTTCGCTCAGGAATTAACTCGTAATACCCTCGCTACGCTCGGCAGTTAAATCTGGAGTCCCTCATTTGCTCAGCATTCAATATCGCGCCGCCCGTGACATAAAACAGTGCTTTATCCCCTCGGTGTATAATCTACTATTAAATATTTGCATATAAATGTTTGAAACTGAAACCTCCGCATTATTATCATTTTGTCGTTTAGGTCTACTTATACAGTTGTGTTACGTTTTGGAGTACATTGAAGCAGAAAAACATTGGCTCGATGTACTTCAACACCAAAGCAGCAAAGTAAGGTCTGTTCATCCTTACTTGTCTTATATAGTAAACAACTTTCTAACCTCAAAATGAACCTTTTTTTGGCTAAAACAGCTATTTTAAACAAAATAAAGCAATCACAGACAATACATTGGCCAAGTGATGTCCAAAATGTTAACTTGGTTTACTTTATTTACGATAAAAGAGCTGTTTTAGCCAAAAAAGGTTCATTTTGAGGTTAGAAAGTTGTTTACTATATAAGACAAGTAAGGATGAACAGACCATACGAGCTTACAGCGTGTAACCTAACGTCAAATCAAATAATGTTGCGTTGTACATTTAATGTTGATTCAATTGTATAATACAAATTTTAGATATAAAGTTTTGTTCTACAGTCATGCATGACTTTAACAAGGCTGAATTGAGATGAATCCCTAGCTACAAAGTATATGCATACACTTGGCACAGGGTGGGTCGGTTATATATTTTCTTTCTTTTTATTCGTACGAGTAATTGTAGTTTAAAAAAGTCACAACGTAAATATAATTTAAAACAAAAAGTTTTCTAGCAATCGTAGGGTATCTTTTGCCTGCGGAATCCAGATTTCGGAAAAGCCAAGAAGTACGATGTTGTTAAAATTTTATACGACTCATTATAAATATTAGTACGAAAATAAAATGCTACCTTGATAAGCATCAAACATTTTATTATTGCATTTTTCGTTTTAATGTTTCAAGTTATGTATTTAATCATATTTTCTTTTAAACTTTTCAAGCATTTTTAACCGACTTCAAAAAGGATGAAGTTCCACGGTATTTGTTTTAGGGTTCAATACCTCAAAAGGAAAAACGGAACCCTTATAGGATCACTTTGTTGTCCGTCTGTCTGTCTGTCTGTCGGTCTGTCTGTCTGTCAATACCCTTTATCTCGGGAACGAGTCGAGGCATCGAGTTGAAATTAAAACCATACACTCCGGTCTACAGTCCCTTGAAGCTGCGATTTTGATCTACATTAACGTAAAAAAAGACACGGCCGTTTAAGCCGCAAAAAACGTGTATTTCGACACTCTCGAGGGAATCAAAATTTATAGGGTATTTCCCGTTGACTTAGAGCTATGAATTTGGCAAGCAGCACCGTCTTCTACTACGAGTATAGGGAAAAATCGGAATTCTGTACATTTTTAATTAAATCACAAAAAAAAACAGGATCTTTATGCAAGGAATGGCGGTCCAAATTTTGTATTTTGTTAACCGTGTCATGTGTGGAACCCTCGTAGGCGAGTCCGACTCGCACTTGTCCGGTTTTTTTAATGTCTGTTCATCGATTACTCTGTCAATTGTGGCCCGATTTTAAAAAATCTTTTTTGCTTTGATAGAATACACTTCCGAAGTGGTGGTCCTATTGTCACCAAATCTGAATCTGATGAGGGGATTTGTGAGGAAGTGAACTCCTCAAATATTATAGGCATACAAATAGGGATTTTAGTATTTTTAGTTACAAATCCAGCTTTTGCATTCAGAAAATATCATTTAGTGAAGTGGAACTAATGATGACGACCACAGAAATAAAATAAATGCTTTAAAAAACAAAAAACTTGTTTTAAATAGTAGATTGTTCAACAAGAGACTAAAACAAGCCATAATGACAAGTGATGTTTAGCCACGAGAGCTAGCGAGCGAGCGAGAGTGGCTATAGTTCGAGTGTCATTATGGTTGTTTAGTCTCGCGTTAAACACTCTACTTTTCACTTTGAGTGCGAGGAAAAAAACGACGTTCTATACAAAATTACAATATTTAACAAAATATGTTACAAAGTTTCTGACAAATTTGTTTCGCGGTTGTCAGTTTTTTGTAAAGTGATACTTTACAAAGTGACAAAAATGCTTGCATATTTAGCCAACAGATACAAGCTTGAAAACTATTTGGACCATGCCTAAAAAAATAAAATTATCCTTAATATATTTAAACAGATTCATACCTATTATATAAAAAAGACGAAATTTATTCGTCTTTTTTTAAATATTTTTGCACAGTTTTCATTTTGAGGTTATTTCCACGGCCTAAAAATGGTCCATACACAATCACTGGAAATGGCGATAATCCTTCATTCACAAACACCGTGATTGGTTGTATAGGGGTTTCTAAAGTAAATGAAAAAAAAATCCCTAGAGATTAATAAAGAGCTTTAGTCCCGATGTGCAGAGATTAAAGTAACATTTTAAGAGCATGAGAAATGAAAAAACATTAATGGGGAACTATTTTATGGTTTCTAAATTGACAGCGACTAGCAGAACACAGAGAATAACAATGACGTCATACGTCATACAGCCTAGCTGATTTATATATTTTTTATCGTTTCTTCGTGATTATTAAATAGTACATGTAATGCGTTAGAAAAAGCATGAAAAAGTAAGCAACCTCTTTTGACACTGGCAGTTTGTACTGGCTGATAAGAGTTTAAAAAAAATAGTAAGGGAAAAAGAAAAAGGCGGGCATTCGAACAAACTGTCAAGAGGGGGAAAGCGGCATAGGAAAGCGGTGAATAATATTTAATTAAATATTAAAATAACATTTATTTGTTATTAAGCTACTTTAAATCGTAAAACACTGGCGAGTGCTCAGAATTGGTTTTAAAAACCATTTTATAGTGATGTTTACAAAACAAAATTTAAAACAATGCCTGCCAAACAAAGCGGCTCCAATGATAGCAAAGAGAATATTATAATTACTACGAGCGAGATGGAACGACTGATTGACGCAATTGTTTCAGCGACTACGAACACTTTTTAGTACGTTCGGATACATTGTCCGCTTGACGTATCGACGTGAGTAATCGAGTTTGTACATTCGAATTTTATATGACAATAAAGACGAGCCAAAAAGGGAGCTGTTCGGGATGAAAAAGGTAACATGATCCAAAGTTTACTCTAATGTAGGGCTGTTGCCATTTGAAAATATTGTATTTCCAACTGTCACCTCTGGCTCGACTTTTTTGTCCAGCTATATAACAAAGAAACACTAAGTGTTTGCTGATGGCTCTTTAACTATAACATCCCAACTACTGATGTGCCAAAGGAAACTTTCCAAAATTGCGGAACATTTCATGTAGGAAAATTTCGAAAACTTCTCACATATTAGTATGGGGATCGAAACTTTCAGTTTCTTAAATTTAAATTTCCTATATTTCTAGTGAATGATTCCGGAAATTTCTTAGAACTTTTCTAACTTTTTGGAAACTTTCCGCAACTTGCACATCAGTAATCCCAACACATGTTTAACCTTAACTCCTAAAATTCTAATGCTTGTTAGGTACCTCTTATCTAAGACTCGGGGTTTGGATTTAAATTCAATAATGGGAATTCCTATTTCAACATAGCCCGGATGCTGCAGGGACCCGTTTCTCAAAAAGTATTAATCTAATAATATTAGTGTGTTGTCTCATTTTGTAGTTTAATTTACGAGACAAAACACTAATATTATTAGACTAATACGCTTTGAGACATTTGCCCCTGGGGTCAATATTACTCTTCTGCAAAGGAAGTCTGTTTTCCGAAGCTTGATTTTAGTCAGAGTTGTGGTGAGAAATCTACTTAGTTAGTTTAACCACTTTCTTCTCTCTAAGTAACCCTCCCTCATAATTATAATGGATAGATGTGTTTGTTTAACATTCATAAAGACATGGTTTCCTTTGAAAGAAAGAAAGAAACGTTTATTTAACAAGAGTAGGTACACAGAACATGAAAAGTAAACCGAATTAAAACACAACAAAAATAACTACAAAGCGTTATAACCGGGCAGTGTAGAGTTCCGACGCTTTTACTACAAACACAAAAAAATATCTCGTAACAACAAGTGTAACCGAATATAGGGTAGGAAAGACGAGAGAACCATGGCGGTGCGAACAAATTAGCGAGCGAAATTAACCGTTATTTCGAGCAGGAACAGTTATTTTGTTCTTTGATCAGAACCGAAATAATTATAGATTCTGTTCGAACGGAATCGAAATGAAAATGCTCTATTTGAAATGGATGGCGTTTCTGACGAGCTGGTTAAACCAAGTATCCAGGTTCCCGAGCCCTGATTGTAGCGCAGCAGGCCGCGACGCTGACTGCTACGCTTTTTTTTTGTATGAAATTACCAGTGATCGGAAAGGTAGAGTATATTTACCTAAAGTTCGTAAAAGGACATAGTATAGAGTGGTAACAACAGGATGAAATATGAATTTATCTTTATTGAATTCCGGATTTCCGGTATTTTTAATGCTAAATATACGTAATATTTAATTACGGTATGGGATATTTTACGTTAGTTTGTGATAAAAGTGGCCTGTAACTCATTTCTTTTAAGTATCTAAATAATAGGTGGAGTATATGTGACGTTATCTATGTAAAGGGACCTTATGGCGGATGGCGCTTACTCCGCACTGCATCACGCGACGTTGTATTTATATCGGAGCATCTTTAATAATGGCGCCATCCGCCATAAGGTCCCTTTACATAGATATGCCACATATTTATCTAAACTTCGTAGAACAAAGACATAAACTGGAGACTTGCTACTACATTTACTTGTTCCAGAAAAATACCGGAAATCCGGAATTAAACAAAAATAAAATAATATTTCACCCGGTTGTAACCACTCTATATTATGTCCTTTTGCAAACTTTAGGTAAATATAGGTACTCTACCTATTTCGATCACTGGAAATTACAATACATTGTTTATTTAAAATAAATTGTTTCCTTTTCGTGTTGCGGTGTCCATAGGCAGTAATGATTACGTCCCATCAGTAACTCGAGCATGAAGTTTTCCTTCTATCAAGTAAGTAATGTCTAACGATCGAGAAAAAATGTAGGGCGATTGGAATCAGTTGACGTTACCATCAAGTAGTAAAGGTAAAGTTATAATTAACCTTTTCGTTGTCAACGACTCGTATATCAGCACCGCAGGTTCAACGCCAACGGCTGATATATCAGTCATGGTTGAAAGTCGAAAATTATTCTGATTGTCTTTGAGATAAAGTTGACATTAGCTCTGATGTTGAGCTGTCAATGGCGTGTGAGTGACAACTTTTTATTTGACAAAGCGTTGAAAAGGTTAAAACAATGTTTGCACACACGTCTATTTGTTTGTTTGTCTGTTTTAGGGGTAAGTGCCAGGGATAGATGCGAATAGTAAAGGCGATTCAACGAGACGATGATTTTAATGTTCTTGCTAGGCCTCTATTCAAGGCGGTCAAAACGATATCGTCTTTGACTTGTAATGGTTTTTATTTATATTATTTTAACAAAGGCAATATGGTTTTTACTAGCCCTGCTTGCTTGTCCCCTTTAGCATAAAGAAATAAATAAATAATACTTATATTTTGCAAAACAATTTAACAAACTTAAGATTACTTACGTATAAGTACATAACAAAAGAATGAGGTACAGGATACCACTAACACGTAGTCAAGTTGCTTGTCAGCTCCACGACGCTGGTTTTCCGTGGATCCAGGCGACTGCGTGTACCAGACAGCGGACAGGGAATAAAAATACAATCACTCTTATTTAAATTTTACTTACTGCCTAGTTAAGCCCACACGATTAAAACAATGCAAATAGAAAGATAATTTTCTTAACACAAATAAGGTACACTCACCAAAAGAACATGTTGTGCATGCTCATAAGCCTATCATTATAGATTGCATTAGCTATAAGGAAAGCAAATAACCGGTTATAACCGGTTTTAACCGGTTATTTTCATACAAAAACGTATAAATAATTAGCTACAATAGTGCTTGTTTGTCTACTTTCAGTTTGAAGTTGGTAGGCAAGGTAAGGTGCTTAGTAGGTATTTTTACCAGACTGCGGCAAAGCCCAAAAGGAGGGTTACGTGTTTGACCTGTATGTATATC